>OZ024867.1:4972359-5027359 GCA_964017155.1 Oasisia sp. SBJ-2009
CAGAGAAGACAAAGAGACTGAGGGGGTCTTACCTTGAGACTGTCAGAGAAGACAAAGAGACTGAGGGGTCTTACCTTGAGACTGTCAGAGAAGACAAAGAGACTGAGGGGTCTTACCTTGAGACTGTCAGAGAAGACAAAGAGACTGAGGGGGTCTTACCTTGAGACTGTCAGAGAAGACAAAGAGACTGAGGGGGTCTTACCTCGAGACTGTCAGAGAAGACAAAGAGACTGAGGGGGTCTTACCTCGAGACTGTCAGAGAAGACAAAGAGACTTAGGGGGTCTTACCTCGAGACTGTCAGAGAAGACAAAGAGACTGAGGGGGTCTTACCTCGAGACTGTCAGAGAAGACAAAGAGACTGAGGGGGTCTTACCTCGAGACTGTCAGAGAAGACAAAGAGACTGAGGGGGTCTTACCTCTAGACTGTCAGAGAAGACAAAGAGACTGAGGGGGTCTTACCTTGAGACTGTCAAAGAAGACAAAGAGACTGAGGGGGTCTTACCTCGAGACTGTCAAAGAAGACAAAGAGACTGAGGGGGTCTTACCTCGAGACTGTCAGAGAAGACAAAGAGACTGAGGGGGTCTTACCTCTAGACTGTCAGAGAAGACAAAGAGACTGAGGGGGTCTTACCTTGAGACTGTCAAAGAAGACAAAGAGACTGAGGGGGTCTTACCTCGAGACTGTCAAAGAAGACAAAGAGACTGAGGGGGTCTTACCTCGAGACTGTCAGAGAAGACAAAGAGACTGAGGGGGTCTTACCTCTAGACTGTCAGAGAAGACAAAGAGACTGAGGGGGTCTTACCTCGAGACTGTCAAAGAAGACAAAGAGACTGAGGGGGTCTTACCTCGAGACTGTCAGAGAAGACAAAGAGACTGAGGGGGTCTTACCTCGAGACTGTCAGAGAAGACAAAGAGACTGAGGGGGTCTTACCTCGAGACTGTCAGAGAAGACAAAGAGACTGAGGGGGTCTTACCTCGAGACTGTCAAAGAAGACAAAGAGACTGAGGGGGTCTTACCTCGAGACTGTCAGAGAAGACAAAGAGACTGAGGGGGTCTT
This sequence comes from Oasisia sp. SBJ-2009, assembly GCA_964017155.1. Lineage (NCBI taxonomy): Eukaryota > Metazoa > Annelida > Polychaeta > Sabellida > Siboglinidae > Oasisia > Oasisia sp. SBJ-2009. The sequence goes on from OZ024867.1 coordinate 4,973,420, forward strand.
ACCTCGAGACTGTCAGAGAAGACAAAGAGACTGAGGGGGTCTTACCTCGAGACTGTCAAAGAAGACAAAGAGACTGAGGGGGTCTTACCTCGAGACTGTCAGAGAAGACAAAGAGACTGAGGGGGTCTTACCTCGAGACTGTCAGAGAAGACAAAGAGACTGAGGGGGTCTTACCTCGAGACTGTCAGAGAAGACAAAGAGACTGAGGGGGTCTTACCTCGAGACTGTCAGAGAAGACAAAGAGACTGAGGGGGTCTTACCTCGAGACTGTCAAAGAAGACAAAGAGACTGAGGGGGTCTTACCTCGAGACTGTCAGAGAAGACAAAGAGACTGAGGGGGTCTTACCTCGAGACTGTCAAAGAAGACAAAGAGACTGAGGGGGTCTTACCTCGAGACTGTCAAAGAAGACAAAGAGACTGAGGGGGTCTTACCTCGAGACTGTCAGAGAAGACAAAGAGACTGAGGGGGTCTTACCTCGAGACTGTCAGAGAAGACAAAGAGACTGAGGGGGTCTTACCTCGAGACTGTCAAAGAAGACAAAGAGACTGAGGGGGTCTTACCTCTAGACTGTCAAAGAAGACAAAGAGACTGAGGGGGTCTTACCTCGAGACTGTCAGAGAAGACAAAGAGACTGAGGGGGTCTTACCTTGAGACTGTCAGAGAAGACAAAGAGACTGAGGGGGTCTTACCTTGAGACTGTCAAAGAAGACAAAGAGACTGAGGGGGTCTTACCTCGAGACTGTCAGAGAAGACAAAGAGACTGAGGGGGTCTTACCTCGAGACTGTCAGAGAAGACAAAGAGACTGAGGGGGTCTTACCTTGAGACTGTCAGAGAAGACAAAGAGACTGAGGGGGTCTTACCTCTAGACTGTCAGAGAAGACAAAGAGACTGAGGGGGTCTTACCTCGAGACTGTCAGAGAAGACAAAGAGACTGAGGGGGTCTTACCTCGAGACTGTCAGAGAAGACAAAGAGACTGAGGGGGTCTTACCTCTAGACTGTCAGAGAAGACAAAGAGACTGAGGGGGTCTTACCTCGAGACTGTCAGAGAAGACAAAGAGACTGAGGGGGTCTTACCTCTAGACTGTCAGAGAAGACAAAGAGACTGAGGGGGTCTTACCTCTAGACTGTCAGAGAAGACAAAGAGACTGAGGGGGTCTTACCTCGAGACTGTCAAAGAAGACAAAGAGACTGAGGGGGTCTTACCTCGAGACTGTCACAGAAGACAAAGAGACTGAGGGGGTCTTACCTTGAGACTGTCAGAGAAGACAAAGAGACTGAGGGGGTCTTACCTCGAGACTGTCAGAGAAGACAAAGAGACTGAGGGGGTCTTACCTCGAGACTGTCACAGAAGACAAAGAGACTGAGGGGGTCTTACCTTGAGACTGTCAGAGAAGACAAAGAGACTGAGGGGGTCTTACCTCGAGACTGTCAGAGAAGACAAAGAGACTGAGGGGGTCTTACCTCGAGACTGTCAGAGAAGACAAAGAGACTGAGGGGGTCTTACCTCGAGACTGTCAGAGAAGACAAAGAGACTGAGGGGGTCTTACCTCTAGACTGTCAGAGAAGACAAAGAGACTGAGGGGGTCTTACCTCTAGACTGTCAGAGAAGACAAAGAGACTGAGGGGGTCTTACCTCTAGACTGTCAGAGAAGACAAAGAGACTGAGGGGGTCTTACCTCGAGACTGTCAGAGAAGACAAAGAGACTGAGGGGGTCTTACCTTGAGACTGTCAGAGAAGACAAAGAGACTGAGGGGGTCTTACCTCTAGACTGTCAGAGAAGACAAAGAGACTGAGGGGGTCTTACCTTGAGACTGTCAGAGAAGACAAAGAGACTGAGGGGGTCTTACCTCGAGACTGTCAGAGAAGACAAAGAGACTGAGGGGGTCTTACCTCGAGACTGTCAGAGAAGACAAAGAGACTGAGGGGGTCTTACCTCGAGACTGTCAAAGAAGACAAAGAGACTGAGGGGGTCTTACCTTGAGACTGTCAGAGAAGACAAAGAGACTGAGGGGGTCTTACCTTGAGACTGTCAGAGAAGACAAAGAGACTGAGGGGGTCTTACCTCTAGACTGTCAGAGAAGACAAAGAGACTGAGGGGGTCTTACCTCGAGACTGTCAGAGAAGACAAAGAGACTGAGGGGGTCTTACCTCTAGACTGTCAGAGAAGACAAAGAGACTGAGGGGGTCTTACCTCGAGACTGTCAGAGAAGACAAAGAGACTGAGGGGGTCTTACCTCTAGACTGTCAGAGAAGACAAAGAGACTGAGGGGGTCTTACCTTGAGACTGTCAGAGAAGACAAAGAGACTGAGGGGGTCTTACCTCGAGACTGTCAGAGAAGACAAAGAGACTGAGGGGGTCTTACCTTGAGACTGTCAGAGAAGACAAAGAGACTGAGGGGGTCTTACCTCGAGACTGTCAGAGAAGACAAAGAGACTGAGGGGGTCTTACCTCGAGACTGTCAGAGAAGACAAAGAGACTGAGGGGGTCTTACCTCGAGACTGTCAGAGAAGACAAAGAGACTGAGGGGGTCTTACCTCTAGACTGTCAGAGAAGACAAAGAGACTGAGGGGGTCTTACCTCGAGACTGTCAGAGAAGACAAAGAGACTGAGGGGGTCTTACCTTGAGACTGTCAGAGAAGACAAAGAGACTGAGGGGGTCTTACCTCTAGACTGTCAGAGAAGACAAAGAGACTGAGGGGGTCTTACCTTGAGACTGTCAGAGAAGACAAAGAGACTGAGGGGGTCTTACCTCGAGACTGTCAGAGAAGACAAAGAGACTGAGGGGGTCTTACCTCGAGACTGTCACAGAAGACAAAGAGACTGAGGGGGTCTCCGCGTCCACTCAACTCGTCGGTCAGTTCCACGACGTCCACCCGCGTCACAAATGCCCGGTGTGACGAGAGCAAGTTGGGCTGCAACGGTCAAGACTGACCGGTCAGTTACATACGTGATGATGAACAAGTTAATATTTGTTCTCGATTTAACACCAGATCCACACTAAGATGATGTCGTATGTTGTGATAAATAAACAAATATATTCAAAAGATAATTACTGAAAAAAATCATAGTCCAATATATAACATTCATAACATTAATAAAAATATTTATTATAGTCATTATTGCTAACTAAATATGCATAATACAATAAACAATTACATAATATAATTGATGTACGTCGCGTGAATATATTTATGGAAAATATTCATTATTAAAGGGCAAATAGAACAAATATGATATTCGTCAGCAAGAAATTATAAAATATGGTTTGATTTTCTATTAGTTGTCATGTGAAAGTGGCAAGAAAGTTCAAGATGTATGGTCTGGCCAACCAGTGTCTCACAGCCGCTGTCATCTGTCACTCACCGGGCAGTTCTCTATGTCATTGATGATGTCAAACATGGTCTGGTGACACTCTGTCTTTCTCTTGTCCTCGTTGATATGTCTACAATCATAATCAACACTTTGTAAGTCTGACACACATTACACTTTCACTTTGTCGGAGCCTGACATGTAACACAAGGTTGTCACTGTCAGAGACATGTTCTAAACACGTATTCACTGATCCAGGGATGAAACATTTAAGCAAATATCAATACTGAATTATTTATGTGGGCAACTCGTATGTAGGGGGCAGAGTTTTATGGGGTGTGGTGGCCGTGTTAATAAGAACAGGGTGATTATCTACCTGTGGAACACATACGTATTCATATTGGTACAAAATATTTTATTGGTGAAATGAAAATTCACAGAGTTCTTTACCACTAGGTGTGGTGTAACATGACAGAGTAGGCTGCTTGTGTCACAACATATGCATTGTTTTACAAGTTGAATATTTGTGCATGAAATGTGCAAAATGTAAATAAAACATTCAGATTGTATACAGGTTTTATTGGCAATATTTGTGCATATGCTGGAGGTGATTTTGCCAGACTACAGCAGATTTCTTGTTACTAATTACTACCACTGGCAGAACAAGCAGTGGACCATGTAAGACACAGACTGTCAGTGCTACTAGAAAACACAACAGAATCACCTTCCGACACTATCTGCCGTCTAGCAGCCCACTTACGTCATCACTTCCTCGAGTGCGCTGATTGCCTTTTCCAGCTGCCTGCAGTCCGGATTCCTCTCTTCCGTTCGCTTCAGCATTTCTACCAACGGGTAATAAAACATATAACATTCTATGTTTTAAACAAATGAATAACAAAATTAAATTAATATACACAAGAAACATGTGCACCAGTTGAAGCAACAGAGGATAAGCAATATAATATGTAACATTTGGACCAGTGCACAGTGTGACTGATGAAGACACCCACCTTTGAGTATGAGTAGTACGCTGGGCAGTCGCTGCACTGGGCGAATCAGGAGTTCTGTCAGGGACTGACGGCCACACTCATGTCTCGTCTGACACACCTAGACAGACACAAACACTGAGGCCACACTCATGTCTCCTCTGACACACCTAGACACAGACACAAACACTGAGGCCGCACTCATGTCTCGTCTGACACACCTAGACACAGACACAAACACTGAGGCCACACTCATGTCTCGTCTGACACACCTAGACACAGACACAAACACTGAGGCCGCACTCATGTCTCGTCTGACACACCTAGACAGACACAAACACTTGAGACCACCCTCATGTCTCGTCTGACACACCTAGACAGACACAAACACTGAGGCCGCACTCATGTCTCATCTGACACACCTAGACACAGACACAAACACTGAGGCCACACTCATGTCTCGTCTGACACACCTAGACAGACACAAACACTGAGGCCGCACTCATGTCTCATCTGACACACCTAGACACAGACACAAACACTGAGGCCACACTCATGTATCGTCTGACACACCTAGACAGACACAAACATTGAGGCTGCACTCCTGTCTCGTCTGACACACCTAGACAGACACAAACACTGAGGCCACACTCCTGTCTCGTCTGACACACCTAGACACAAACACTGAGGCCACACTCCTGTCTTGTCTGACACACCTAGACACAAACACAAACACTGAGGCCACACTCCTGTCTCGTCTGACACACCTAGACACAAACACAAACACTGAGGCCACACTCATGTCTCGTCTGACACACCTAGACACAGACACAAACACTGAGGCCACACTCCTGTCTCGTCTGACACACCTAGACACAGACACAAACACTGAGGCCACACTCATGTCTCGTCTGACACACCTAGACACAGACACAAACACTGAGGCCACACTCCTGTCTCGTCTGACACACCTAGACACAGACACAAACACTGAGGCCACACTCCTGTCTCGTCTGACACACCTAGACACAGACACAAACACTGAGGCCACACTCCTGTCTCGTCTGACACACCTAGACATCTGCTGAAACAAACAAACAAACAAACAAACAAACAAACAAACAAACAAACAAACAACCAGCCAGCCAGCCAGCCAGCCAGCCAACCAACCAACAAACCAACCAACCTTGAGGAAGGCGTGGAAGCGAGGCAGATTCCTGTCGCAGTCTCTCAGCGTCTCCTTCGTGTTGGTGAAGTAGTTCACAAAAGGTGGGTAACACTTGGTGAGTGCGTCGGCCTACAAAGAGTGCACGTGTCAGCACCATTCACCATGTCCACTAGTGTCAGCGGCAGGCTCAGTGTTGGATCAACACTAAACTAGGGTCCATTTACACGTCAGAAATCGGCTCAAATACTTTGTCAAATAATATGTACATGTATACTAATACTAAAAACTTAATGACATTGTGCTCTATACATTGGTGGACTTGGTGTATATGTAACAGTCTGTGTTCGTGCATGTGTTTTAGTAAACTGCTGTTACGTACTTTTTGGTGTACGTGTATATATAGTAAAACTATAGTTCAAAGTTATTTTGATAGGTGACGTCAAATGCATGTTCTAGTCCGCCTGGTGACGCGTCACTTCTCGTGTCATACCGTCTACTCACGTGTCGCAGGAAGACGTCACCAACCAGACTCTCCTCCTTCCAGTTGTTCACGAGTTCGTTCAGTTCATCCCTCATCTTGATGTGTGCGTTGTAGATGGGTGGGATCTCACCAAAGATGATCTTCACCGTGGGTGGATCCAGGATCGCTCCCCCTGGCTGGTCCGTGCGCTCTATCTCCTCCTTGAACACCTGCGGCAGACGGACGGGAGAGGGTGAGAGGAGGGAGAAGGTGAGGGGAGGGTGAGAGGAGGGAGAGGGTGAGGGGAGGGTGAGAGGAGGGAGAGGGTGAGGGGAGGGAGAGAGGAGGGAGAGGGTGAGAGGAGGGAGAGGGTGAGAGGAGGGAGAGGGTGAGAGGGTGAGAGGAGGGAGAGGGTGAGAGGAGGGAGAGGAGGGAGAGGGTGAGAGGAGGGAGAGGGTGAGAGGAGGGAGAGGGTGAGAGGAGGGAGAGGGTGAGAGGAGGGAGAGGGTGAGGGGAGGGAGAGGGTGAGAGGAGGGAGAGGGTGAGAGGGAGAGAGGAGGGAGAGGGTGAGAGGAGGGAGAGGGTGAGAGGAGGGAGAGGGTGAGAGGAGGGAGAGGGTGAGAGGAGGGAGAGGGTGAGGGGAGGGAGAGGGTGAGAGGAGGGACAGGGTGAGAGGAGGGAGAGGGTGAGAGGAGGGAGAGGGTGAGAGGAGGGAGAGGGTGAGAGGAGGGAGAGGGTGAGGGGAGGGAGAGGGTGAGAGGAGGGAGAGGGTGAGAGGGTGAGGGGAGGGAGAGGGTGAGAGGAGGGAGAGGGTGAGAGGAGGGAGAGGGTGAGAGGGTGAGGGGAGGGAGAGGGTGAGAGGAGGGAGAGGGTGAGAGGAGGGAGAGGGTGAGAGGGTGAGGGGAGGGAGAGGGTGAGAGGGTGAGAGGAGGGAGAGGGTGAGAGGAGGGAGAGGAGGGAGAGGGTGAGGGGAGGGAGAGGGTGAGAGGAGGGAGAGGGTGAGAGGAGGGAGAGGGTGAGAGGAGGGAGAGGGTGAGGGGAGGGAGAGGGTGAGAGGAGGGAGAGGGTGAGAGGAGGGAGAGGGTGAGAGGAGGGAGAGGGTGAGAGGAGGGAGAGGGTGAGAGGAGGGAGAGGGTGAGAGGAGGGAGAGGAGGGAGAGGGTGAGAGGAGGGAGAGGGTGAGAGGAGGGAGAGGGTGAGAGGAGGGAGAGGAGGGAGAGGGTGAGGGGAGGGAGAGGGTGAGAGGAGGGAGAGGGTGAGAGGAGGGAGAGGGTGAGAGGAGGGAGAGGGTGAGAGGAGGGAGAGGGTGAGGGGAGGGAGAGGGTGAGAGGAGGGAGAGGGTGAGAGGAGGGAGATGGTGAGAGGAGGGAGAGGGTGAGGGGAGGGAGAGGGTGAGAGGAGGGACAGGGTGAGACGAGGGAGAGGGTGAGAGGAGGGAGAGGGTGAGAGGAGGGAGAGGGTGAGAGGAGGGAGGAGGGTGAGAGGAGGGAGAGGGTGAGAGGAGGGAGAGGGTGAGAGGAGGGAGAGGGTGAGAGGAGGGAGAGGGTGAGAGGGTGAGGGGAGGGAGAGGGTGAGGGGAGGGAGAGGGTGAGAGGAGGGAGAGGGTGAGAGGGTGAGAGGAGGGAGAGGGTGAGAGGAGGGACAGGGTGAGAGGAGGGAGAGGGTGAGAGGAGGGAGAGGGTGAGAGGAGGGAGAGGGTGAGAGGGTGAGGGGAGGGAGAGGGTGAGAGGAGGGAGAGGGTGAGAGGAGGGAGAGGGTGAGAGGAGGGAGAGGGTGAGAGGAGGGAGAGGGTGAGAGGAGGGAGAGGGTGAGGGGAGGGAGAGGGTGAGGGGAGGGAGAGGGTGAGGGGAGGGAGAGGGTGAGGGGAGGGAGAGGGTGAGAGGAGGGAGAGGGTGAGAGGAGGGAGAGGGTGAGAGGAGGGAGAGGGTGAGGGGAAGGAGAGGGTGAGAGGAGGGAGAGGGTGAGAGGAGGGAGAGGAGGGAGAGGGTAAGGGTGAGGGGAGGGAGAGGGTGAGAGGAGGGAGAGGGTGAGGGGAGGGACAGGGTGAGGGGAGGGAGAGGGTGAGAGGGTGAGGGGAGGGTGAGAGGGTGAGGGGAGGGTGAGGGGAGGGAGAGGGTGAGAGGAGGGAGAGGGTGAGGGGAGGGAGAGGGTGAGAGGAGGGAGAGGGTGAGAGGGTGAGGGGAGGGTGAGGGGAGGGAGAGGGTGAGAGGAGGGAGAGGGTGAGGGAGACAGCAGGGATAGAGTGAGGAGACTGCAAGGATGGGGTGAGAAGCAGGGATGGGGTTAGAGGGAGACAGTTAAGAGTGAGAGAGCAGGGACCGGGTAAGGAATGGACACATAGGTCTGTGATGCATAAAGCATTACAAGGGACAGACTGGTTGTCACTCTATTGTTGCCGTACAGTTGTTTCTGCTGGTGAATCTGGCATACAACACTGTACACAGCTCTGATTCTAACACATACAAACTCACTCACCCACCCACAACACACAATCTCACCCAGCCACCCACAACACACAATCTCACCCAGCCACCCACAAACCCACCCAGCCAACCACAATCTCACCCAGCCACCCACAACACACAATCTCACCCAGCCACCCACAACACACAATCTCACCCAGCCACCCACAATCTCACCCAGCCACCCACAACACACAATCTCACTAACACATGCAAACTCACCCATCCACAACACACAATCTCGTTAACACATGCCATAGCTTTATGTAGATACCCGTCCACCCGTCAATAGGACGGGTAAAAAAATAAAAAAAAGGTCTTCCAAAACCATAGATATTGTTACTTATGTCTTCAAAGTGAGTGTAAATGGTGTCATATGTGTGTTTGTAGCCCATTTCAGGTCATCAGGCACATCTGAAATTTGGTAAACTAGCTTAACAGTTAACATCCATGTGTCCACCAAACCGTGTGTCATTGGCAATAATTCATGTGTGACTGGCAGTAATTTTATCCTGCATAAAGCCCTGACACATGCAAACCCACTCACCCATCCACAGGCACAAACTTTGACACAAACTGACCAACCTTGAGTATTGTGTGCAGTATTCCAACATAATTCTTTTCCGTTTGGAACAATTCATGGACAATTTGTAGTCGCCGCGAGGTCCGACTCTCTTTCACGGCTGGCACCAGATGGCAGCCCGAGCTTGACCCTGGGGTCGTAACACCGTGTCGTGACGAAGGCGTACTTTTGCCACTGCACGGAGGGGTCATGTGACCTCCAGATTCCTGGTCAAACTCTGTGACGACTGGTGTGAATAAAACTAAAAAATATAATCACAAGTTGCTGAAGCTGAATGTGAAGGTTTATCATGTATTACTATCTTTATTATGCAGACTGATATGTTCTTTTAATTCGTATAAATGGAACCAACACATTACACGTAAAACCATTGTTTACAATATAGTTCTTTTGTTAGTAATATAGTTCTTTTGAGGAGGATGGCGACCAGGTTACTTATCTTATTCGTTATTATCCCACATTGAAAACAAATTAAACAAACTGGTCACAGCATTAATTGACTTCGCTGTCACCCTGGATTGTATATCATTTTGTCGATTCTTACGACTGTTATGTTGTATGTGATTATACAATTCCAAATAAAGCTTACTCACTTTTTAACTCAAATAAAATGCTTTTTTCTCAACAAAGTCATGAATGTTTCGGTGTTTTCTTTTTTTCTTTTTACTTATATATAAGTCCACTCTCTCTCTCTCTCTATATATATATATATATTTCTGGAATATGCTGAAATAATTTAACACATATTTCAAACGTACTAATGCAGGTGAATGCCTTTTCTCCAAAGTATCGCTGGGTTATTCAGCTGGTTATATATTATACTATATATATATACATATATATACACATATATATATAATCTCCCGCCATACCTTGATTGGGAGTGGCAGACGTGTCAGCCGTCGTGTCGAGGAACGACGCACCAAACGACATGCGAGCGACCTCGTTTGACCTGCGTTTAAACATCGGGGTGTTGACCTCGCCCTCAGAGGCAAGCTGTGCCAGATTCTCCTTCAGTCGTTTGCGTTTCCGTGACTTTTTCACCGACACAGAGCACGGCACGCCCACCGACACAGGGTTGCCCATGACAACCTCCTCCGCCACCTGGTGGAACATGTTGGAACTATAACCGTTCGGTCTAATTCTTAAGTGACTACGTCGATCAACCAACTACTCCCATCAACTGACTCTTATGAACTCATTCCCCACCAACATTGACTACTTAATTAACCAAATGACAATGTCTAACTGTCTCCTCCAGTCAATTAGATGGTTAAGACCATCATCCAATTGTGTATCAAGCTTAAATGTTGCATGTGATATAGTGGGCCCATTGCGATGGTTCATAGATTTTGAGAACTTGCGAGGGCTCAATACTATTAAGGCTGAACTATATATTATACAACACATCAATATTTTCTTAATTTATCGCATGAATGCGCAACCTTTCTGGACACACTGAAACACTACAACGCAATTTTCACAAGTTTAGTGCGTGTGACTGCCATTTCCCCCCAGGAAGCATTGCTGGGTAACCCTGCTGGTGCGGCATTAAAACAATACCAGGGTCCGTGCACATCTGGACATTTGAAATTCAAGGCTATTCAAGATTTTTCAAGGCTATTTGAAAAAGAAATTAAAGCCCGTTTTAACAACGTAAATTAAGTTAACATTAAATTTGTGTACTCGACTAAGAACACAATGGCGCCGACCATAATGAAATGCCAATTGACCAATGTGCACAAAAGTAATTTTTTTTGCATTTTTAGGCTGTTATTCGTCACAACAATTTAGTCAAAACAATATTTTACTGACCACAATTAAATTCAAGTCTTTTCAAGACTACTTTGTAAAATTCAGTGATTTCAAGGCCTTGAATTTGGTGCAATCAAATTCAAGGCTTTTCAAGACTTTCAAGGCCCCGTACGGACCCTGCGATACATACATAAAGTATAGACACTGTATGTTTTAATATCAGTGGTAACTCACCGGTACAAAGGTGTACAGCGACTCATCAGCACACACGTCCATCTGGATACTGGCCCAGAACCACTGGTAACCATGGCAACAAACAAACAACATCATTGAAACGCAAAGCTGTCCCGTATGTCATATTTTTTAACGTTTCAGAAAGTAAAATTAAATGAGATTATATAAAAGGTGGCCGTAATTTGTGACACGACAATGTCAATTAAAGGTCATGGCAGGTTCACGTGACATCAACCACTGATTGGCTACCACTTAAAATCAAAGCAACTTATTAGTCAGACTTAAATCAGTCGTAATTTTCTCAGACAAAATTGTTTCACAAACATGAATCTTGAGCGAATTTTTATATGACCAATTCTCGGAAGCAATATCGTGCAGCACGACCGAAAATGTAGACAAACACCATTACTAGTTTAAACCACATTTAGTTAAGTATCAACTAATACGCCACCTAGTGACTACTGATATGAATTAGTTTCTGTAAATACATTACCTCGGACTTGACAATGAGTAGTTTTGCATGAGTATCAAACGGTATCGTCTTCATGGAGTGTTCGTCCACCACTAGGTGGGTGCAGGTCGGCGCACCCGCCTCGGCACATGTGCCACCTGGTGGACAAAACTGGAATTAACACTTCTGCTAACAAGACTGTTAGTCTTGTGAAGTGACATTGGGGAACACAATACAACAGTTCTTTTGATTTGCTGTTAAAACGATGAAGCCATCTTGATAGGAATATGACTTTAGTACCAGATTTCTTTGTTGGATGACATCATCATATACGTCACTAAGACGTGTCAATCAAAATGGGTAAAAGTGAACTAGGATACAGAATATAACTGAATATATATAATATATATTTGTATATATAAAACAAAGACAACACTCCACAGTGACACAGAGAACTAACTTCAATCTCCCTCAGAGTCTGTCAACATTTCTTTCTCAATTTCCCGAATTTAATATTTGACAGTGTAAAGCTCATTCCTCTGATAGCTTTTTATACAATAAATCGGGGGTCCAGTTTTGCTTATCTCTTTAAGAAGAATTTGTTTTTATTCGACCACGATCTCACTCAAACAATACGCACAATACATCCATGTCAAATACTCAGAGAACAATACAAATATACATCACAGCAAACATGGTAATAATGTATGTAATTGATAATACAATGTAGGGGCAGGAGACTCCTTTAAGACAATGCTAGTCGCTATCAAGGAGCCACCCTTAAAAAACGTGTTTTCATTGAACTATGTGTATCAAATATTGTTTTTTTTAATGGTGGGGATATGGGAACTGTGCCTAAGGTGATATTATTTTTCTAAAAATAATAATAATTTGTAATGAGTGAAACAATAAAATCGCCGAGACATCTTTACAAATAATAGTTATATTATTATTTTTGTTTACAAAAATGTCCCCCTATTCAGCCGTGTGACAATGTACCGTTCTTGAAGGTCACTTCCTCCATGTGACGCTGCTCATCTCGACAGAAGCCAAGGAAACTGAGGGTGGAGAAGTAGAAGGGACTCAACTTATGGCACATCTACAACACACGTACAGGTATCATCATCTGTTGCCTAGCAACAAGGTACACATCATCTGGTGCCTAGCAACAAGGTACACATCATCTGCTGCCTAGCAACAAGGTACACATCATCTGGTGCCTAGCAACAAGGTACACATCATCTTTGCCTAGCAATAAGGTACACATCATCTGTTGCCTAGCAACAAGGTACACATCATCTGGTGCCTAGCAACAAGGTACACATCTTTGCCTAGCAACAAGGTACACATCATCTTTGCCTAGCAATAAGGTACACATCATCTGTTGCCTAGCAACAAGGTACACATCATCTGTTGCCTAGCAAGAAGGTCATTAGATCTTCTAAAAATGGATGTTGAACTCTTGGGGCCTATGGACATTTCCTCACGTATTTTGCTAAAATTAAGTCCCAAAAGTTCTTGTTTTGTTATGAAGGCAGAGTTATTACTATTCCCATTACAAAACTGGTTCATTTAGTAGTTGTCTTATCATGTTAGTAATGTAATTCACATACATGTGTATTATCAAAAAGGAGACCAAATTTGACATAGGTCACAAGTATAGTTGAGACTGTGACATTGGCAAACACTAATGCACTGGTTATATCAGATAACTGGGTAATAATATTAAATGGAGCTATGTTTTAAAATCCGAAGAAATCGATTAAGCATCATACAAATTTCTCATCGGTGGCGGACACGCTGATGTCACTGCATTGTTCCCACGTCTTCAACACCCAGTCCATGTGCATTATGGGAGTTCCCATGCTAACAGCCGCCTGCAAGCACATAGTTCACAAGTTGGTCACCAGATGGCACTCACATTGTTGTCTCATTGGATGACATATGGAGGACTTAAAGTAAAAACATGACAAACGTAAAACATTTCTAAATCTGTGAATGAAGCACAGGCATGAGTTTTTCTCAAAAGCTAAAAATGGTGTGTATATATATATATATATATATATATATATATATATATATACTGCTTTGACCTAAAGCCATTTGTGTTGTTTATTCAATGAAATAAACTATGACATCTAGCGGCTATATCAACAAATGAAATACATAGATTCTTTTTCTTATGTCACTCTCAGCTGTACATATTAATAAAGCTACCCTCACAAAACCTGTTAAAGTTTGTGCCAGTATAATAAGTCAGTTTGTATAATAAATAAAGTATCATATAGCAAAGATAGAACCATTCTGGAGAAAGAATGTTCAGAAGTAAATTAGTGGTATATTGCATTTGCACTCAGTTTCAAAGTTACACATTTTATGAACTATACCAAAAAGAAAATTTGGTTTGTTCCAAATATTTTCTTTTAAAAGCACTTTAGGGTCACACAACTCAGGTGAAACTGTGTTTTTTACTGAAAAATACCCAAAATGTTTCATGGTCGACGTGACATAATCATATCCCTTATTCGATCTTTGAGAGCCCTTTTCTCAAAACATATTCCCCCAAAAGATTCTAAATTTGGAAGAGAAAACACAATTTTGTGTGCAATGTGCAAAGTCAATGATGGAATTGCCTACATAAGTTTTCAAATGCTCTGCAATAACAAGACACTTTAAAAAAATCATCAACAATTTGAATAGCCTCTGTTACTCAGGCTCTGTGAGGTGGCAGCATTTTTAAGCCCCTCAACTCTGCCTGGGGAATTAAATGAGCTGCAGTTGTAACCGCCAGGGCGGCCTTACCCCAGATTAGGGTAGAGATTGGTTCTGAGGCCGAATTTGAAATAACAAATTAAATAACGATACTTTTTTTATTATCAGATAATGCTGTATTATAAAAACTATTCAAAATTATACTTATACTAACTCAAAATGAGTAGAAATAAAAATGTCCAGTTGTTTATAAAATAGGAATTATGGCAGGATTAACCAGTATCCGCGAGGTGGCAGCATTGTTTAGGTTCACATGGATAATATTCAAAAGCCGATAAAGTCACCAGACTGTCTTCTTGGCGTAAATTCCGCAGCTAACCCACAGTCAGTTAAGCGAGACTATAATTTGAAAGATAGACCAGTGCTTGCTGCCAGAACCAAGCTAAAATAGTTCAATATATTTTTGCATAGTATGACTCCAAGTCCAATCTATTCTTTGTTTAAAAAAAATTGACAATTTTAATAAACAACAATTAATCCAATCTACGCCGTAAGGAATATACACTAAATATAACACTGTCAGCGAGATTGTCTTACCCGAAACTTCTCGCCACTTGTACAATTGGCCACCAGGTGAGTGATGCGAAAACTGAAATCTTTGCGGATGCTTCCCCCCATGTGATGAATGAGATCAGCCAAGCGTGACTGAAATGAGTAAAACCAACCAACCATGACTCACTGTCGCAATCTAGTCAGCCAATGTTGTTGCCGGTGTCTCACACCTCAGAAACTCACTTTGCATAATTTGAGGATGATCAGATTTGACTTTTTCAAACAAAGTCGACTAATTAATTTGATAATATTTAACATGATTTTGTGTTCATTCAAATAGTTTTGCAACATTATTTTTTTAACATCATAGCCAAATAGCCCTGGTATTATAAATAACTACAGCAATGCACCACACTGAAATTATGATTGACTAATTCTATACCACCACATTTTAAGCAATATTCATTGGCACTGGACATAAACACAATTGATATAATTATCATTGGTAAATAGTACTATAAATATATATAGCTATGGAAGACATATATAAGGCATGAATACATAACATAGTCAACCTTATCCCATAGCATTGTACACTATTTAATAAAACAATGCTCTGCCAGGAAAAAGCTGTTAATTAAAGTGGAATATACAAACTAGTAATGTTCTAAAGAGATGTGTCCACTTGTACACAAGACACACACTTTGGCCTGTAAAGCATTCAATTTTTTTAATAATATTGCCCTAGGCCCCTAGCTTTTATTCAAAATCTTAGCTACTTAAATGCACAGATAAGCTAATGTTATGCAACTCCACATGTAAAACATCATTAACTGAAGCGTCTTGTATGTTGTAAGCTGTCAGTGTGGGGGTCACATACCAGGTCTTCTTTAACCTTGAAGCCAGTGAAACACAGGATCAGTTGATTCATGGCTGTGCAGTACAGTGGTCTCTGGTTGCTAGGCAACCGCTGAAATCAACACATTTCACGTTATCATAATGTATATACACCCCTGTAGTCCTGTACATATATTTAGGCTGGCACTGCCAATCGCCATTTGTGCCATAGACAAAAGTTTGCTATTTGGCGAAAATAAATAAATCTCCGCCAAATTGACGAAACATTATTTTGGTCATTATTAG
Organism: Oasisia sp. SBJ-2009; assembly: GCA_964017155.1. Classification (NCBI taxonomy): domain Eukaryota; kingdom Metazoa; phylum Annelida; class Polychaeta; order Sabellida; family Siboglinidae; genus Oasisia; species Oasisia sp. SBJ-2009. Next base: position 4,989,239 of record OZ024867.1, read on the forward strand.
TGACATTATCAGCAGACTGATATTCTATTGTGTATGCATCCAAAATCATATCAATGCAACAAATTTGAATTACATCTTTGAAAAGTATGTTTTCATGTCTGCAGATTCTGAAAATCTCATTAGGTTGTAAGTATTTCGCAAATGGTGTAATGTTAAGAATATATGACAACCAGTCAAAATATCTGGTGAATTTTTGGTGGTTACCAATTGTTTGTAATACAACAGTTTGCACACATCTTTTCTTTTAAAACAAGTGCTGCTCCCCCCCCCCCAAAAAAACAGGTAGAGTTCTGTTTATTCATTGGTTAAAATATGGGTAAATCCTGAGACATTAACTACTTTTAAGTATTGAATATTGTTCATGGCTCCAAGAATGGTTTATTGTAGTATAATTTAACTCAGTTTGGAGCTTAATTGTCGAACATGAGTACGTTTCGTCCCGTCATCTACGGGCCTTGTTCAAATACTGGTGTCACGTGTGTTGCCTCAGATTTCGGCGCAACACACATGACACCAGTACGTGAACAAGGCCCGTAGATGATGGGACGAAACGTCGTACTCAGTTTCGGCAATTAAGCTCCGAAGTAAGTTAAACTATACTACAATAGCTTAAAGTAGTTTAATTTCATGTAAATGAGTTTATCTGACAGTGAATGACTGAGGCATACAGGTAAGTCTAAGACATCTAAGAGACACACCTCCCCGCCACGGGCACACTTGATGATGACAGGGGGCCCAAGGATGCGACACCGCCCTCGACGCAACTGCTGGAAGACATCGCCGTCAAAGTTCTCAATGACAAATACTGTGTCATCGTCAGTGTCGGTCATGTACTCAAAGCCAGTGTCAGAATATAGGACATCAGCACTTGAGAAGCGAGACTGTAAGAGACAGAGACTTTAGGTGACACGAGTGACACAACAACAGCACTGGAGAAGCGAGACTGAGAGACTTTAGGTGACACACTTATACTAGACAACAAGTCAACAACACTGGGCATGCTGTTGATCATAGCTTTATGTCATTTGGACGGGTAAAAACAAATATGGACGGGTAGAAATATGGGTGGACGGGTTGTGGATGGGTAAAAAAAATAAAGAGAAAAGAAAAAGGTCTTCCAAAACCATAGATATTGTTAGTTATGCCTTGAAAGTGAGTGTAAATGGTGACACATGTGTGTTTGTAGCCCATTTCAGGTCATCAGGCACATCTGAAAGTTTGTAAACTGGCTTCACAGTTAAAATCCATGTGTCCACCAAAACATGTGACTGGCAATAATTTTATCCTGCATAAAGCCCTGCTGTTGATCTAACTTCATCTAAGTGTTCAGTGTGTGGAGAAATGTCAGTTACTCCTAAAGTACATCACAGTAGGGAGGGGGAGGGAGGGAGGGAGGGAGGGAGGGAGGGAGAGACAGACCTGGAGAGCTTCCTGCAGACATGTGTTGTTGTGGCATTGGTTGCCCACCACTATGATCCGCAGATCTTGCTCCATTGTCTCATCTACAACACAATTATGTCAGAAATGAAGTGACTACACAATAGTTACAAACTACAATTTTCTTCTTCAAATATTTCCTAGGTCCAAACTAGGAACTGTAATCATAGACATGTAATGGATGTTTGAGATGAGTTATAGACGTTATGTCCCAAGTCACTTATATTCCAAAATAATGCGGATGATATGTCCCCAAAACAAGATGCCAAGTAACAGTTAAAATATGCAATGGACTTGAAATGTTCTACAAAGAGTGCCAGCATTAGTGTTAATATATCAACAGATTTATGTTAAGATTAAAGTGCAAAAATAACATAAAAACATAATAAATTTAGGACATCATCTAGGACATATGTGACTTGGGACATAACGTCCATAGGCCTTTGACATCTAAGCACCAGTGAAAAATGTGCATATTGGGGGGACATACATTATCAGTAAACACGATGTTCATTTTCAGTAAATATGTATGCACAATGGAATACAACCATAATTTTTCCAATATTGGAAGTTTAATTGTTTCATTGTTATATCCTTCATTACACTGAATTGCCCCCATTCATTTTTTTTCCGGGTCGATCCATGTCTGGTTTCATATCAGACGGATAGTTCTGCACATAACTCAGTCACTGACGTGGTTACAGTTCTAAGCTGTTGGTTCAGCGCACACGAGCACAAACGAATTATAGTCGCAATGCCCCACTGCCTGAATGCCCCACGACCGGAATGCCCCAAAACTAGTCGGAATGCCCCAATCGCGAAGTCGCAATGCCCCAACCGGGAAGTCGCAATGCTCCAACCTCGAAGTCGCAATGCCCCACTTTTGGTCGGAATGCCCCAGTGATTTTATTATTATCAAAACATGTTAAAACATAGCATTTTATTATTGTCAAACTTATGTATATAATATATAATACAATAATAGACATTACATAAGTAAATGTATAATGAATAAAAAATGTTTCGTTGATTATCTGAACATTATTGAATGTATAACTGAATTTATGTTTTGTCTCCGTATATTTCTCCGTATATATTTCATCTTTGTGCGATTTGTCAAACCTATCATGAAAATTAATATCAGTTACAACAAATAGTAATTGTGACTTTTTAATTCACTTTTGTGAAAACAAGCGCATCTGGAACGCATTCAATAATGTAACAAAAAAGATGTTAGTATTATATAAAATATCTTATATATATATATATATATTGCCACACGAAACAAGTGCAACTGGAACGCTTTCAATAATCTTACCAAAAAGATGTTAGTATTATATAAAATATGTTATATATATATATATATATATATATATTGCCGCATGAACCAAGTGCAAATGGAATGCATTCAGTAATCTAACAATTATTTTTAGTATTATATAATATATATATATATATATTAAAAACCCGACTACCAAGAAAGTGGGGCATTCCGTCCAAAAGTGGGGCATTGCGACCACGGTGTTCCAAAATGTGGGGGCATTGCGACTTCGCGGTTGGGGCATTGCGACTTTGAGATTGGGGCATTGCAACTAGGCAGTAGGGGCATTGTGACTGGGGCATTCAGGTAGTGGGGCATTCCGACCACATTCCGCACAAACATATATTGGCCGAAACATACAGCTGCCCACTAGCACTATGTTAAAGGCAAAACAAAGTGAACTGTTTCGTGGCATACACCTAATAGAGTTAATATAAAGTAACAATTTCCACATATACTCATTGTTTTAATGCCAGCGGTTTACCAGCAAAATATTTGTGAACACCCAGTCATCCAAATACTACCAGCAACCCCATTTTAGACGAAGAATGACGTCACGAATCTTCAGCGCTCTCCACAGATTCCTTGCATATTAGTCCATTAGTTATTTATAAATCCGTCTAGAGGCGCTGTGCGCAGCTTAGGCCCGTGGCCGCACCTCGAAAAAACATCAAAATGATCACCTACGACGACCAAACTTCGCCGGACGTATCTACTACACCTGAACTACGCGTATGCACTTGTCACGTAATCACAAAATAATAATTAATGCCTGAAATCGATCAAAATGTATAAGTAAATACGGTCTGATCCCACGGCTAAACAGCAGCAAGATGGTGGCGCCACCTGACGGAGTTCACTGTTGCAGTAGTGACTCTGCGAGACGTTATTTACTTACACATTTTGATCGATTTCAGGCATTAATAATTTGTTTGGATCATGTTACAAGTGCATACGCGTAGTACAGGTGTAGTAGATATGCCCTGCGAAGTTTGGTCATCGTAGGTGATCATTTTGATGGGGTTTTTTCGAGGTGCGGGCCTAAACTGCTAAAGTACCCGCAATTTGTGAATCCAATGTTCAGTACTACCGGTTGTTTCAACGGGAAAGAAAAAAAGATAGCTCAAAATTTCTCACGGAACTATTACTGCAACCGTATGCCGAACAGTAAGGCATAATTACTACTAAAGTTTACCATAGATTTGACCACAGATTTAGATACACGTCTAAACAGAGCTCTGCTACATGTTACGCCAACTGAACGAAGACTCGAAGTTGTTGACACTTAACGACGTCGCAGGAACCTGACCGGCTTCAGCAGAAACTTAGAATGCCGCGCGCTGATTGGCCAAGCCAAGTTAACCCATCAACGATGGCGGCGTCTAGGCCATAGTGGATTTCGGCAGAATTTTAGACTTTAAGGTCACATTCTGAGTAAACCGCTGGCGTTAAAAAATTGAGTATATGTGGAAATTGTAACTTTATATTAACTCTATTAGGTGTATGCCACGCAACAGTTCACTTTTGTTTTTCCTTTAAGAGGCAATACAGCAGTTGTTTACTGCTGACATAGTTTATTTCAAATACATTCAATATGACAATGATTCATTTATATTCCAGTGTCAGGTTGCCCCGAACTGGTTTTTCCAGCCAAATCTAGGTAGGCATACACTAACAATTTACACTGTCACTGACTTCAGAGTTCAGTCTTGTCTTCACTAGACTTGTCAATTGTATCAACCAGAAACACTGATAGTATAAATCGATGATCGTCTTATGCATGTGTTACCTTCTTCCGTTGAAGCTGTTGAGGATTGTGAATGGTCGTCCACATCACTGTTGCCAATTGGATTACTAAATTCCGCCATCACAAAACAATGCGTTCTGGAATCATTCGAAGATATCCGCAATGGTTTAGCCACGCGCGAAGTTTTTTCCTATTTTTACCAACTATATCCTTCCCTTCTGTTTGTAACAGCGTATAATAATTAGCTGTGTTGTGCGACATCCAATCCCAGCCTAACTTGAATAATCAACTCTATTTACACTATGTGTGGTTCATTTAGCGACATTATTGACAACTTTCATAAGTTTAAAAATTAGCGCACTTTGAAATCCGGAAACCGCATTTGGTTGGTTGAAAAAGTCACGTGGTAACCTTACCTTCACCGCGGTGGACCAGCATCACACCGCAAGAACTCCAAGTAGAGAGCGGAGTCAGGCTGCCGGCATTGGCAAGAGTTCTTGTTAGACTTAAACGAGAAATGAATCTTGTATTACGATTTTTTTTATGAATTGTTGACAACTTTGATAACAAGAAACAGAAACGGCCATGCACATTTGGATATTTTTATCGTGATAAATAATACATTAATAATAGCTAGAATTTTTATAGAGCCGTAATTCCAAGTTAATAGCGTTGTTAGAAAGAAACATAAACTAAAAGTTAAAGATAACAAAAACATGTCATCAAATATCCAATTAAACTATCATTAAGAAATAAATATAATTATAAAAAAAAGGAGTATTATGAATGTAAGAGTATTAAAACAGCTCAGGATAATAAATAATTAAGTAAATCCTGATAATATAAAAAGTCCTATCGAGCGACAATATTAAATGTCCGCCAAAGTTCACATGTAAACAGCTTTTTTGAATAAGTAAGTTTTAAGGAGTCTTTTATGCTGGTGCATTGAGTAACATTTTCGCATAATGCGGGCAACATCATTCCATAGGGTAGGAGCAGTGATGCAGAACGTTCACCGTACTGGGTACTGGTGGGGATCGATGTGCCCTGTGTACAACCTGTAGAGACTCTGATGAAGATCACAGTGTTCTGCTTGGCTGGTAGAACTTGAGCAGATCGGCGAGGTAGCTATGCGCAAGTAGGTGACTGGCTTTGTACGTTGTTAGCATTATCTTATGTTGAATACGATATCGCACGGGTTGCCGGGCAGAATCTCTAAAATTTGTGTCACGTGGTCGTAACGAGTGGTTTTCATCACAACTCGAGCTGCTGCATTTTGAACGGAAGGTGCTGTGTGGGTATTAGTGTAGTTAGAATTTTCATTGGATAGGGTCAGCCCTCTCTCTAGAGAGCTCCTCTCTCTGTCTCCCTGTCTCTCTGTCTCTCTGTCTCTCTGTCTCTCTGTCCCTCTGTCCCTCTGTCCCTCTGTCCCTCTGTCCCTCTGTCCCTCTGTCCCTCTGTCCCTCTGTCCCTCTGTCCCTCTGTCCCTCTGTCCCTCTGTCCCTCTGTCCCTCTGTCCCTCTGTCCCTCTGTCTCTCTGTCTCTCTGTCTCTCTGCTATAACACCTTGAAAAACAATATAATACTCTGGTGATGTGTCTACGCACAACACTCGATGCGGGGGGCATTTTAGTTATGGCACTGGGAACAGAGACACTGGTGTGGACCTGGAGATGCAATTGATAAAAACGTCTTTGCCTATGGCTTACATCTTGCACCCTCCCAACCCAGTAAAAGGTACTCTTCCACTTGCGCGTTCACCCTTTCCGGTAGCTCTGCTCTATCGTCAAACGCAGTCAGATATACAGTGGGATTGCAATGCATCACTGCCTGCTTGGAGCCAATTCTGCTGGTGACATATTTTCCAGTGAATGCGTGAACCTTCTCCAGAACAAGGCCGCGATGCTCGCCTCTCTCTCTCTCTCTCTCTCTCTCTCTCTCTCTCTCTCTCTCTCTCTCTTCTCACTTGTCGCAAACTTGACCTAGAGGTTTTTCAGATTATCACGGACTAGCTTATGGGAGAAATGTAGTAGGCGCATGACTATGTCTGTATCATTTAACATAACGACTAAATGTTGGCAGCCATGTTGGACTGCCCAGATGGCATGAGGCACGATCCTATCATCTGCATCTTTCAATAATTTTGCAGGCTCTGGAAAATCGCTATTGGGGAGCTGGAACTTGTTATTGGTTTACTACCATGACACTCAACACAACCGGTACTACAGAAAGACTGATCAACCACTATTTTCTGAATAAGTTGCAGCAACTGATCCTTTTTTTCTCCGATGATACCCACGATTTCTCGATCTGCGTTGTGGACTCATCTGGGATAGAGCTCTCCTGAGAATATATTGCTAACACCATGACTCATCAATGTAGCTATCACAAATAACCTGGAGGGCTTCACAAGATGAAGATACAACTATCCGACCGACAGGACGTTGTTTACAACTCGACCTAAATGGTCGAAGCATGATTGGTTGGCGTACTGCCAAACCATTGACATAAATTCCCACAGGGTCACTGTTTCAGCCCTTCATGAGATAGGTCTCCAGTAGTTGTATTATTGTGTATCGTCAGAAACTAAAGAACTACATTATAATTATATTCAATCCCAACACCAACATCATCGATGAGATATGCCTCCAATTGAGCCACGTGTGACAGAGGTAAACTCGCCATCAAACAGGTGGCTGGTGAGGAGGTGGTCGTCATGCGAGAAGACTTCCGCGAGAGTTATTCCACGTACCCGGGCGATGTCAGTGTCCCGCTCGGGAGATCCGAGCAGTTTAGATATGGTGGTGTAGGATAATCTATTAGATTTGGTGTCAATTACCGACAGTATCACACTTCGGCAGGTTACACCTGTGTATTGTTACGGCTAGCTTCTTTGTCTTCAAAACCAGCTCTCTCGTCTGTATCGTTTCTCCATTCTCGAACACATCCATTATTTCATCATTGATTACATGTTCGGTAGCGAAGTTATGCAATCTGACGCCAGAGGCTTTGATAATAAACGGATTTGCTACAGCTCGCACTAATTCAAGAAAACGGGAGACGTTGGCATCAAAAATAACGGCCGTGATGCTCCTGAGTTCCTGGTATATGATGGTCTTATGATGCTCCAGCATCCGCTCATCTGTGAGCTTACGGCAGTTGTTCTGTATGATCAGGATCTCATGGGAGATCAGCTCAAACTCCGCTACAACTGCGAACATTAGTGTCTGGCTCTTTAATGCCCGCTGGATGGACTGCTCCAACTTTATATCTAAATCGACGTAGTTGAAGCTGTCACATATATAGGATTCTAAGGCTTCCGCCTCTAACAACTAAATGTTCTTAAAGTAGAACGACCCCTAGCAAGTGACTGCATCGAACTCTTCTTGAAAAAAACTTGAAAAAACAAGGGAAACGGTCAAAAAAGAAACACTTATCAAAAGAAGCCATTCGAAAAATCAAATACAAGCAAATGATGTGGAAGACATATAGACATAATGGAAGTGAAGAAGACTATGCCATTTATAAAGAAGCACTTAACCAAGCTACAGCTGAAATTAGAAATTCAAAGAGAAGCTATGAACAAAAATTAGCTTTTAATATAAAACATGACAGCAAGAGTTTTTATGCGTATGTTCGAAGTAAACAGAAAGTTCAGGATAAGGTCGGACCTCTAGAAGATAGTGATGGAAAAATAATAACAGAGGGATTCTTAATGGCAGAAAACCTAAATGAATACTTTAGTTCGGTATTTACCAGGGAAGATATTAGTGCATTACCAGTACCAGAGACTAAATTCGAAGGGAGAGAGTCAGACTATTTAGGACAACTAATTGTAACACCAAAAATGGTAGCTAAGAAAATAAGGGACATGAAGGATAATAAGTCACCTGGAGTGGATGGGATTCCTCCCAAATTACTACTGGAAATTGTAGAACAAATTAGCACACCACTTGCAACAGTGTTCAATTTGGCATTAGAGGAAGGAGTAGTTCCGTTAGAATGGAAAGAAGCAAACATCATACCATTATTTAAAAAAGGATCAAGAAGCAAGTCAGAGAACTATAGACCAGTGAGTTTAACATCGGTGATTTGTAAACTATTAGAAAGACTAATTAAAGAGCACTTGGTTGATTTTCTTGTTAAAAATAACTTGATTAACCCATCTCAACATGGGTTTCTAAAAGCGAGGTCATGCTTAACAAATATCTTATGTTTTTTGGAAAATGTCACAAAGTGGGTAGATGAGGGATCACCAGTAGATATAATATACTTAGATTTTAAAAAAGCTTTTGACAAAGTGCCACATCAAAGATTACTACTTAAACTGAAGGCCCATGGCATAGGCAATGTTATGATTAACTGGATAGAAAAATGGCTTATTGATAGAAGACAAAGAGTAGTAGTTGATGGGGAGGTTTCAAACTGGAAATCGGTTTTGAGTGGAGTACCGCAGGGATCAGTATTGGGACCTATTTTGTTCTTAATATATATAAATGATTTGGATGATGATATAACAAGCAAGGTGTTGAAGTTTGCGGATGATACAAAAGTGTTCAGAAAAATAAAAAGTGATACAGATAGACAGCAATTACAAGATGATCTAAATAAGTTGACCGAATGGTCTGAGAAGTGGCAAATGCTGTTTAATTATGGGAAGTGTAAGTGCCTCCACACAGGACATGGGAATGAAGATGCACAATATACAATGGGTGATACTGTACTAAATACTACCGTAAAGGAAAAGGACTTAGGGTTAACTATTAGTGCTGATATGAAGGTATCGGAACAGTGTGCAATTGCAGCAGCGAAGGGAAACCAAATTCTTGGATTAATTAGGCGAAATATAGTGTACAAGGAAAAAGAACTAATAATACCACTGTACAAAACAATAGTTAGGCCTCATTTAGAATATTGCATACAGGCATGGAGGCCATATCGCAAGAAGGATATTGATATACTAGAAAGAGTACAAAGAAGAGCAACCAAAATGATACAAAAACTCAGGAATATTAGTTATGAAATGCGTCTAAAAGAATGTGGATTAACAACACTAGAAACCAGGAGACTGCGAGGAGATCAGATAGAAGTTTTTAAAATTTTGAATGGGTATGAAAATATTGACAGAAATATTTTTTTCTCAGTCAAGGAAGAGAGAAGGACTAGAGGACATGGAGTTACATTAGCAAAGAAGCAATGTAGATTAGATATTAGAAAATTTTCATTTTCACAAAGAACAGTAAATGAATGGAACAGATTATCGGCTGATTGTGTAAGTGCTAGTAGTGTTAATATGTTCAAAAATAAAATTGACATTTGACATGTACCTAAGAAGGGCGGGGTACATTTAGATAGATAGGTTGGACTCTCGATAAGCCAAAGGGCTTCCTTGTCCACCTGCCATCTTGAGTTGATTCTCTAGGTGGCAATCTTGTTAAATCTTGTAAAACTCCTGAATAACTACCGCAACATATTTACATGCAGGATACATGTATTGGCCACCACCACCTCTCCCGATCTGAAATGGTGATATACATGAATAGGTTGAATATATTCTTGATGTTTATGTTGACTGCAGCCATATCAAACTTAGCTTGATACTCAATCGGGAAAGTGTTGTACTTGATAAGCAAGGTCTGTATGAGTGAAGACCTGTGGGACGTGCTACTTCGGTATTCTTCCCACCCATAAGCACCTGCAGGTGTATTAGATCATCAACCTCTCAACTGAAAGTATCAGTCACCTTGAAAATCATTAGCATGATTGGCATTGATCTTTAGTAGTGAATTCCGGTGAGAATTGAAATCAAGACTCGCTTCACGAAGAGCTCTGCTTCGAATATGGCATCGTCCAGGTCACTACCTCTGATGTAGCAACCAATGCATCGTGGTAGAAACTTCGCGTAGTGAAACACTCCAAACATGCCATAGATGTCCACCACAATGTGACTGATTCAGAATATCTGCAACCGTGTGAAACACGCCATCATCTCAGAAAACGGGCATCACCGTCTGAGACAGCTGCATGCGACATTATAACGTTTCTCGCAATGGTATAATCTGTTACAGGGCTTAGGCGGGCTGGCGGGAACTCCCCACACATCAAAGGAACATATGCAATGGTCATAATTGCCATCACATGGACGTAAGCCTCCATGGGGCACATAGGGAAGACCAATTCAAATCATCAAGTAAATCAACTGCGGACGAGTACAGCGGGCTTCATGAAGGGATGAGCGACCTTTTGACCTTGACATAGCGCTTACAACCTTTAAAAGTTAATATAATCTCATCAATTCGACTTTATCTCAGCAGAGCTATGATGATAGCAACTGAGATACGACCTCTATCCCTATCCCTATGTCTCAGTGGACCGTTGAGGCACCACAGATGTCCTGGCAACCAGCTCCCTCCACTCCTCTCGTCTGTCCGCTTTCCTCATACGACCTCTAGCTCATGTATATACCAGTTATATCCTGTTTTGTGACCAGATATGCTTTTAAAATGTTGATTTTAACCCATTAACTTGACCTTTGACCTATATGGTCAACCTGAAAGGTCATGAAATAATATGTATTTGATTGGGAATAATCACAATCATCGAGAGGGACATAAACATATCCAGTTTCTAGCTCATTTCGATCGAGAGTTACGGCTTATTGTGTTTCTGCAGTCGACAGTCGTCACGGATGAGCGGCCATGTTGGATTTATCATCAAATATGGCGTCAAATCGTAAAATGAATAGGTCAGGCGTATCGGGAATGTCAATTTTAGGCGGAATTGATACCAAGTTTGGCTATTTAGCCTTTCTAGATCCAAAGTTATAGATGAAAACCTGGTCAGCGGCGGCCATTTTAGATTTCACGCTCCAGTGACCTTATGCCACGGATTTTTAAAAAGCACCTCTTGGATTGTTGAAAGACATGGTATGTAGAATATAAATCAAAAGAAAAACTGCGTTTACCTCGAAATTGTTACGGGCCTATACGTCAGAGCCAGGACTACACTGTCTTAGGCACTGAATGCTTCATTACAACAATGACGTAGCGCTTACATCTTTCCGGCGTTATAAACGTTCCGATTGACGTTTCTGCGCATGCGCGATAAATGTAGAATCATTAATGTGCAGCGAAAGGACAATGTATTTATGGTATAGATAATACGGGTTGTTCATTAGGATGTGCATAATTTCTCAGCAAAGTTGCTGAAATAAATTGTCATTATTTGACGACACTGTTCCCGTTTTGCGGTACGGAGTTAAAATGTGCTGAAGTGAAGTAAAACTTCGATAAGTTATCTTCCAGTTAACTGGCCCCAATAATCGAAAACAAACGTGAAAAAACCTTTTTGAAAAGGCCTTAATAACTTAGGCCAGTTAACTGGAAGATCTGATTAATGATAAGGATTGATTAATTAATTCTTACAAAATTTTAGGTCAAAAATACGGATTGCCATCTGAAAAATGTGGCATGTATGTACTATGTCTATGATCACGTGTACGTTAGTAATGTACGCAAACCCGGCAACGTTTCCACCACCAACATGCTTTATTGCACAACGGAAGAACTGGCTAGAGAGTAGAGTACATTATTTTGGAGACCGGCACCGCGGTGAAAATCAAACGGCTTGTTGCGAACACTACCGAGTGACCGCAGTGGCACTGGTGGCACGCGCACTGGACTCGGTGCCACCTCATGGAGCCTGGGCAATCTCGCCTGCCGGACAGCCGATGTTTTTGTCCACGATTCCCTTCTTGCAGCAAACGTGTGTGCGTGTGTCGTAATCCTTAGCAGCAACAAGACACTCTGCAAGAATCGCACGAGACAGGTCTAAGTTAGCTGTTATACAACGATTACACAAACAAACAACAACTATACCTAGATGACTACTTAGTTTTAGGCGGTAATTGTGTTAATGTCTATATTTTTGTCATACTCAAACAGTTTCGGGCCTGAAATCTTTAAAGTGAAAAAAAAAGGCAACAGTTTAGTGTTATGCACCTAAAAGAGTTTACACTAGCTAATCATTTGCATCTACAATCCAATTTTTCACCTTAGTGGTTACCTCAGAAAGTGGTCTTAAAGTGGGAAAATCTAGCTAAATCACCGACACCATGAACCGGCCCATCTTGGACCTTGCAACCAATCACAACCCAGCAGTTTGGAAAAGTAATACGTCAGAGAGTCGTCTGCTGGTTCAGCTGTCATAACAGAGAGCCAAGCGGTACGCTAAAAGTTGCCTTACGTCGGTTTACCACGAAATCGCGACAGCAATATGCCACACTGTTCCTCATACGCTTATAGTAACAGTACAGTGAAAGACAGTATCACTAAGATGTCTTCTTGTTAACCTTAGAATCGAGCAGAACTGAAACAGTGTTTCGGTGGATTCGTTGGGACAGTCACAAACACAGCGCCGATCCAAGACGACCCAATTTGATTTACCTAACCATCAAAACGACCGCCAACAGCCGCCAAACTTATCCTAACGTATGTTACATACATATACATACACTACGTTATAAAATAAAATCACTTGCATTCCTCTAACGAAGAAAATCCATAAAACAAACGTGCTGATGTCGACGGCAATTTCGATGACCGCTGGCCGGTACCGTAAAATCGCAAAAATAAGTTAGCCTTACACAAAATGCCATTAGACGGCACGTTTGTGCGCGCGAAAATTGATAAACTTTACTTACTGCATTCGCACGCGCAAAATAGTTTAATTAATTGTAAATAATATAGTAATAATTAATTATTATCATCACTATGATTTGCAGGAAATTATAAGTTTTATTATAATATAGTATTTTATTTATATAGCGTTACATCCATAATTGGTTGTGGCGCTTCACAACATACTGCTATTAAAAATACAATAAGAAGAATACTACCCACAGATAATATTTCAAAATAAATAATGAAAATATGTGTGTCTATGTAATTAACTAAGTGACCTATCAGTATTAAAAAGAACCCATACAAATTCCATAACAACAATAGTGGTAAATTAATGTAAAGGTAATAAATAATTAAGATGGTAAAATTATTACGACGTAACAATAATTTTCATTCAGCACATACACACAGTATGCATAACAAAATTATTATTGAAGCTATACATTTTTCTACTCATGAATTATATTTCCACCACCAGATATGTAATAATTATTTTTGGACAAAACACTGTATTAATTATCGGGACAATAAATCACTGACATTTAAGCAGAATATGAATATAATATGGGAAATATATGGTGGTAGAAAAAGAAGGTTTTGGAGCATTCAAAAATAATAATATGTTATTGTTTCGTTATCATTGTTAAAAACATCGTTTATATAGTATAAGCTTGCATGCTTGCAGTACACGCGGGATGTTTATAGAAATATTCTGAAAATTAACAATGTGACATCATCGAACAACACGTAATTTTATGCAAACACATGCATTTTTTTATTTTTTTAATATTACCTGTGGGTAGCATTCTTCTTATTGCATATATTTTAATAACATCATATTGTGAAGCGCCACAAACAATTATGAATTTGGCGCTATAAGAAAAAAAATATTATAATTATATTATAAGAAAACTTAACACTTTCTGAAGATCTTTGTAATGATAATAATTAATTATTACTTGATTAATTAAACTATTTCGCGCGTGCGAATGCAGTAAATAAAGTTTATAAATATTCGCGCGCACCACCGCGCCGCCTAACGTTATTTTGTGTAAATCTAACTTTTATAGCGATGTTACGGTAACCGAAGAGCCTGAGTTGCCGTCGGGATCTGCGATCGAAATACTTTTGTGAATTTTCTTCGTTAGAGGAATGCAAGTGATTTTATTTTATAACATAGTGTATGTATATGTATGTAAGACAAGTGATGAGAAGTTTGGCGGCTGCTGGCGGTCGTTTTCATGGTTAGGTCGGACAATACATGTCATTGTTGACACCAGTCGATGCCGTGTCTGCCTCTGGACTGGTTGTTTCTCTTCTCGTCATTTCAATTTCCCTTGGGTCTTCACCACCACGCACATCTGGTCTGTCTGACAACACAGGCCTTTGTCTTTGTGGCTGAAATATATATCCAGCCACTTCTGAATCCGTGCTATTTCCGTCAGACGAAGAATCAGAAAATCCATGTTATTATTTACGCTCCTTTGTGAGCGCAAAGTCACAGCGCCACCGGACGGAGTTGCCAAGAAGTAGTACGACAACCACTGGCCTATCAGTGGCGGCGAGTCTCATACGTCACTGTTTTTCTAAAATGGCGTTTTCCATAGACTTTCTATAGATATATGTTCTACAATTTTTTTCTGCTAAACCGCTGACGTTAAAAATGTGATTGAGGTTGGAAATTGTTAGTTTTTCTTAGCTCTATTAGGCCCATATCACCAAACCGTTGCCTTTGTTTTCCCTTTAATGATTGCTATCCTCCAGGTCCCAATGTAGCGGTAAACGAACGGTCCCCGTCGCCACCAAAACTGCCACCAAAGCATAAATATTGCAACATTGTATCAAAGCGTCGTCGTCTGCCGCTTAGGATTTAGACGTTTACTGGTTTTGTGTCCTCGGCCTGGTCACACGAATCGTTGCCGTTGGCGTTGCGGAATTAAGACATAACAGATGCCGGTCAAAGGTGGCTACGCGGAGTAAGCATTGTTCTTACTTATATTTAATAGTCACAAGGACAAAGAACGGAATTATCGAATACATTTTGAAATATGTGGTGTGTGCATGCGTTGTAAACCTTCCGATCGACGTTTCTGCGCATGCGCGATAAATGTAAAATCATCAATGTGCAGCGAAACGACTAGGCATTGTTGGTATAAAATAATAAATGCCACGGGCTATTCGTTAACTCTTCTGTGATGATTACTGTGAAGAGTTGCTTAAAATGTCGTCCAATACAATAAAATATTACGTTTATTTAAGCTAGGACGTTGTTGCGTAGCCGAGCATCGGAACCGTGTTCGCTGGTGATAAAGGTACGAGCACTCAACGCGCATGCGCCTACTTTGACTTTCCCCGGTGCTCGGACGCGGTGCAGCAGGCCGAGCATCGGAACCGTGTTTGTTTGTGATAAAGGTCCGAGCATTCAACGCACAGGCGATTTCTTGGTCGTACTTTCACGTTACCCTTCGCATCAGTATCAGTACGGGTGCGTAATCGTACTAATGCTGCTAGCGATTCATAAGGATGTTCGATTAATATTTATAAGTCCATTATAACAAGTCATAGCCTAGGCTATGGCTATGGCTATGGAAAAAATGAAATAAATACTTAAAATTTATAAGCCCAATTGCATGATTAGAAATGTTTTTTGCGTTAATGGTATGAATCTAAGTACGTAATATAATATACCCATAACGACTTTATAATTAATAAATATGAGCATTATTAATAATTACATGAGCACCAAAAGAAACAACTGGGGCATCATACAGTATATGGCTGGTTGATGAATTTATTTATTTCATAGGGCATAACAGGCCAAAGTAATTGCGTTTTGAGAACTGGAGATTGTAATTGCTGTAGTTTAGCAGAATGATTTATGGACTTCATGGTGTTATATAGTAACTTTAATATTATCATTTTAATAGAACCAGTTCCATTAGAAACAGATTATAAGTAATATGTGTACTTCAGAAGATAATATTTATTTGCAGCTTATATAATAGTTGCTGTGGCACAAATAATACGAATATAGTTGCTGTTTACTGAAATTATATATCTGCTGTATTACTTTATGCAGAATTATTAAATACACACGTGTAATGTAACAATATTGTATGTAGCAGTTTATTACTGGAAGATGACAAAAGAACATCTCTACAATGATGATTACCTGGGTAACATTAATATTTAAATGACGTATGTACACGTCATGCGCGAAGATCAATCGACTTGCAATCTGACACAGTAATGTAAAGCATACTCGTGTATTGCACTAATGTAAAAAACTTGCTACGTGATCTCTATATCTAGAATACATTACTAATGTATGGTAACTGATTCCATACTGACATTATTAACAGGGTATATAACTACATGTCATGCACTTGAAATCTGACACAGTAATGTAAAACATGCATATGTAGTGCACTACTATAAGCATAAAAGTAAGAAAGGAAAAATGTAAAACATACATTTCACAAATGGCATAATACTAGTTATATAGTTATACAAAAGAGTTACCAGGACACATGCTAGATTAGTGGGTAATGTAGCGAAATGGGAAAATAGCTCATGAAGTTTTTCACTGCCAGTTTTGAGTTTCGTTATGGTTGCAGTATTTTGATTAGTGTTTATGTAAGAGGAGAAATGTAAAACATATACATGACATGAAGGTGAATTTATTTTCGATGCTCAATACAAATATAAATACATAGATAAATCAATTTTAAAAACATTGCTCAAAAGGTTTATCATGACACGTGAGATTTGCGGATAATCTAGTATTTAACAGCAGGAACTGCGTAATATCTAAGGTAGTAGAGGTTATATTTGTAAAACATAATTATGCCTGGGATAAGTATTACTGAAATAATGAAATGTAGGCAAAGAATATAAATCATACAAATTTAATCAACATAACATACATCTTATAATAAACAAATGAAAATTATGGTCATTATGGAATTATGCTTGCGACATTTTAATTGCAGTTGTAATGCATTTTATTATAATTTTACATAAATAAATATTGTATTAAAAACGTAATAATGCACATAACTATTTCACTAATATAAATTAATCAAGCAAAACAATAACTAGTATAATAACATTAAGCATGAATTACATTATTATTGTAATATAAAACTGATACTTATTCTGTGGTAAAAAGTGTCATATTGCAATTCGATAAAGATAGCGATAACAGCAAAATAGAGGTGGTGCAAAATTTAAACAAATAAACAAAATTGTCTCATATAGACGCCGAGTCGTCTCATGGTCGGCGTCGAGTTATCTTGAGCCGACTCGGCCCGGGCCGAGTTGTCTGTGAGCTGAATCGACTGTCATTTGTCTTCGAAGTACTTGTGTGCTCGGGTTTAATCTTGACAGCGCGGCCAGGATATAGAGCCTCCGACGCAGCCGATATCTTACAGGCCCGCCTGTAGTCAATGTAGAGTTGCACGACTGTTCTATTTCCTTTATTTGCGACAAAGCCATCGCCTACGACTACGTTCTTCCCAACCCAAGTACAACACCATTCTCGGCAGTGTTGCCAGGTCAAAATAAAATTTCCCGCCCAATCGCCCTCGAAAACTAGCCCAAAACTAGCCCAATTTTTTCCTCAAATAATTATAAAATTATACATTTTAAACGTTGCCAGTGACACACTCCTACCGATAAAGAGGGAAATGCATTTCAAGTACGTCACGCACAAAATATTTACTCAATGATGAGTGTATGTTTCTATCATTCCTTGCAGTTGAGCGCCACCTACTGTTCTACGGTGAACTATAAATGCTTGTTTATAAACAGACATGGCGTACATCATAACGTCACAAAATTCACCACATAAATGGCCCTCTACGTAATCACATATAAGCCCTAAACTGGCTACACACGTATATGCACATGGCACACACAGGCAAGCAGGCATGTACGCACGCAATCACAAATTCAATCAAAACAAACCCATTAAAACTATCAAAACTGACATTTTAATCACGTCTGCACAGAATCGCGCGCGCGTGTTGTTACACTTACAGCGCAGCATAACACTCGGTCTAGACTAGGTCTAGCTAGGGCAGGTGTCCTATATGTCCAACATCGAATCGTCGTCCTCTTGGAGGTACATTTCGGCCGTGAAGAAATAAAAAAAGATTAACTAAAAGCTAACTAACGCATTGGCCTATTTATAGGACTAGACGGAGAAAGTTGTTAAAAAAACAATTATTTAACAATTTTATTAAGAAAGGTTCTCTGACAAATGTCACTCAGTGTCAGTTGTTGCTGTTTCAGGCGTCGATGCGAGATCTGTCATCGATGCTTTATTATCAATTTTATTGTTGACTTACTTGAGAACTGGTTTACAGTCGCGGTGCTTAATTGCGTTAGGTAATGGTGTATACTATCATCAAGACAATGAGCTATATGGCAACGAAAAATTATGTACCCGCAGATAAAACATTGCGGCCAAGGATTAACTAACAACTAACTGAGGCGTTGGCCTGTTTACAGGACTAGATGCAGACAGTTGGTGAAACAAAAAACAATTACTTACATTTTTTATTGAGAAAGGTGCTCTGACATGCTGTCAATCAGTGTCAGTTTTTGCAGTTATAGACGTCAATGCGAGATCTGTCATCTGTGGTTTATTACCAATTTAATTATTAACTTATTCGAGGGCGCGTTCAGAATTGGCTTACTGTCGTGGCACATAATTACGTTAGTTAATGATGTCTACTATCATCAAGATATTATTAGCTACATGGCCATGATAAATGGTAGTACCAGCAGATAAAGCATATTGCATTTTCCCCATGTTCCATCTTCACAACCCTCCCCCGGGATGCATACATCCCTGGACTACTTATGGTCGCTGGGCTAGTTACTACACGTAGCGCTACGAAGAGAAGAGCTGTTATTGACGTAATCAGCAGCAGTGACCCATAGCGCGCGACAATGATTATTACCCTTATTTGTGGACAACGTGGTGGCCCAGGCATGAGTGGGCGTTGACGATGTGTGTGTCTGTATTCAAAAACATTAGGAGGCTTTGAATTGGTAGTTCACAGTATTTATTATGAGACGTTGAATAAGACGGCTCTTAATGTAACACATGACGTAAAACCACCACTTTTGAAACTAGCCCAAATATAGCGGCATGTGCATAAAAAGTAGCCCAAAAAATCGCAACCCGCAACTGCTATTTTTTTCCCGCGCAACAGGTCTAAAACTAGCCCAATTGCGCGGGAAAACCGCGGACTTGGCAACACTGATTCTCGGCTGCCGTGAAAAAGAGCGGAAGCAAGATGCAACACGTGACAATTGGCGCATGCGCGTTGAGTGCTCGGACCTATAACGCCGAGGTACAGGGTTCCGATGCTCGGCTACGTAACCACTTCGTTTATTTAAATCACTGTCACGGATTAATGGCGCACCATAGACATAGTCACGTGAGTTACGCTTGGCTTGCTATCAAAACATGCTTCAAAACTTGTTTGCTTCGTGTTAATTTGCGACAAATAACTTTGTTGAGATGTTCAGAAACGTCAATCGGAACGTTGATAACGCCGGAAAAAGTAAGCGCTTCATCGTGACCGTGAGTGAATGCGCATGCGCACGCGCGCGTATGTGTAAACTGTAATGTGCTTGTAATGTAAACATCAGTATATAATTACCCAGACCTATATAGTAAAGTACCAATAAGGGTTATAAGCGAACATAACTTACTGCGGAGAAACTTCGTTTGCTCTTTAACCATGTCGTAGGGATACCAGTTTTTCATTCTTTTTCTTCTCGCCATGACGAGCGGGACAAGAAGCATCAGTACGACGAAGAGTTTAGTGGCACAAACCCTGCAACATAAAGTGGGCAGTTTGCGATTGGTTTAATTCTTGACATGTTAAGTATCATCGCCGTCGGGGGTGCCACAAGTGGTATTATTATCGCTGTCACCTCTGCTGGTGTATTGATCAATGACACGCAGGGCTTTATGCAGGACCAAATTATTGCCAGTCACACATGTTTTGGTGGACACATGGATGTTAACTGGTAAGCCAGTTTACAAACTTTCAAATGTGTCTGATGACCTGAAATGGACTACAAACACACATGTGACACCATTTACGCTCGCCTCTAAGGCATAACTGACAATATCTGTGGTTTTGGAACACCTTTTGTTTTTGCTCCTTCATTTTTGTATCCGTCCACCCATATTTCTACCTGTCCACAACAGTTTTTACCCGTCCAAATGACGGGTGGACGGTTCTCTGCATAGAGCTATGATGACACGAATACGTGGATGACTGAATGTTATGCTCAGGAATGACACTGAAGCAGAAATTCTTCCCAAATGGCAAATCGGCACCAGCTATAGTAAGTGGGACCCGTGCGCGTGTCTGGAAAGATTAAAGGAAATGAAAACGCCTTATGCTTGGATTCATGTTATATTATAATTATCTTGCTATATAATTCCACGTCCTCCAAACGCAAACAAGGTTTAATGATTTAGAAATACCACGTGTTATGCTTAACTCGCTTTTTTCCGAATACATGCATAATATTATTTTTGCCGCGCTTTCGCATCGAGTCACGCATAAGATAGTTTTTATTGTATTCAGAGCATGTTGATAAGGTTGGCTTTTGAGTTGAATCGAGCGTCAGAATGAATTATTGTGCGGCAATCCGATGTAATGCAAACACTAATCACCATACAGAAACAAATAATTATCTTACGGTTCCACACAATTCAAATTGATGACAAATTATTAACGCCGAATAAGCCATGTCTCAATAAACCTAATGTTAATTTGTGAAAAATTACTTTCTGTGATTTTTAATGCTGTTAAATGTTATATACAGTGTAAGAAAGAAATTACTCATAGAAAACAAATTTTAGCTAATGCCTTGTTGTTATTTCTTTTAAATGGGTACGGCTGAACCTATTAGAAATCTAGACGTCCAATTTGATAATAGTAATAATAATTCCGTTTCTTAACATAACACTTTTAAGGAAGTTAATACGATTCAAAGGGCTTCACATATTAAAGTGACGTGTTATATAAACACTAACTAATAAATAAATAAAAAATATTTAAACAAGTAGGCTAATATACAAAAATTAGCATCGATCGAAGGTATCGAGTTATATAGCAGTTGCATTTTTTCTACTTGTAACACTCAGCAGTAATTAAAATGAGATGACATAAATGCATTTAGGAAGAAGACACTTCATGTTAATAAACTGGCTACAAGACATTAAAGACAATTGTGTCATGTTAGGTGTTGACATTACTCACATGTTGGGTTTCGTTTGCAAACTCGGAAAACTGGTTCTTCTGTGTGACTTGGGAAACGACAGTGTAATACACCTACGTTCTATCAAGCCACGGTGTGACAGACCTCTTTGAATCTAACAAGCGATAGAATCTGCTGAAGTAACCTGAAACAAGAAAAACTGTTTAAAAGGATTCACACAACCATGTCTATAGGGGTAGAGTTATTACTGCCATCTAATATATGGTGAAGGTCTATCTGATTGAGAAAAAAAGCCATGTTTGATGACGTGGTCGATTCTAACACCCTTGAAAGTTAGACCACTCAAAACGGCATTTTCGCCTGGAAAATAAACGTAAAGTGGTGATAATAACTGAGAAAGTCAACAAAAAACAACTTGATTCCTGTTATTCTTCACTTCAGTAGACATGTCAGTATACACAATACATATTGTGAAGACACATAGTTAATATATTATAGCATCAGTATTACTAAAAGTCAACACTGGGAAAATGGAAGTGATGGTCAGCAGCAGGAGAGGAACAAAAGCAAACATCAAAGACAGCCAAGGCACGAGCCTCAGATAGATGAATAAATTCAAATATTTAGGTGTCACCATCAGTGAAGAAGGAGGATCAGAGGAAGCAGTAAGAGCAAGAGTTAGTGCAGCGTGGGGCAAGTGGAGAGACATATCCGGAGTTATCTGTGACAAGAACTTGCCAAGGAAATTAAAAATCAAGCTCTACATGACTGTCATTAGACCAGTACTGTATGGAGCAGAATGTTGGACAGTTGGAAAGAAGGAGGAACAGATTCTCGAGAAAACAGAGATGAGGATGTTGAGAAGAATTAAAGGTGTAACACTGAGAGACAAAGTAAAGAGTGTGGACATCAGAAAGAGCTAGGAGTGAATAACTTACAAGAGAAAGTCAGAAAAATGAGATTACTCTGGTATGGATGCATGCAGAGAATGGAAGAAAACAACGAAGTGAGAGCAATTGTCACTTCCGAAGTGAGAGCACTGATAGTGCCAGGAAAAAGACCAAGACTCACACAAGAGGGAGATGGATGGATTGCTTCCGAAGGGACATACAGGAACTGCGGATCACCCCCGGGGGATGCCCAGGACAGAACATTCTGGAAATCAAGAATTCTGGCCGCTGACCCCACCTAGTGTGAAAAGGCGAGAAGAAGATTAGTACTACATGTCCAGTTATAAATACGCCTGATGTTGTGGTGTTTTGCGCCTCTGCTCTGGCTCTGACCTCGAATTATCGAGGTTACAGAACAGAGCCAGAGGCTGTACAAGTATTAAAACGCTACTAGACTTAGACTTAATCTTAGTCTTAGTCTTAGTCGAGGTAGGTGAATGAATTTGACAATTGTGTTGGCAACCGGGTCGTTAAGTTTCAACTGTGTATTTGTTACATTGCCAAATTAATTAAAAACTTCTGTCAGCATGTTTTCTCATTGGCATTGGGCCATTGACATTGACAATCCCACACTAATTTTGCGACGCGAATAAAAGCAGTTTTAGGAAATATTTTCTGAAGTGGTTTTCGCTGTCTACGACTACATGCAATCTTCATAGTCATAGATAACAAGGAAGTAGTAGGCACGGAAGGTTTTGGTTTTCGAATAACGATATAGTAGCGTAAGAGAAAATATATATGTATAGCAGTAAAAAAATTCGAACCTACCTGTGTGCGTTAGCGTTTCAAATTGCCGTTGCCTAGCGACTACGTTTGTATGTCGCGAGTTTCCGCTCTACTGGAATTGAGGGGGGCAGGCCACAATAATGAAATTATGACAGTTCTTGTTTCTGACTGATGAAAATAAACCAAAGCGATTTGAAAAGTGTTGTTAGTATTTATATATTGTGATAATCGTTGTAGTGATAGCAGTAGATATATATTATATGGTTGGACACCAGTAATACCGCTCGAATATCATATTCATAATTATTATGAATATGATATTCGAGCGGTATTATATTATAAGGGCAAGGTTGATAACACTGATTACAGTCACCATCTCGGTTTCTGCGTCATTATGGTTATAAAAGCTGGATATTTTATAAATACACTTTTGGTCAGACATATCAAACATTGTGAGAAAGAGGGCTTCTACAAACTTGCAGTTATCAGTTTCAAATTAAAATGAGGTAAAAGGGTTTGGGGGGACAGGTTTTAATAACAAACGCAATTCACGTAACTTCACAAATATTGTAAATATGTCACTGAAAACAATTTAGTTTACGCTTTCGTTGCATGCCACTGATAAACTATGTGATTATGATTAATAAGATACGTTGCTGGACGATTTGCTGCATGTTATGCTCGTACGTAAGGCAGAAACTGACTGGTTGGTCCAGTATAACTGTGGATTTGGATTTATTTTGCCACAAATGAGATACGCAACTTGTTTTGTATTGTTCTGCTTTCTTACTGGCAATAGACAGTTCACACCCCCAAACAAGCGGTTTTCTATAAGTTGAAAACCAGAACAATTGCCTAGTTGTATTTATTAGTACCGCAGCATACAAAAATGCATTATACATTCTGAAATATATTTTTATCCACACATTTGCACCAATATACATACTTCTAGTTCACTGTGTCATGTTCAGTATACACGTAATCAAACATCCTTCATTTAAACATAAACGTGATGACCTAATGTTTGTTATAATAAGATTATTCATAATGTTTCTACGCTGAACCAAATACAATAAAATACATTCTACTTTAATTCGTAAGCCCATGGGAGTCAATTACCTGAAAAGGAAGACGGTTCACATTACATTGTAGGTTTAAGCATTTGCTAAAATGTTATAGTATACAACCGTCATGGGTATTACCATTAGGTCTATCAATATTCACAATATCCAATCAATCCATAGAAGTGTAGTATAAACATATTTACACTATGCTGCAACCCTTCTGTAGCCACGTTCACGTGTCAGTGTCGTATAATGTCATGTTTGTGCTATAATAAATTCGTAAATAACGGAAGTGAATCCCTTGTCTGCAAGAAAAATATGCTGCACACATTTTGCTGAAACAAGATCTTCTGGTAAATTTAGTGTTCTAAAATGGCTGTGTCAGAAGCAAGGTCTAAATTGCTTGAGTATGTGTTATACACATATCAGCATGTGGGTAACAAAGTCAGCTGGCTCTGGTATCAGATGTGTGAGACAGACCCCTTGTCAACAGATTCATCTTGTATGACTTTCATGGCATTCACAGCGATCCTTGCTGAAAAAAATTGAACAAGTCAGTCGTTATGCCATTAAACATGCTACATACTAAGTAAATCAAATCATAAATATATTGTGTTATAATTTTCTTAACTGTCTAATTTAATATTGAGTTGACCACATTTGCTATACATAGCTATTTACGTAGCGCAGTATATTACAGTGATTTACGTACCGCATATAGGTTTTAGGCAGTGTGTGTCTTTTATGGGATTTGCATTTTACTGATTTAGGAATAATAAAACATATTAGCTATAGCATTAAATTATATTTAAATAGGTCATATGATCAACAATTATGCAAAAATAGGTGTTAAAATGATACTGATAACTTATACATACTATGACGAATTATTGCTCGTAAATACGTAATAGAAACGTGAATGTTACGTTGCTGTTGCGATGTAGGGTGTTAATTCACAACAGTTCGATAAACACTTGTATCTGGCCAGTTGTCTAAATGCATATAATCATAACAAATGTATGCATTTGCTCAAAAACAGATTATAATGCGCGAAGGATAGCATACTTGTTGTAAGGTCGCCAAACGCAGGTACAGAAGTAGTCACCAATGGCATTACCGGTGGCGTTGTCGTTTCGTGCCTTGTCTTGGCCTTTGTTGGAGTCACCATAACAAATCGATTTAAATGACTCATTTTCTTTATCAGTTTTACCGGCAAAGTGTCCC
The DNA here is from genome assembly GCA_964017155.1 of Oasisia sp. SBJ-2009. Lineage (NCBI taxonomy): Eukaryota > Metazoa > Annelida > Polychaeta > Sabellida > Siboglinidae > Oasisia > Oasisia sp. SBJ-2009. Next base: position 5,014,644 of record OZ024867.1, read on the forward strand.
ATTGCTTCTGCCTGGGATTATCCTTAGGAAAAAGAGGCAATAAACACAATTTGCAGAAGGATTACCTATAATAAAAAAAAACTGCCGAAAGAGGGTAAGTAGACTAACGATAGCGACCTACAATGTCAGAACTCTACTAAGAACACATACAAGAACTCAAAGAAGAACTTAGGGAAAACAGGTTGGTATGGAATGTTTCACTCTCCTACAAAACGGCCACCTACTATACCATTCTAAGGTAAATAACGGCCAAGCAGGAGTAGGCTTTCTCATAAACAGACATGGAAAGACCATATTATAGTGGGGGTAAACAGCATCAGCGCCAGAATAGCAGACATTGTTCGGTGCATAGCAAAGCGCTACAAACTAAAGATAGTGCAAGTATATGCTCCAAAAACATCATTCTCAGAAGAAGACGTAAATAGCTTCTACAACGACGTCGATGAGATTTTAGGGAAACCAAACCACTAGACGGTATTGATGGGAGACATTAAAGGCAAAAAGGAAAAAGAACAAACCATATCGAAACGGGAACGGGCAGATTTTAGCTCGAATAGAGAAACGAAAGAAGCGACACCTTGGTAGAATGGGCAACATCACGAAAGTACAAAATCATGAATACCATATTTCAAAAGAAAGGAGGGAGGAGATGGACGTGGAAAAGCCCAAACGGTGTAACGAAGAATGAAATTGACTAAATCCTAACAAACAGGCCAGACATCGCCAGAGACGTAACAGCCATTAACCAAGTCAACATTGGAAATGACCACAGACTGGTTATGAGCAACATCAAACTGGACGTAGGGTTGGAAAGGAAAACAATTGATGACCAACAGGCCACCAAGTGTAGATGCGACAGAAATAGGGTCAAAGAAGATCGCATTCCAACTCGAATTGAGAAGCCGATTCGAGACACCACAAGAACTAGACGACATCGACACCATGAGCAAAACCATCATAGACATGATCCAACAAAGCGCGTCAAGAGTAGCTAAGGTAATAAACAAACCACTAAAATCAACATCGAGGATATCGTCACCAACTCGAGCCCTGGTGATGAAACGACGAGAAATGGTGGAAAACGGCGACGATATACAACGAACAGAGTACGCAGAAATATGCAAGACCATTAAGAAGAAAGCAAGAGAGGACATCTGGAAATACAACCAAGATATCATACAAGAAACGAACATGGCATCAAAGAGCCTGAGGAAAGTCCAAAGAACGCAGAAGCTAGGCCAAGAGAGACTGACCACACTCCTAGACAAGCAGTGTAGAGAAATCCATGATCAAGATAACATCATAGAACGAATAGAGGAATTCTATCAGCACAATTGCATCAAGGTGGCATACATGTTTTGTTTTTAATTGGAAAATGGAATTATAACCAGTTTGCTTCTTTCCTGCTTATTGTTAATTGTCTATCCTAATTGTGTGTGTGTGTGTGTGTGTGTGTGTGTGTGTGTGTGTGTGTGTGTGTGTGTGTGTGTGTGTGTGTGTGTGTGTGTGTGTGTGTGTGTGTGTGTGTGTGTGTGTGTGTGTGTGTGTGTGTGTGTGTGTGTGTGTGTATATATATATATCATATGTTTGTATTCAATATTGTTGCAGACAATCAGTCAATAAAGCAACTATGTTATCAGGAGAGGAACACGACAGGGAGATACCATATCGCCCAAGCTGTTTACGGCAGCACTCGAAAGCTATTCCGACGATTGGCTTGGGAAACCAGAAGATTGAAGATAGACGGCGAATATCATAGTCATCTACGCTTCGTCAACGACATACCCATAAGCGCTAATACACCACACGAATTAAAATAAATAATACATGAATTAGCTGATGAAAGCGAAAATCAGGGTGTGAAGATGAACAAGTCGAATACAAAGGTCACGTTAGAAAACGACACACCAATATATGTCAACAACACTCAGATCGAAAATGGTGATAGCTACATCTACCTGGGACAGAGATACAAACCAAGACAAGGAGCTTCATAGAAGAATCACAGTCGGATGAACATCATTCGCCAAGGCCCAAGTTTGAAGAGACAAGTCTACAGCCCATGCACATTTCCAGCAATGCCATACGGCGCGGTAACATGGACGCTCAATACCCAGTCAAAGATCAAGATAGCAGCCTCACAAACAAAGATGGAAAGGAGTATGTTAAACATTACATACCGGGACAGAAAAACAAACATCTCGGTAAGAGAAACGACGAAGGTCACAGACGAGATTGAACAAGTCAGAAGACGGAAATGGACCTGGGCAGGGCTCGTCAGCCGGAGAAGAAATAACCGATGAACACTGCGTGTCACCACCTAGACACCCTACGAAAGGAAAATACCTAGAGGAAAGTCGGCGAGATTGTTGAGAGACGAACTATATGACTACTGGAAGGGTACTATCTGGCAGAGGGTAGCGCAAGATAGCCAAGTGTGAAAGCAGAACGCGGAGGCCTTCGTCATACCACGGGAGACTAGGGCTGCACAATGATGATGATGATGATAATATATACAAACTGTGTATATAATAGTATATATCTATATATTCGAGTAAATTTTAAATGTTTATATATATGTAAATATATATATTATAGACTCTCTCTCTCTCTATATATATATATTATAATATATATATATATATATATATATATATATATATATATATATATATATATATATATATATATATATATATATATATATATATATATATAAATATATATATATTTATATATATATATATATATATTATGTTAGCTTTCTTGAGACAGATGTAAACAAATACATTAACATAGCCAGCGAGTATCTGTGTCAATTCCATATTCTCCACACGAAACGGTACAAAATATGATGCATTTTTCTTCCCCTCGCAACGGACGTTGACTAATCAGAGCGGACGTTGATCCTCACTCCAGAATCCAAGGCGCAGCAGATGGTTGACTTAGGATGTCTGGGAATGAGAAATGGCAGGAGGCGTGAAGGGACGGCGCCTCCCTGACTGGGACTACATCGACACGTTCCATGCTCAAAGAGAAAACCGGGGAGCAATAAATACCAACTCACGATTCGAATACAAAATTACATCAAATGCACTTGGTGGTATAAAAATAAATGACTCAGTAGCTACCCAGAGCTCCCAACACTCTCGACTCAGAGAATCCGGGTTCGAATCCTGTGCTGAAATGTCGAACGTTGTACAAGTTCGTTCATTGACCCAGCTGTATGAATGAGTGAGTACCTTGCTATAAACAGTGGTGTATATGTGTTTACGAAGTCTTCGCACAGAAGTTTCAGCGTGGCTGGAAGCTTATTAGTCAAGTTGCCAAAATGATGACCCTGCAATGTTAATAACTGTACACTTTTTTTTATGTAAATGTATTTTATATAGTTAGGAAAGCAAAATTAGCTTGGTTGCACCTTGTGCAACCTTGAGCATTTATCAGAATTCAAGATGGCGGTCTCGGCCATCTTGAATTTCAGCAAATATTCAACCTTTGATCTCGATGACATAGAGGGTCGTGTAATACCTCTTTTTAAGGGATTTCCAGGACGGGTAGTCCATTTCTGGAGTTATTTTTTGGATACGGTGTCAAATTCAAGGTTAAATCAGAGGTCAAAGATCAAATTTACTTGTGCAACCTTTAGCATTTCTCAGTATTCGAGATGCATGTATATATTAATGAAATAAAACATATATGAATTTGAATTTATTTATCAGCCTTTTCGATATGCATGTATATTCATAACAAGGAAATAAAGAGTATATTATTTATTCGTCATCGATACTTGGCCCCCCTTCATCGTCTTCGATATCCATCTGCTTGCTGATGTCTCCTCCCTCGGATTTGCAGTAGTCCGTGCATGAGAGGCATGCGCTGTTACAGCTGCAGCGTGTGCTACTGCAAGCCTTGTACTCTGCAGTGCAGCTACAGCTAACGACACCCAGTAGTGCTTGGGGAGCAACTGGCGCTGTTGAGACGGCCGGTGTGATGGCGGAGCCTTCGATGTTCCAACCACAGTTGGCAATATTTCGAGCTTCTTCAGGTGGATCACGTTGGTCCGCGGCCTTCCACAATAGCATCTGAAGATGAGCTCGGAGCACATGCAGCTGCAGGTTGGCATCAGTCGGTGGAAGTTTCTTCAGTGGCGGAGGTTTCTTATGTCCACGGTAGAAGTGAGCACGTGCATCATTCATTGTTGTACATCCCTTCTGTCCACAGAGGGGTAAGAAGAATGTGTGTGCTGTCTCCTGGATCTGAGCGTGGGTCGCGCCGGGCTGACCGAGCACCTGATCGAGACCTGGTATATCTATCTCTAGGAGCTTGAGCGCTGACTTTGTTCCTTTGCAAAAGGGGTTCGACGCTGTATCGCAACCTGACAGTGCGTGGATACTGAGAAGTTGACTGCACTTTCTGGGGCCTAACCGCTGAACAGTTTCGTTGATGTCCAAGACATCGCGATTCCACTTTTCCATTTAAATCTTGGCGACAACTCGCATCCTTGATGTCCAGTACACAAAGAGAACGAAGACGTCGGTATCATCATTGAGGATTCAGATGGTCTGGGCGTCTTCTGCCACCGCTTTCAGCATGTAACTGCAGAGAGTGACGTCTGCCTCATCATTGGTAACGACACATTCCAGCATGTTGACGAGTTGGATGTTGTGTGGAAGGGGATAGCTGCATAGAATGTTGTTAAGCAGATTCTTGTTCTTGGAATTATGAATAATAACTTCTCGGCTTGGAAGGAGGGTGTTTGGGGTTAGACGTACGTCCTTGGCTCTTCCTGTTCTCGTCGGCTCATGGTCCTTTTCGCTGGGAGCATCTTGGTCATATCTGTCGAACAGAATGATTTTTTTGCAGACAGGAGAATAGTGGGCCAGTCGAGTGCCGGAGCTTGCAGCCAGGTCTCTTGTAGTCCCGGAGACTGGCCAGACGACGTGGTACAGAAGCTGGCCGTCATCAACCAGCACCACGTTTGGAGCACATGGAGTCATGACAGAGACACTGAGAGACTTGTCACCCTTCCTCAAGCAGCCGTACTCATCGATCAGGGCCGGAGGGACTAGACTCAGTTCAAACTGGAAGACATCTGCTATATCAATGCTGCGCTGCTGCCCCACGACTAACAGCCGACTGAACAGCGTCTCGATGTCGTAGATGGCCTTCCCTTGACAGTGACTGCCTTCTTGAGCAACTCCATTGTTTTGACTTTCTTCTTTATTGTGTTGTGTAATTCACTGCTTAGCGAAGCGGAGAACTGCCTGCTCTGCTCACTCCCGATGGCCAATGCGTTCTGAACATTCACTGTGTCTGGCGCCACTTGGCCATTGCAGATGGTATAGACACCTGGTTGCTGGTCATTGAGGGGGTGACTGTACTTCTCCAGCTCCACCGCGATCTTCTTCCGATCGACCTCGTCCAGTCTCCTTCTTCCCTCTCCTTCCTCCTTGTGCTTATTCTTCTCCTCCCCATCTACTTCACCGTGTGGCTTCTGCTCCTCCCCAGCTTCATTGTACATATGTTCCATTGCGATGTCAAGGTGGGCGCACACACTGAAACTATTCACCCACACAGCCATTTGTTCGGGGCTCGTTGAAATGCCCTTCATAACCTCCAGAACCCTTCCCTCGCTTGATATATGTCTGCTCTCCGAACTGATCTGCTGGCACTGCGGTCCCCCCATCCGAGTGCCGGCAGACGTGTGCAGCTGCCAGTAAGTCCTCCTTGGCACGCTGGGGAAGGTGCTCCATCTGACGCACATACCAGCTCAGGTAGCGTGCATAATTGTCGTGACCTGCTGCGAAGAAGTATGGCAGCATTGCCTTGAGACAGTGCTGCTGGAGGAGGAAGTCACCGTTCCGCTCTCTGCGCAGGAACATGAGCGACAACAGTGTAGGCTTGAGAAAGCAGTCCACCCATAGCCTCCCGGTCGGGTGCCCTCTGGTTGTCTCCAGGTAGACAATCAGCTCCTCATATGTCTTGGCGCCATTCGAATATAAATTCTGCAGCAACACGGCAATGATGAGACGGTATGCCCGTAGAGCATTGGTCCAGGCCTTTCCGTTGACTATGTTGGTGATACCAGCAAACGCTGCGCTGATGGAAATGTCCACTCCTGATGCCTTCATCAGTGTTCCTACACAGCCCAGGAAACTCATGAGAGTGTGCATCATACCCGGGTGAAGTATGACGTTGGTCCAGCGCAGAGGATCGTTCCATTGGACTAGGCATGCAGTATGATACAGTTGGAGGTCGACTGTGATGTTGGTGTACTGCATCCCAAAACTATCGGGAGCCCTCTCGAGATTCACAAGCGTAGTTAATGCAGTGTCGGGGTGAGAAGTTATGGTTTGTACCAGTTTCAACGATTTCGAGCATTGGCACTGTTCTTGAAACGTTATGGCTACGACACAATATCCATGGCATAAACTAAACTGTCAAACTCAATATCTTTTTTAATATTGACATTTCCTTAAACAGATCCGGTAAAATGTGATTGCTAAATAAATGCAATTAGTCTGCATTAGCATAAGAAGTAAACAGCTGTTAAGCAAACACGCAATATTAATGGTTAAAGTACAAATATATTAAATGTGACACGTTATGGTGAAGATATTCCAGCATGTCAAATTGAAAAACCTGTCAAATGACTGAATAAGTTATTGTAGTGGCTTAGCATATTGAGGGGGACTATAGCAAACATACAACAGCATTCGTTTTTTGTGTTAAGCGGTTCTTGAAAATGAAAAGCTTGGGTCAAGAATATACAACTTACTGTAGAGTATATGGTCTGTAGAGGTGATTTGTTCCTGGTTTTAGGTCAAATTTGACCTCTGATTTGACCTTGATTTTGATACCGTATCCTAAAAATAACTCCAGAAATGGACTCCCGTATCCTGGAAATCCCTTAAAAAGAGGTATTACACGACCCTCTATGTCATCGAGATCAAAGGTTGAATATTTGCTGAAATTCAAGATGGCCGAGATCGCCATCTTGAATTCTGAGAAATGCTCAAAGTTGCACAAGATGCAACCAAGCCAATTTTGCTTTCCTAACTATATAAAATACATTTCCATAAAAAAGGTTTACAGTTATTAACATTGCAGGGTCTCCTACAGGAAGTATATGAGCGGCAACTTGACTATATCAGAGAATTCGAGATGACGTTTGATTGAACAGGTCTGCCAGTGAGTTCAGTGGAAAGCGCCTTGATCAGTCCTGATATATACATATATATTATATATCATATATATATATATATATATATATATATATATATATATATATATATATATATATATATATATGTATATATATATCATATATATAATATAATATATAGTATATAATATATAGTATATAATATATATACATGTAGATATTATGTAAGAACTTACCTTTACTAACTTACACTTACTTTTTACACGAACGCGCGCAACGAACTTCACACGTCAGAACAAATGCATACACACCGCACATACACTCACCAAACGCACGCATGCACAAATAAATGTACAAGTAACTTTCCTTTTTTATATAACCGAGCGTTCATCATATATATATATATATATATATATATATATATATATATATATATATATATATATATATATATATATATATACCCCTACGGGAATGGACTCGGCCACATTGCATGTCCCACGTTGCGCAATGAGCACCCCACAAGTATTTCTCCTGGTACAGCAAAGCGTCCTTACATCGAACCGGGAAATAAATGCGTCTCTACACCTGTGGTGCGCACCTAATGTGCGATATAAAATATGTGTTATGTGAGTTCGGAACTATCGACAAATGCTGGAACTCGGCAAAAAATCAAGAGGCGTTTGATGCAGCTTTGGCTTTTTGCAAGTGAAGTAAGTCGATTTAATCTCAGATACCATATGTTACCAATGAATGTACAAAAGCTGTTCAGAATACACGAGTCGCCATATGCATCCAGTCACAAATGTAAGTTTAAGGAAACTTATGCTAAAAGAGACTTTGGAACTCCCTCGATAATTCACTGACTTTTGTTGGAATGGTCATCAATTCAGAAATTGATATACATAAATACTACTGAATAGTGAGTTGGCGTCTTAGACCATTTTTGCCGAAAACGTTAAAACAATAAGATAATTCAAATAAAAGTTCAGATTGTTTATTGTTATATAATTTCTGTCATTACTAATACTATTGTTCCAATATTTTCTTTCGATCAAATATTATATAATTATACATGTAAATAGTCGCACCTTGAATTGTTTTAATTCACTCTCTTCTCAAATGCAATATGAACTTAGTTAAGCATTTATAAGGGTAAGCACTATAAGTATTGTACTTCTTTTACCGTTTTTCAACCATTTATATTGTGTATATTTTGCTGTAGAATGTGTGTTGTTGTTGTTGAAATAAATTTTATTCATTCAATGGCTAGATGGAAATAACGACTAGGTTATGAATTATTTGCATTAACAAATCCGGTCTTATAAAGCACACTTGACCAACAACCACTGCAGAGTGTCAGTTTCACCTCTTTATTAATACAAACCCTAAACTTAACAATAAGCATAATCTTATCCCTAACTATCATGGTAATCCTAAACACTAACCGTAATCCTATAAACCTAACATTAGTGTTAACCCATATTTTAAGTCGCCAATAATTATAGACCGTTAAACACGGATGGTCTGTTTTATACTGAAGGGGCAGAAATACACCAGTGTATTATTGCCACCGTGGACAGTTTTGTACAGGAATATTATTACATCCTTCGGCAACAGTATACAGGTGTAATATTACCAGGGGCAGGAACCAGAGAGGGCAATTGTATATCTGTATATCGGTACCTCGGTACCTTTTCACGTGTGTCGCTAACTTATTGAATATCACTGAGCGAAACGACATCCACTTGCATCGACTGTGAAGTTGAACTGCCACAACTTCTAGCACATGTCATTGCCCTCGGGAGTAACTATAAATATCAAACGAACTCGTTTTCTTGTCAAAAGGTGAAGAGTTTGAAGACGTTTCAAATATCGCTACGAGCCAGCAGCAGCGGCTCACACTAAATCCGGCACGTTCCGTGTTGATATAAATATAGTCAGCTGTCACCAGTAATCTTACTCAGTTGCTGTCTATGCGTCATGACCATGTCCAGTGGTTCCGCTACGTACATACTCGCTTACTGCTTTACACCATGTTTACATGTTCAGTATGATTTAGTTTGTTCTGCAATGGTCTGTTTGCTAACACGCAACACACGCACGCACGCACGTACGCACGCACGCACGCACGCACACAGGCACACACACGCATGCACACTCGCGGATATACAGTAACTCGCGTACACTAGCACACACACTAGCGGATGCACGCGCGCGCGCACACACACACATACACACGCACACACACACGCACGCACACACACACACACACACACACACACAAAGAGACATACATACTCAAACACACACAGACAGACACACACAGACTCAAACACACACATATACATACAAACACATACATTTAGACACACATACACACACAAACATACACAGACAGACAACAAACATACACACATAGACACAAACAGTCACAAAGAGACACGCACAAAGAGACATGTACACAAACACACATACATACATAAACATACATAAGCAGACACACACAGACACAAACATACACACACAGACACACATACACACAAACATACACACAGACACAGTCACACACGCACGCACGCACGCACGCACACGAACGACCGAACGAACGAACGAACGAACGAAACCCTCTTGCCAAAAATGAGAAAAAATGACACCTGATGCCAATAATTCGTTGGAGCAGGTACGCCATTAAACACGTAATGTGATCGGGTCAGTCAGCACATAAGTGTGTTTTTTCTGAAGCAAATATGTTGTTATTTTATTCCTAATGACACTCAGCGGTTATATGTGTACGTTATCTGTGTGTTATCTGCCTCCCACCCCCATGTAGCTATACAAGACGAAAAGCGCGTGATAAACGAATAAGACCAACTATACTATTTATATCACGTGACATTGCCCCCACTCACTCAAAAGCCGTTCTACAAACCGAACAACCCTACCACCTTTTAGTTCGCATAGAATGGACTCGTTCATCCACATTTTTCTGTTCCCGAGTTCCATGTGGCATTCTGCCTTTCACGGGGAATGCGGGGACGTGTTGTTTTGAGAAAGAGCCTCGCGCCCAGCATACAGTGCGCTAGTGCATTCGGACTCTAGATACGGGAGCGTGCTTTGATGAAGACCGAAGTAGATATGGTTTACGGTGTTGCCATTTTAATTACGGTAAGGAGAATGCCTATAGTTTTATTGGCCTGCTACAAGTATCACCAAGTCAGTTAGGTTGCCTTCTTTATTATATGGAAACATCACGGATTTGAATGCGCCTTACAAAGCGTGGAGATATTTCCGTTGGTGAAAGACAGCCTACTTGTGTATATCGGAGGCAAACGGTGGCTACGATATCAATCGTTTACTGCCCTACGTGGCAGCGCCACCTGTCTCCGATATCCTTTTTCTACTTGCCCCGGTGAAAATGTCAACTATGCGTGTCTAGCTCCATGTACTGTTAGTTTCGTAACTTATGCGTCAGTCACGTATTCCTAGTCAGTGTCGCAAGTAAATACAGGAATTAAAATACACAAATAAATGGCGTCTGGTCTATGGAAGGCGTCGCCTGAAGAATTACGACATGTACAATGCATGGACACATGCATAGCTCCTCATAAAACACATTGCATTAACTTCACGTTTAATGTTTAGTCGTCGTAATTTTGTTTTGTACTCGTCATCTCCACATTTTTATTACACACACACGCACGCACGCACGCACGCACGCACACACACACACACACACACACACACACAAGCACATATATACACGTGCGCACACAGTGTGTGTGTAAGTGCGTATGTGTCTGTGTGTGTGAATATATTTATTGTATTCTACATTAATTGGTATTACTTACAACAATGCCATCTTTAGTTTATTTTAGTGTATCTAATTAAATATAATGCAGCGAAACATGTACCGTTCAAACTATTTTTTTTAAAGCACTACATCCAACAGTCATTAGTAACAACGTGGCTTCTCCCATCTCAATTACTGCAAAGTCATTTGTAAAAGTTGTTTTTATATTAATGTAGCATATATATAGTTTCCCGATAATAAGTGATTAACGTCAACCTACGAACGTGTATACAATTGTGTCGTTTTCGGATCTGTTGCAGGTGCCTAGTGGAAAGCACTACCACTGTGAATAAACTGCAGAAAAAAACCAGAAAATTTCACATACAACAAGATGGCGTCTATCGGCATATATGGATAGCCACTTACGGAGAAACACTGCACGTTGCGGGAATACAATATCTACAACAACAAGTTGTAATGCTGTGAAATTGAACCAAACTACAAGAAACGAGTTGTTTCGTGAATGAGCCAAGCGCGTGACGTCACAAGTGTAGCTCTGACGCGCTGAAGGAACGACTAAAAATACAATGTCTTGGTCGTCATTACGGAAAGTATCATTGTAACGGAGACATATATACCAAGTTTCATTACACCGCGACAACATTTCACGATGACATGGCTTCTCTCGTGTGCTGTGATCTTCAGGGTAGTTGGTTGCTTGGTGTGCACCATTGGTCTCGTGGGAAATACCCTCTCGTTTGTGGTGCTTCACAAAGGGGGGTGTCAGAATGTCGGTTCTTACCTTCTTAAGGCCCTTGCATTGGCTGATAATTTATTCCTGGCAGTATACATGTTTGTTGATATTGATAAATTAGTAGTTTACCTGATTCAAACGGCAGAGTATCATGTTAATGTATACGCGTTACTTATATGGGGGGAGATAAAAGAGAATTACTTATGGCCTATAATTCACACCATCAATGTGTGTAGTATCTGGATGGTTGTGCTTGTCGCAGGCAACCGTTATGTGGCCGTTTGTCATCCTTTTGTAGCATCGAGGCTGTGTACAAAGCGCAGTATATTATTTCAAATAATGATCATGTCATGTGCAGCGTTTGCTTTCAATGTCCCTCGTTTCTTTGGACTTGATGGGGTACATCTGTACAATTATCTGTACACAGGCATATTCAATTGTACATTTGTTTACGCCATACCACTGGTCATGCTGATCTTCTTCAACGTCCACCTAATACATGACCTCAGGATGGCACAACGCGAAAGAGGGACAATGACGTCACACTCAAATCATGACCAAAATAACATTACACTAGTCATGGTCATAATAGTCGTTGTGTTTATTGTATGCCAAACGCCAGCGATGATCAACCATATATTATTAATTTTCTATGAACCATTCTATTATTCTATTCGGGGTGAATGTACAACATTCACAAAATATGGCTTGACGAGCAACCTGTTTGTCGTACTAAACTCGTCGATCAACGTTTTCATATACTGCCTATTCAGACGACAGTTTCGACAGCAACTGGGAGAGTCATGTAGACGATTGTGTTGTCGTTCCAGCCAGGAGGATGTCATCACATCCTAACAAAAACGCTAATCTTTGTACTAACAACAATCGGTCTTTATAATCCACATTTGCGCAGAGATAAATTTCAGATAGTTGAAAAAACATGTTTGAAAGCAGTACATGTGTAGCACACTGCAAATGTGTACCACTTATATAACTTTGTT
>OZ024867.1:5032359-5044859 GCA_964017155.1 Oasisia sp. SBJ-2009
TTTTATCTCTAGTGGCACTCAGCGTTTATAAATGTACGTTTATTGTGTATACAATATTGATATATAAATCTTAGTGTTACCTTCCCTACCACCACCATGTAGCTATATAATATAATATAATAATAGTAACTTCTTTTGCGCCAATATCCTCGAAAATCAAGCTCAGTGGCGCGACAAAACCAGGGGATTAATCAATCTCATAATCGAAAGCAATGCGTGAGTCGTCAACGGATGGATGGAAAAGCTAGGAGGCTAAGGAGGATAGGCAGCATTAAAGAGATAGGTTTTTAGATGTCGGCGGAATGAAACTATATTACCTTGTGATTTAACACTGGCAGGAAGCGAATTCCACACCGTTGGTGCGGCAACCGAGAAAGCTCGGGTCCCGGCTTTCGTTTTCACCCGAGGGATGTGAAGAGGGTTACTACTGGTTGAGCGTAGCTGTCTGGAATTTCTTGTTGGAGTTAGCATTGAATTTAGATATGCTGGTTGTGTAGATGAGAGTGCTCGATAGGCTATTGTACACATTTTGAAAATGATGCGATAGTGCACAGGTAGCCAATGCAGTGATTTTAGAAGCGGCACTGAGCGAGAAAAACGTGGAGAACGCGTGACTACCCTTGCTAAACAATTTTGGACACGCTGAAGTTTGGCTATGTCCTTGTTTGCGGTATTGTAAAGGAGGGAATTGCAGTAGTCGAGTCTGCTGCTTACTAGAGCTGTGGCGATGGTTTTAGCAACGGAAAGTGATAAAAACCGGCGGATACGGCGAAGATCACGGATATGGTAAAAACAGCAACGGCATGTTTTCGAGATATGTTTTTTGAAATTGAAGTTTTCATCAAACGTTACTCCGAGATTTAAAACTGAGGTGGCTGGTGTGATACTCTGACTCAGAATATGTGTCGGGAAAAAGCCATTGAGTTTTGCCCGCTGCGTTGAGGTACCAATGATGAGAAATTCAGTCTTATCTGCATTTAGTTTTAATTTACTATTTTTCATCCAGAGGGATCCAAGATGAATAGCGGGTGATATTCAGATAAGACCAACTAAACAGTTTATATCACGTTACACTGCTGTGACTAAACATTGGGAAAGCCGTAGTACAAACCGAACAACCTTTCTACCCTTTTGTTTAATATAATGGACTCGTTTATCCAAACATTTCTGTTCGCGTATTCCATGTGGCTTTCTGCCTATCACGTTGAATGCGTGGACGGGTTGTTTTGAAAAAAAAACATTCTTTTTATGTGAAATGAGTACAGTAGGACAGGCATAATAGTACGTTCAGTGCTATGATGTATCTGCAGTGCAATGACGCATGTTAGGCAGAGTGTAGTTGGCGTAGTGAATTTTAGCCATTTGTTTCTTACATCTGCGGATGCAGAAAAGCGTGCTCAGTTTGGAAAATATTGAGGGGCAGATCACATGCATGCATTTTAAGAGAGCCTGAGGTATGATTTGTTGACGAAATATGACCAGCAGATCAGTGACATGACTGCAGTGACTGTGTTGAAATGTGAATTTTTTTATCAGGTCTAGTATCCTTATAATCTGACAAAACGTTAACATGGCCGCCAGTGGGAAAACCAACAGTGCTCTGTGCCCTAGTGCATTCGGACTCTAGAGGCAGGAGCGTGCTTAGTTGAAGACCGAAACAGATTTGGTTTACGGTGTTGCCATTTTGATTACGGTAAGGAGAATGCATTCATATCTTATTATATTTGGTTAAAATTGCGAATTAGACTTCGACATTTAGAACAATATGACAACGGTGGCGTAGACAGCGGGGACCAGTGACAGCGGGGGCCAGGGACAGCAGGGGCCAGGGACAGCGGGGCCAGGGACAGCAGGGGCCAGGGACAGCGGGGCCAAGGATAGCGGGGCCAAGGACAGCAGGGGCCAGGGACAGCGGGGCCAAGGACAGCGGGGCCAAGGACAGCGGGGCCAAGGAGAGCGGGGGACAAGGACAGCGGGGGCCAAGGACAGCGGGGGACAAGGACAGCGGGGGACAAGGACAGCGGGGGACAAGGACAGCGGGGGACAAGGACAGCGGGGCCAAGGACAGCGGGGGCCAAGGACAGCGGGGGCCAAGGACAGCGGGGGACAAGGACAGCGGGGGACAAGGACAGCGGGGGACAAGGACAGCGGGGGACAAGGACAGCGGGGGCCAAGGACAGCGGGGCCAAGGACAGCGGGGCCAAGGACAGCGGGGGCCAATGACAGCGGGGGCCAAGGACAGCGGGGGACAAGGACAGCGGGGGCCAAGGACAGCGGGGCCAAGGACAGCGGGGCCAAGGACAGCGGGGGCCAATGACAGCGGGGGCCAAGGACAGCGGGGGACAAGGACAGCGTGGGACAAGGACAGCGGGGGACAAGGACAGCGGGGGACAAGGACAGCGGGGGCCAAGGACAGCGGGGCCAAGGACAGCGGGGGCCAAGGACAGCGGGGGCAAGGACAGCGGGGCCAAGGACAGCGGGGCCAAGGACAGCGGGGCCAAGGACAGCGGGGGCCAAGGACAGCGGGGGCAAGGACAGCGGGGCCAAGGACAGCGGGGCCAAGGACAGCGGGGCCAGGGACAGCAGGGGCCAGGGACAGCGGGGCCAAGGATAGCGGGGCCAAGGACAGCAGGGACCAGGGACAGCGGAGGCCAGGGACAGCGGGGGCCAAGGACAGCGGGGTAAAGGACAGCGGGAGCCAAGGACAGCGGGGTCAAGGACAGCGGGGGCCAAGGACAGCGGGGGCCAAGGACAGCGGGGGCTAAGGACAGCGGGGCCAAGGACAGCGGGAGCCAAGGACAGCGGGGGCCAAGGACAGCGGGGTAAAGGACAGCGGGAGCCAAGGACAGCGGGGTCAAGGACAGCGGGGGCCAAGGACAGCGGGGGCCAAGGACAGCGGGGGCCAAGGACAGCGGGGCCAAGGACAGCGGGAGCCAAGGACAGCGGGGCCAAGGACAGCGGGAGCCAAGGACAGCGGGGGCCAAGGACAGCGGGGCCAAGGACAGCGGGAGCCAATGACAGCGGGGTCAAGGACAGCGGGGGCCAAGGACAGCGGGGCCAAGGACAGCGGGAGCCAAGGACAGCGGGGCCAAGGACAGCGGGGGCCAAGGACAGCGGGGCCAAGGACAGCGGGGCCAAGTGGCCGAGCACCAATAACTAGTGGCCTGTTGCGTAGAATAGCAAAGTACAGAAGATAACTATCATAGGGATGTTTGTGTAGGACTTCCCCTCCCAGTCGTGCCCTTTGGGAGATCAATTTGACATCGTTCAAGTAGGATTCAGTTGCCCAACGTGGATGAATCATCCACTTATATTGTTGGCGTTAAGCAGCTAGTTGGCTGCAACAATCGAGGTAACAGATCAACGAAGATATCGTTATTCGCAATGTGCGTGATGACTAATGGCTATTAATAGATCAACACAGTGTTGCAAAATAACAGTTGCCCGGTTCCTAGAATAGAATATGGTCAAATTACACATTGCAACCAAAACAATTGATCTAATCCAGGTTTCATTTGTTTGTTGGAAGTCCCTATCGTGTATACTAACTACACCCAACAGTCATTAGTAACAACGTGGCTTCTCCCATCTCAATTACTGCAAAGTCATTTGTAAAAGTTGTTTTTATATTAATGTAGCATATATATAGTTTCCCGATAATAAGTGATTAACGTCAACCTACGAACGTGTATACAATTGTGTCGTTTTGGGATCTGTTGCAGGTGCCTAGTGGAAAGCACTACCACTGTGAATAAACTGCAGAAAAAAACCAGAAAATTTCACATACAACAAGATGGCGTCTATCGGCATATATGGATAGCCACTTACGGAGAAACACTGCACGTTGCGGGAATACAATATCTACAACAACAAGTTGTAATGCTGTGAAATTGAACCAAACTACAAGAAACGAGTTGTTTCGTGAATGAGCCAAGCGCGTGACGTCACAAGTGTAGCTCTGACGCGCTGAAGGAACGACTAAAAATACAATGTCTTGGTCGTCATTACGGAAAGTATCATTGTAACGGAGACATATATACCAAGTGTCATTACACCGCGACAACATTTCACGATGACATGGCTTCTCTCGTGTGCTGTGATCTTCAGGGTAGTTGGTTGCTTGGTGTGCGTCATTGGTCTCGTGGGAAATACCCTCTCGTTTGTGGTGCTTCACAAAGGGGGGTGTCACAATGTCGGTTCTTACCTTCTTAAGGCCCTTGCATTGGCTGATAATTTATTCCTGGCAGTATACATGTTTGTTGATATTGATGAATTAGTAGATGTTTACATGGTTCAAATGGCACAGTATCATAAGAATGTATACGCGTTACTTAAATGGTGGGAGATAAAAGATAACTACTTATGGCCTATATTTCACACCATCAATGTGTGTAGTGTCTGGATGGTTGTGCTTGTCGCAGGTAACCGTTATGTGGCCGTTTGTCATCCTTTTGTAGCATCGAGGCTGTGTACGAAGCGCAGTATATTATTTCAAATAATGATCATGTCATGTGCAGCGTTTGCTTTCAATGTCCCTCGTTTCTTTGGACTTGATTATCTGTACACAGGCATATTCAATTGTACATTTGTTTACGCCATACCACTGGTCATGCTGATCTTCTTCAACGTCCACCTAATACATGACCTCAGGATGGCACAACGCGAAAGAGGGACAATGACGTCACACTCAAATCATGACCAAAATAACATTACACTAGTCATGGTCATAATAGTCGTTGTGTTTATTGTATGCCAAACGCCAGCGATGATCAACCATATATTATTAATTTTCTATGAACCATTCTATTATTCTATTCGGGGTGAATGTACAACATTCACAAAATATGCCTTGACGAGCAACCTGTTTGTCGCACTAAACTCGTCACTCAACGTTTTCATATACTGCCTATTCAGACGGCCGTTTCGACAGCAACTGTGTGTGTCGTGTAGTCGACTGTGTTGTCATTCCATCCACGAGGATGTCATCACTTCCTAACAAAAACAATACTAATTGTACAAACAACAGTCGTCTTGATAATCCGAATTTGTGCGGAGATAAACTTCAGATGACAGTTGCTAAAACATGTTTGAGACCAGTTCATGTGTACCACACTGCAAATGTGTACCAGTGATATACCTTTGTTAACACAGGAGTAAACAGCAAATATTGTATCGAAAAGAAACGGTCGCTATGAACAACATGTCGTTGTTTGTGCATATAACAATACATTCATATGCATTATACTTATTTCAATTTATGTATGCCATTGTAGAAGTGCTTAAAACAAATATAATGTTAAAATGAGCAATGAAAAATACTTCATTAGAAATTATTTAAAAATAAAGATGTAAACTGGGTAAAACCATATGTCGTTATTAATTGATGTATGTATGGCCATGCCGGGAGTTATGATGTAAGGTGAAATGTACACGGAGTACTACATTTCAAACAGACTAACACTGAATCGAGATCACATAAACACACATACACACACATACACACACACACCTACACACCCACACAACCACACACCCACCCACCCACCCACCCACCCACACACACACACACACACACACACACACACACACACACACACACACACACACACACATCCACAAACATACACACATATACACATACACCCATACACCCACCCACCCACACACACACACACACACACACACACACACACACACACACACACACACACACACACACACACACACACACACACACACACATATATATATACACACACACAAATACACACACATACACCCACCCACACAAACACACACATGCACACACACACTCGCACGCACGCACACACACGCACGCACGCATACGACGCATACGAAACCCTATGGATGAATATGTAATATGCCATGAGACAATAACGATACTTTATTTATGACACATGATACGAGTAATTCGTTGGGACAGACACATAATTAGACCCGAATTCTGATGGGGCTAATCGGGGTGTAATAATGTTTTCCCCTGAAGCAAATCTGTTGTTCAAATTTTGCCAAGGGCACCAGGCATTCATACATGTCCGTTTATTATAATATATAGGATAATGCAACTTGGGTCGTGTTATGACACAGCCGCACAGTATAGTTATACAAGATGAGAATTGTGGGTGATGATATATAAGACCTGAAAAAAACACCATTCATGAATCGAACATCGCTATCACCCTTTCGTGTACGAAATGTACTCGCCCACCAGTCATTTTCTCTTCCCATATGTCTTATATAATTCTGGGTTCTACTCGCGTGCCCTGGGTTTATGAAGTCGCGAGCGGGCGACCCGCTGGTGTCTGTGCTGGGCGGAAGCTCGAAATACACTTAGCTTGGATAGTTGTCTTCCAAATTAAGGTAAGGCGAGTTTCTCCAAGTTACTTGGCATGTACAAATATCACCAACTTTCATAATATGTATTAGACAGTCCCGTTTCTAGATAAGAAGAAAATCACGAATACGAGTGAGCATGACGACGAATATATATTTAAGAAAACGTTGGTAGAAGTTGACAGTTGTGTACATCAGTGGCTCATTGTGTCCTTGATATCCCTGGTTTATTTACCCGATATAGCGGCTCCATCTGTTTCCGATATCAACCTGACATAATAATAATAATAATAATATAATTTATTTGTATAGCGCCCGAATCAATATTATTGCTCTCAGGCGCTTCACATAAATGTACAAATAGTAGCTAAAATTGGATGATAAATGATTACTAAAATAGATTTATGTATATATAGATGATAAAATATTATTAAGGTAAATATATATATATATATATATATATATATATATATATATATATATATATATATATATATATATATATATATATATATATATATGTATATATATATATATATATATATATATACATATGAACACTATAAATATAAGCCTATACATGAAACAATAAAATAAAATAGCACAGTCGTTACATTACTTAATATTCTTCAGTATGCTAAAATAAAATAAATTTCAATAAAAAGTATATGATTAAAATAATAATAATAATAACGTAGCTAATCAATCATAAAAACTATCATACTAAAATGTTAATAATGATACTAATTGCGTAATAAAAATTGTATAACTTATTGATAAATGTATGTCATTAAAGTCCACATTATCACGTCACAGAAACGCTAATCTAAAAAGGTGTGTCTTTAGAAGTGTTTCATACTGTTGGTGTGTCTTTGCCGTCCTAACACTGTCCGGCAGTCCATTCCACAGAGCGGCTGCTGCTACGGCAAAACGGCGTTCACCGTGAGTGACCGTCTGCGATGCAGGTAGTGTCAGCAGTGGCAAAGACGCAGACCTCAGTCGGCGATTGGATTTACGACGTGACAGTAGTTCCGCGAGGTAACACGGTGCTTGTTCATGCATAACCGAATAAACAAACATAAGCATTTTGTATGTCGGGCGCACACAAATCGGTAGCCAGTGCAGATGTTGCAGCACTGGCGTGATGTGGTCGTACTTTCTAGTGCGGCTGAAGAGCCGGGCAGCGCAGTTTTGCACACGTTGGAAACGCTGCAGCGTTATCTGCGGAAGGCCGTATAGCAGTGCATTTGCGTAGTCGAGGCATGCAGTGACAAGCGCGTGTATTAGGGGTTTGCACGCTTCATCAGTGATGCTTGACCGGATTTGTCCGATGTTGCGGATCTGGTGATAGCAAGACTTTGCTATCTGAGCAACCTGCGCTTGCATAGTGAGTCCACTGTCGAGTATGACTCCAAGGTTTCGTACAGATGGTTTAGGTACAACTCGATGTCCATCAATTGTCACGGAAATGTTACAAGGGAAATCGTTTCGTTTTGTTTTTGTTAAGAAGATGACTGCCTCTGACTTCTCAGTGTTCAACTTAAGTTGGTTCTTTCCATACCAGTCAGTCACATCCGTCAAACATTGTTCGATCTTTGTAATGGCTTCTGTGATTGGCTGGTTATGTTTCACTGCCATATATATTTGTGTGTCGTCAGCATAACAATGGTACTTCAGGCCATGTCGTGCAACAATGTCATCGATGGGTCTCGTGTATATGCAGTACATAATTGGTCCAAGTACTGACCCTTGTGGCACGCCACACTTCATGGCACAATCAGCTGATGTTGCGCTGTCCACGGCGACTCTCTGGTAACGTTCACATACAGACAAACAGACAAACAAACAAACAAACAAACAAACAAACAAACAGACAGACAGACAGACAGACAGAACAGAACAGACAGACAAACACACATGCAGACAAACAATGCTGAAAGTTGATTCGTTCGCATTTGATAAAATAATTCGATATAGGCGGTTCTTTCCTTTTGTCAAAAGAGTCCGAATAATTAAGACAACATCATAAATGACTTTATAAATATAATGACTAGGACATCAAACTTGCACATTTAAAAAAAGCAGTAAAGCATTAAACATATCATATATATTGCTGGAGCAGGAATCAGAAAAGATAATTTTATACCGCTACACCGGTATCTCGGTACCTTTTCACGTGTGTCGCCTACTTGTTGAGTAAGCTAAACGGCGACCTATGGCGTCGACTTTGAAGTTGAACTGCCACAACTTCTAGCACATGTCATTGCCCTCGGGAGTAAATATAAATATCAAGAACTTGTTTTCTTGTGAAAAGGTGAAAGAGTTTGAAGAAGTTTCAAATATCGCTCGAGCCAACCGCAGCAGCGGCTCACACTAAAACCGACACGTTCCGTTTTGATATAATTATAGTCAGCTGTCACGAATACTATTACTCAGTTGCTCTCTATGCGTCATGGCCGTGTTCAGTGACTGCGCTACAGACCCGCTTTCTCCTTTAGACCATATTTACATTACTCAGTATTAGTATACACACACACACACACACACACACACACACACACACACACACACACACACACACACACACACACACACACACACACACTCACACACACACACACACACACACACACACACACACACACACACACACACACACACACGTAACTGGTCCCACAGGTTGGTAATTCCAATGTAACTATTAACGTTGGCTTCACTGGAGGTCAACGTTTTAAATATTGATGATGCCTGCTAAGTACGACAAATAAACGTCTAACTTTTTTTTAACTGTGTTGTGGCTTTACTTCCTGTTTGTACAGGTTCATTGCCTGAATTTAATTGATTTAACACGATCCTTATTGAAATCAAAATCACTTACATAGAACCTATTCTCTAGTCGGTTACACATAATATGCCAACGTAGCTAACTACGTCATTCTTCAAGAACGGAATGTAAGTTAAGTACATTCTGGGTCAGTATATACTGCGTAACCCTATGGGGGTCACAACTGGAATAGTAATCCAATGTAGATAGCTATCACCCTGCACCAGCGAATTATCCGTAAATAGATGATACAGTGTGATACAGTGTGATTGTTAGCAATAATGATGCTATCATTACAGCATTCCAAGTGCTAATTGGAAAGATAAGTATCCCTGCACTTTGTGGTGTATAGGCCACATTTAAAATTATTACCACCGAAGAAGAATTTCTGCTTCTACAGTTTTTGCAATACAATTTAAAAAATATATGTACAAATGAAATGCAGTTTATTATCATTTTGTCGAAAGGCTGCAGTCGAGTATTGCCACCTCAATTTTATAATTAGGTTAGTGCAAAGCATAAAAGTGAATATAGTATAAGATCAGTGACACACACACACACACACACACACACACACACACACACACACACACACACACACACACACACACAAACACACACACACACACACACACACATACATACATACATACACACATATACATAAACACACACACACACTTACGCACACGCGCAAACACACGCACACACGCAATCACGCCCACTCGCGCATACATACACTAACACACACCAGTAGATACACGCATCCACGCACGCACGCACGCACGCACGCAAGCATACACACACACACCACACCACAATACCACACGCACACGCGCGCTCACACATACATGCACACGAACGAAAGCATCATGACGATTATGTGACATGAGACAATAATGGCAATTCATTTGTGACACCTGATACCACACACACAGACACACATATACACAAACATACACACAGACACAGGCACACACGCACGCACCCACGCACGCACACGAACGAACGAAACCCTCTTGCCGATAATGAGAAAAAATGACACCTGATGCCAATAATTCGTTGGAGCAGGTACGCCATTAAACACGTAATGTGATCGGGTCAGTCAGCACATAAGTGTGTTTTTCTGAAGCAAATATGTTGTTATTTTATTCCTAATGACACTCAGCGGTTATATGTGTACGTTATCTGTGTGTTATCTGCCCCCCCCCCACCCCCATGTTGCTATACAAGACGAAAAGCGCGTGATAAACGACTAAGACCAACGATACTATTTATATCACGTGACATTGCCATGACTACCCACTCACTCAAAAGCCGTTCTACAAACCGAACAACCCTACCACCTTTTAGTTCGCATAGAATGGACTCGTTCATCCACATTTTTCTGTTCCCGAGTTCCATGTGGCATTCTGCCTTTCACGGGGAATGCGGGGACGTGTTGTTTTGAGAAAGAGCCTCGCGCCCAGCATACAGTGCGCTAGTGCATTCGGACTCTAGATACGGGAGCGTGCTTTGATGAAGACCGAAGTAGATATGGTTTACGTTGTTGCCATTTTAATTACGGTAAGGAGAATGCCTATAGTTTTCTTGGCCTGCTACAAGTATCACCAAGTCAGTTAGGTTGCCTTCTTTATTATATGGAAACATCACGGATTTGAATGCGCCTTACAAAGCGTGGAGATATTTCCGTTGGTGAAAGACAGCCTACTTGTGTATATCGGAGGCAAACGGTGGCTACGATATCAATCGTTTACTGCCCTACGTGGCAGCGCCACCTGTCTCCGATATCCTTTTTCTACTTGCCCCGGTGAAAATGTCAACTATGCGTGTCTAGCTCCATGTACTGTTAGTTTCGTAACTTATGCGTCAGTCACGTATTCCTAGTCAGTGTCGCAAGTAAATACAGGAATTAAAATACACAAATAAATGGCGTCTGGTCTATGGAAGGCGTCGCCTGAAGAATTACGACATGTACAATGCATGGACACATGCATAGCTCCTCATAAAACACATTGCATTAACTTCACGTTTAATGTTTAGTCGTCGTAATTTTGTTTTGTACTCGTCATCTCCACATTTTTATTACACACACACGCACGCACGCACGCACGCACGCACGCACGCACGCACGCACGCACACACACACACACACACACAAGCACATATATACACGTGCGCACACAGTGTGTGTGTAAGTGCGTATGTGTCTGTGTGTGTGAATATATTTATTGTATTCTACATTAATTGGTATTACTTACAACAATGCCATCTTTAGTTTATTTTAGTGTATCTAATTAAATATAATGCAGCGAAACATGTACCGTTCAAACTATTTTTTTAAAGCACTACATCCAACAGTCATTAGTAACAACGTGGCTTCTCCCATCTCAATTACTGCAAAGTCATTTGTAAAAGTTGTTTTTATATTAATGTAGCATATATATAGTTTCCCGATAATAAGTGATTAACGTCAACCTACGAACGTGTATACAATTGTGTCGTTTTCGGATCTGTTGCAGGTGCCTAGTGGAAAGCACTACCACTGTGAATAAACTGCAGAAAAAAACCAGAAAATTTCACATACAACAAGATGGCGTCTATCGGCATATATGGATAGCCACTTACGGAGAAACACTGCACGTTGCGGGAATACAATATCTACAACAACAAGTTGTAATGCTGTGAAATTGAACCAAACTACAAGAAACGAGTTGTTTCGTGAATGAGCCAAGCGCGTGACGTCACAAGTGTAGCTCTGACGCGCTGAAGGAACGACTAAAAATACAATGTCTTGGTCGTCATTACGGAAAGTATCATTGTAACGGAGACATATATACCAAGTTTCATTACACCGCGACAACATTTCACGATGACATGGCTTCTCTCGTGTGCTGTGATCTTCAGGGTAGTTGGTTGCTTGGTGTGCACCATTGGTCTCGTGGGAAATACCCTCTCGTTTGTGGTGCTTCACAAAGGGGGGTGTCAGAATGTCGGTTCTTACCTTCTTAAGGCCCTTGCATTGGCTGATAATTTATTCCTGGCAGTATACATGTTTGTTGATATTGATAAATTAGTAGTTTACCTGATTCAAACGGCAGAGTATCATGTTAATGTATACGCGTTACTTATATGGGGGGAGATAAAAGAGAATTACTTATGGCCTATAATTCACACCATCAATGTGTGTAGTATCTGGATGGTTGTGCTTGTCGCAGGCAACCGTTATGTGGCCGTTTGTCATCCTTTTGTAGCATCGAGGCTGTGTACAAAGCGCAGTATATTATTTCAAATAATGATCATGTCATGTGCAGCGTTTGCT
>OZ024867.1:5052359-5054859 GCA_964017155.1 Oasisia sp. SBJ-2009
AGGGACAGCGGGGGCCAGGGACAGCGGGGGCCAAGGACAGCGGGGGCCAAGGACAGCGGGGCAAAGGACAGCGGGGGCCAAGGACAGCGGGGGCCAAGGACAGCGGGGGCCAAGGACAGCGGGGGCCAAGGACAGCGGGGCCAAGGACAGCGGGGGCCAAGGACAGCGGGGTCAAGGACAGCGGGGGCCAAGGACAGCGGGGCCAAGGACAGCGGGGCCAAGTGGCCGAGCACCAATAACTAGTGGCCTGTTGCGTAGAATAGCAAAGTACAGAAGATAACTATCATAGGGATGTTTGTGTATGACTTCCCCTCCCAGTCGTGCCCTTTGGGAGATCAATTTGACATCGTTCAAGTAGGATTCAGTTGCCCAACGTGGATGAATCATCCACTTATATTGTTGGCGTTAAGCAGCTAGTTGGCTGCAACAATCGAGGTAACAGATCAACGAAGATATCGGTTTTCGCAATGTGCGTGATGACTAATGGCTATTAATAGATCAACACAGTGTTGCAAAATAACAGTTGCCCGGTTCCTAGAATAGAATATGGTCAAATTACACATTGCAACCAAAACAATTGATCTAATCCAGGTTTCATTTGTTTGTTGGAAGTCCCTATCGTGTATACTAACTACACCCAACAGTCATTAGTAACAACGTGGCTTCTCCCATCTCAATTACTGCAAAGTCATTTGTAAAAGTTGTTTTTATATTAATGTAGCATATATATAGTTTCCCGATAATAAGTGATTAACGTCAACCTACGAACGTGTATACAATTGTGTCGTTTTCGGATCTGTTGCAGGTGCCTAGTGGAAAGCACTACCACTGTGAATAAACTGCAGAAAAAACCCAGATAATTTCACATACAACAAGATGGCGTCTATCGGCATATATGGATAGCCACTTACGGAGAAACACTGCACGTTGCGGGAATACAATATCTACAACAACAAGTTGTAATGCTGTGAAATTGAACCAAACTACAAGAAACGAGTTGTTTCGTGAATGAGCCAAGCGCGTGACGTCACAAGTGTAGCTCTGACGCGCTGAAGGAACGACTAAAAATACAATGTCTTGGTCGTCATTACGGAAAGTATCATTGTAACGGAGACATATATACCAAGTGTCATTACACCGCGACAACATTTCACGATGACATGGCTTCTCTCGTGTGCTGTGATCTTCAGGGTAGTTGGTTGCTTGGTGTGCGTCATTGGTCTCGTGGGAAATACCCTCTCGTTTGTGGTGCTTCACAAAGGGGGGTGTCAGAATGTCGGTTCTTACCTTCTTAAGGCCCTTGCATTGGCTGATAATTTATTCCTGGCAGTATACATGTTTGTTGATATTGATGAATTAGTAGATGTTTACATGGTTCAAATGGCACAGTATCATGAGAATGTATACGCGTTACTTAAATGGTGGGAGATAAAAGATAACTACTTATGGCCTATAATTCACACCATCAATGTGTGTAGTGTCTGGATGGTTGTGCTTGTCGCAGGCAACCGTTATGTGGCCGTTTGTCACCCTCTTGTAGCATCGAGGCTGTGTACGAAGCGAAACATTTTATTTCAAATAATAATCATGACATGTGCAGCGTTTGCTTTCAATGTCCCTCGTTTCTTCGGACTTGGCGAGATACATCTGTACATTTATCTTTACGAAGGCGTATTCTATTGTACATTTGTTTATGCCATACCACTGGTCATGCTGATCTTCTTCAACGTCCACCTAATACATGACCTCAGGATGGCACAACGCGAAAGAGGGACAATGACGTCACACTCAAATCATGACCAAAATAACATTACACTAGTCATGGTCATAATAGTCGTTGTGTTTATTGTATGCCAAACGCCAGCGATGATCAACCATATATTATTAATTTTCTATGAACCATTCTATTATTCTATTCGGGGTGAATGTACAACATTCACAAAATATGCCTTGACGAGCAACCTGTTTGTCGCACTAAACTCGTCACTCAACGTTTTCATATACTGCCTATTCAGACGGCCGTTTCGACAGCAACTGTGTGTGTCGTGTAGTCGACTGTGTTGTCATTCCATCCACGAGGATGTCATCACTTCCTAACAAAAACAATACTAATTGTACAAACAACAGTCGTCTTGATAATCCGAATTTGTGCGGAGATAAACTTCAGATGACAGTTGCTAAAACATGTTTGAGACCAGTTCATGTGTACCACACTGCAAATGTGTACCACTGATATACCTTTGTTAACACAGGAGTAAACAGCAAATATTGTATCGAAAAGAAACGGTCGCTATGAACAACATGTCGTTGTTTGTGCATATAACAATACATTCATATGCATTATACTTATTTCAATTTATGTATGCCATTGTAGAAGTGCTTAAAACAAATATAATGTTAAAATGAGCAATGAAAAATACTTCATTAGAAATTATTTAAAAATAAAGATGTAAACTGGGTAAAACCATATGTCGTTATTAATTGATGTATGTATGGCCAT
>OZ024867.1:5057359-5060482 GCA_964017155.1 Oasisia sp. SBJ-2009
CTGCCTCTGACTTCTCAGTGTTCAACTTAAGTTGGTTCTTTCCATACCAGTCAGTCACATCCGTCAAACATTGTTCGATCTTTGTAATGGCTTCTGTGATTGGCTGGTTATGTTTCACTGCCATATATATTTGTGTGTCGTCAGCATAACAATGGTACTTCAGGCCATGTCGTGCAACAATGTCATCGATGGGTCTCGTGTATATGCAGTACATAATTGGTCCAAGTACTGACCCTTGTGGCACGCCACACTTCATGGCACAATCAGCTGATGTTGCGCTGTCCACGGCGACTCTCTGGTAACGTTCACATACAGACAAACAGACAAACAAACAAACAAACAAACAAACAAACAAACAGACAGACAGACAGACAGACAGACAGAACAGAACAGACAGACAAACACACATGCAGACAAACAATGCTGAAAGTTGATTCGTTCGCATTTGATAAAATAATTCGATATAGGCGGTTCTTTCCTTTTGTCAAAAGAGTCCGAATAATTAAGACAACATCATAAATGACTTTATAAATATAATGACTAGGACATCAAACTTGCACATTTAAAAAAAGCAGTAAAGCATTAAACATATCATATATATTGCTGGAGCAGGAATCAGAAAAGATAATTTTATACCGCTACACCGGTATCTCGGTACCTTTTCACGTGTGTCGCCTACTTGTTGAGTAAGCTAAACGGCGACCTATGGCGTCGACTTTGAAGTTGAACTGCCACAACTTCTAGCACATGTCATTGCCCTCGGGAGTAAATATAAATATCAAGAACTTGTTTTCTTGTGAAAAGGTGAAAGAGTTTGAAGAAGTTTCAAATATCGCTCGAGCCAACCGCAGCAGCGGCTCACACTAAAACCGACACGTTCCGTTTTGATATAATTATAGTCAGCTGTCACGAATACTATTACTCAGTTGCTCTCTATGCGTCATGGCCGTGTTCAGTGAGTGCGCTACAAACCCGCTTTCTCCTTTAGACCATATTTACATTACTCAGTATTAGTATACACACACACACACACACACACACACACACACACACATCCACAAACATACACACATATACACATACACCCATACACCCACCCACCCACACACACACACACACACACACACACACACACACACACACACACACACACACACACACACACACACACACACACACACACACACACACACATATATATATATATACACACACACAAATACACAAATACACACACATACACCCACCCACACAAACACACACATGCACACACACACTCGCACGCACGCACACACACGCACGCACGCATACGACGCATACGAAACCCTATGGATGAATATGTAATATGCCATGAGACAATAACGATACTTTATTTATGACACATGATACGAGTAATTCGTTGGGACAGACACATAATTAGACCCGAATTCTGATGGGGCTAATCGGGGTGTAATAATGTTTTCCCCTGAAGCAAATCTGTTGTTCAAATTTTGCCAAGGGCACCAGGCATTCATACATGTCCGTTTATTATAATATATAGGATAATGCAACTTGGGTCGTGTTATGACACAGCCGCACAGTATAGTTATACAAGATGAGAATTGTGGGTGATGATATATAAGACCTGAAAAAAACACCATTCATGAATCGAACATCGCTATCACCCTTTCGTGTACGAAATGTACTCGCCCACCAGTCATTTTCTCTTCCCATATGTCTTATATAATTCTGGGTTCTACTCGCGTGCCCTGGGTTTATGAAGTCGCGAGCGGGCGACCCGCTGGTGTCTGTGCTGGGCGGAAGCTCGAAATACACTTAGCTTGGATAGTTGTCTTCCAAATTAAGGTAAGGCGAGTTTCTCCAAGTTACTTGGCATGTACAAATATCACCAACTTTCATAATATGTATTAGGCAGTCCCGTTTCTAGATAAGAAGAAAATCACGAATACGAGTGAGCATGACGACGAATATATATTTAAGAAAACGTTGGTAGAAGTTGACAGTTGTGTACATCAGTGGCTCATTGTGTCCTTGATATCCCTGGTTTATTTACCCGATATAGCGGCTCCATCTGTTTCCGATATCAACCTGACATAATAATAATAATAATAATATAATTTATTTGTATAGCGCCCGAATCAATATTATTGCTCTCAGGCGCTTCACATAAATGTACAAATAGTAGCTAAAATTGGATGATAAATGATTACTAAAATAGATTTATGTATATATAGATGATAAAATATTATTAAGGTAAATAAACTTATATATACATATATATATATATATATATATATATATATATATATATATATATATATATATATATACATACATATATATATATATATATATATACACACATATACATACATATATATATATAGATACATATACGCACGCACACACACACACACATATATATATATATATATATATATATATATATATATATATATATATATATACATATGAACACTATAAATATAAGCCTATACATGAAACAATAAAATAAAATAGCACAGTCGTTACATTACTTAATATTCTTCAGTATGCTAAAATAAAATAAATTTCAATAACAAGTATATGATTAAAATAATAATAATAATAACATAGCTAATCAATCATAAAAACTATCATACTAAAATGTTAATAATGATACTAATTGCGTAATAAAAATTGTATAACTTATTGATAAATGTATGTCATTAAAGTCCACATTATCACGTCACAGAAACGCTAATCTAAAAAGGTGTGTCTTTAGAAGTGTTTCATACTGTTGGTGTGTCTTTGCCGTCCTAACACTGTCCGGCAGTCCATTCCACAGAGCGGCTGCTGCTACGGCAAAACGGCGTTCACCGTGAGTGACCGTCTGCGATGCAGGTAGTGTCAGCAGTGGCAAAGACGCAGACCTCAGTCGGCGATTGGATTTACGACGTGACAGTAGTTCCGCGAGGTAACACGGTGCTTGTTCATGCATAACCGAATAAACAAACATAAGCATTTTGTATGTCGGGCGCACACAAATCGGTAGCCAGTGCAGATGTTGCAGCACTGGCGTGATGTGGTCGTACTTTCTAGTGCGGCTGAAGAGCCGGGCAGCGCAGTTTTGCACACGTTGCA
>OZ024867.1:5060682-5080682 GCA_964017155.1 Oasisia sp. SBJ-2009
GGTTGCCTGCGACAAGCACAACCATCCAGATACTACACACATTGATGGTGTGAATTATAGGCCATAAGTAATTATCTTTTATCTCCCCCCATTTAAGTAACGCGTATACATTAACATGATACTCTGCCGTTTGAATCAGGTAAACTACTAATTTATCAATATCAACAAACATGTATACTGCCAGGAATAAATTATCAGCCAATGCAAGGGCCTGGAGAAGGTAAGAACCGACATTCTGACACCCCCCTTTGTGAAGCACCACAAACGAGAGGGTATTTCCCACGAGACCAATGGTGCAGACCAAGCAACCAACTACCCTGAAGATCACAGCACACGAGAGAAGCCATGTCATCGTGAAATGTTGTCGCGGTGTAATGACACTTGGTATATATGTCTCCGTTACAATGATACTTTCCGTAATGACGACCAAGACATTGTATTTTCAGTCGTTCCTTCAGCGCGTCAGAGCTACACTTGTGACGTCACGCGCTTGGCTCATTCACGAAACAACTCGTTTCTTGTAGTTTGGTTCAATTTCACAGCATTACAACTTTTTGTTGTAGATATTGTATTCCCGCAACGTGCAGTGTTTCTCCATATATGCCGATAGACGCCATCTTGTTGTATGTGAAATTTTCTGGGTTTTTTCTGCAGTTTATTCACAGTGGTAGTGCTTTCCACTAGGCACCTGCAACAGATCCCAAAACGACACAATTGTATACACGTTCGTAGGTTGACGTTAATCACTTATTATCGGGAAACTATATATATGCTACATTAATATAAAAACAACTTTTACAAATGACTTTGCAGTAATTGAGATGGGAGAAGCCACGTTGTTACTAATGACTGTTGGGTGTAGTTAGTATACACGATAGGGACTTCCAACAAACAAATGAAACCTGGATTAGATCAATTGTTTTGGTTGCAATGTGTAATTTGACCATATTCTATTCTAGGAACCGGGCAACTGTTATTTTGCAACACTGTGTTGATCTATTAATAGCCATTAGTCATCACGCACATTGCGAATAACGATATCTTCGTTGATCTGTTACCTCGATTGTTGCAGCCAACTAGCTGCTTAACGCCAACAATACAAGTGGATGATTCATCCACGTTGGGCAACTGAATCTTACATGAACGATGTCAAATTGATCTCCCAAAGGGCACGACTGGGAGGGGAAGTCATACACAAACATCCCTATGATAGTTATCTTCTGTACTTTGCTATTCTACGCAACAGGCCACTAGTTATTGGTGCTCGGCCACTTGGCCCCGCTGTCCTTGGCCCCGCTGTCCTTGGCCCCCGCTGTCCTTGACCCCGCTGTCCTTGGCCCCCGCTGTCCTTGACCCCGCTGTCCTTGGCCCCCGCTGTCCTTGGCCCCGCTGTCCTTGGCCCCCGCTGTCCTTGGCCCCCGCTGTCCTTGGCCCCCGCTGTCCTTTGCCCCGTGGCCCCCGCTGTCCTTGGCCCCCGCTGTCCCTGGCCCCCGCTGTCCCTGGCCCCCGCTGTCCCTGGCCTCCGCTGTCCCTGGTCCCTGCTGTCCTTGGCCCCGCTATCCTTGGCCCCGCTGTCCCTGGCCCCTGCTGTCCCTGGCCCCGCTGTCCTTGGCCCCGCTGTCCTTGGCCCCGATGTCCTTGCCCCCGCTGTCCTTGGCCCCCGCTGTCCTTGGCCCCGATGTCCTTGGCCCCGCTGTCCTTGGCCCCGATGTCCTTGGCCCCGATGTCCTTGCCCCCGCTGTCCTTGGCCCCGCTGTCCTTGGCCCCTCTGTCCTTGGCCCCGCTGTCCTTGCCCCCGCTGTCCTTGGCCCCGCTGTCCTTGGCCCCGCTGTCCTTGGCCCCGCTGTCCTTGGCCCCCGCTGTCCTTGGCCCCCGCTGTCCTTGGCCCCGCTGTCCTTGGCCCCGCTGTCCTTGGCCCCGCTGTCCTTGGCCCCGCTGTCCTTGGCCCCCGCTGTCATTGGCCCCCGCTGTCCTTGGCCCCGGTGTCCTTGGCCCCGCTGTCCTTGGCCCCCGCTGTCCTTGTCCCCCGCTGTCCTTGTCCCCCGCTGTCCTTGTCCCCCGCTGTCCTTGTCCCCCGCTGTCCTTGTCCCCCGCTGTCCTTGGCCCCCGCTGTCCTTGTCCCCCGCTGTCCTTGTCCCCCGCTGTCCTTGGCCCCCGCTGTCCTTGGCCCCCGCTGTCCTTGGCCCCGCTGTCCTTGTCCCCCGCTGTCCTTGTCCCCCGCTGTCCTTGGCCCCCGCTGTCCTTGTCCACCGCTTTCCTTGGCCCCGCTGTCCTTGGCCCCGCTGTCCTTGGCCCCGCTGTCCTTGGCCCCGCTGTCCTTGGCCCCGCTGTCCTTGTCCCCCGCTGTCCTTGTCCCCCGCTGTTCTTGGCTCCCGCTGTCCTTGGCTCCGCTGTCCTTGGCTCCGCTGTCCTTGGCCCCGCTGTCATTGGCCCCGCTGTCCTTGGCCCCGCTGTGCCTGGCCCCCGCTGTCCTTGGCCCCCGCTGTCCTTGGCTCCGCTGTCCTTGGCTCCGCTGTCCTTGGCTCCGCTGTCATTGGCCCCGCTGTCCTTGGCCCCGCTGTGCCTGGCCCCCGCTGTCCTTGGCCCCCGCTGTCCTTGGCCCCCGCTGTCCTTGGCCCCGCTGTCCCTGGCCCCCGCTGGCCCTGGCCCCGCTGTCCTTGGCCCCGCTGTCCCTGGCCCCTGCTGTCCTTGGCCCCGCTATCCTTGGCCCCGCTGTCCCTGGCCCCTGCTGTCCCTGGCCCCGCTGTCCCTGGCCCCTGCTGTCCCTGGCCCCCGCTGTCCCTGGTCCCCGCTGTCTACGCCACCGTTGTCATATTGTTCTAAATGTCGAAGTCTAATTCGCAATTTTAACCAAATATAATAAGATATGAATGCATTCTCCTTACCGTAATCAAAATGGCAACACCGTAAACCAAATCTGTTTCGGTCTTCAACTAAGCACGCTCCTGCCTCTAGAGTCCGAATGCACTAGGGCACAGAGCACTGTTGGTTTTCCCACTGGCGGCCATGTTAACGTTTTGTCAGATTATAAGGATACTAGACCTGATAAAAAAATTCACATTTCAACACAGTCACTGCAGTCATGTCACTGATTTGCTGGTCATATTTCGTCAAAAAATCATAGCTCAGGCTCTCTTAAAATGCATGCATGTGATCTGCCCCTCAATATTTTCCAAACTGAGCACGCTTTTCTGCATCCGCAGATGTAAGAAACAAATGGCTAAAATTCACTACGCCAACTACACTCTGCCTAACATGCGTCATTGCACTGCAGATACATCATAGCACTGAACGTACTATTATACCTGTCCTACTGTACTCATTTCACATAAAAAGAATGTTTTTTTTCTTCAAAAAAACAACCCGTCCACGCATTCATCGTGATAGGCAGAAAGCCACATGGAATACGCGAACAGAAATTGTTGGATGAACGAGTCCATTATATTAAACAAAAGGGTAGAAAGGTTGTTCGGTTTGTACTACGGCTTTCCCAATGTTTAGTCACAGCAGTGTAACGTGATATAAACTGTTTAGTTGGTCTTATCTGAATATCACCCGCTATTCATCTTGTATAGCTACATGGTGGTGGTAGGGAAGGTACCAATAAGATTTATATATCAATATTGTATATACAATAAACGTACATTTATAAACGCTGAGTGCCACTAGAGATAAAATAACGACATATTTGCTTCAGAAAAATATACTTACGCGCTGACTGACCCGATCACAATACGAGTTTAATGGCGTGTCTGCTGCAACAAATTATTGGTATCAGGTGTCACAAATGAATTGCCATTATTGTCTCGTGTGCATGTATGTGTGAGCGCGCGTGTGCGTGTGGTATTGTGGTGTGGTGTGTGTGTGTGCTTGCGTGCGTGCGGTCGTGCGTGCGTGCGTGCGTGCGTGCATGCGTGTATCTACTGGTGTGTGTTAGTGTATGTATGCGCGAGTGGGCGTGATTGCGTGTTTGCGTGTGTGCGTGTGTTTGCGCGTGTGCGTAAGTGTGTGTGTGTGTTTATGTATATGTGTGTATGTATGTATGTATGTATGTATGTGTGTGTGTGTGTGTGTGTGTGTGTGTGTGTGTGTGTGTGTGTGTGTGTGTGTGTGTGTGTGTGTGTGTGTGTGTGTGTGTGTGTGTGTGTGTGTCACTGATCTTATACTATATTCACTTTTATGCTTTGCACTAACCTAATTATAAAATTGAGGTGGCAATACTCGACTGCAGCCTTTCGACAAAATGATAATAAACTGCATTTCATTTGTACATATATTTTTTAAATTGTATTGCAAAAACTGTAGAAGCAGAAATTCTTCTTCGGTGGTAGTAATTTTAAATGTGGCCTATACACCACAAAGTGGAGGGATACTTATCTTTCCAATTAGCACTTGGAATGCTGTAATGATAGCATCATTATTGCTAACAATCACACTGTATCACACTGTATCATCTATTTACGGATAATTCGCTGGTGCAGGGTGATAGCTATCTACATTGGATTACTATTCCAGTTGTGACCCCCATAGGGTTACGCAGTATATACTGACCCAGAATGTACTTAACTTACATTCCGTTCTTGAAGAATGACGTAGTTAGCTACGTTGGCATATTATGGGTAACCGACTAGAGAATAGGTTCTATGTAAGTGATTTTGATATCAATAAGGATCGTGTTAAATCAATTAAATTCAGGCAATGAACCTGTACAAACAGGAAGTAAAACCACAACACAGTTAAAAAAAAGTTAGACGTTTATTTGTCGTACCTAGCAGGCATCATCAATATTTAAAACGTTGACCTCCAGTGAAGACAAAGTTAATAGTTACATTGGAATTACCAACCTGTGGGACCAGTTACAAAGTTACGATGATATTGGTACGTAACAGAGCTTATTCACCAAGTGTGTGTGTGTGTGTGTGTGTGTGTGTGTGTGTGTGTGTGTGTGTGTGTGTGTGTTTGTGTGTGTGTGTGTGTGTGAGTGTGTGTGAGTGTGTGTGTGTGTGTGTGTGTTTGTGTGTGTATATATATTTGTGTTTTGTGTGTGTGTATGTGTGTGTGTGTGTGTGTGTGTGTGTGTGTTTGTGTTTGTGTGTGTGTATTTGTGTTTGTGTGTGTGCGCGTGTGCGTGTGCGTATGCGTGTGCGTGTGCGTGTGCGTGCGCGCGTGTGTGTGTGTTAGCGAACATACTGAAGCATAGAGAGTAGCTCCGTAAGATTATTCGTGACAGCTGACTATAATTATATCACCACGGAACGTGGCGGGTTTAGTGTGAGCCACCGCTGCTGGCTCGTTGCGATATTTGAAACTTCTCAAAACTCTTCACCTGTTTTTTCAAGAAGATAAGTGCGTTTGATATTTATCCTGACTCCCGAGGGCAATTACATGTGCTAGAAGTTGTGGCAGTTCAACTTCAAAGTCGACGCAAGTGGATGCCGTTTCGCTCATACTCCGCAAGTAGGCAACACACGTGAATAGGTACCGATACACCGGTGTAGCGGTATAACATTTTCCTTTCTGATTCCTGCCCCAGCAATATTGTACCGGTATATTGCAAGTGGAGGTAATACTATTCCTGTATAAAACTCCCCACCCGTGGGCATATACTGGACATACAAATAATACACTGGTATATTATTGCCACTTCAGTCTTTAAAGGTATATGATTGTTTGCGATTTAGATTCAGGGTTAACATTAGTATTACGTTGAGGACTACGGTTGCGTGCTTATAGGATTAAAATTTGAGTTTGGGATACGGTTAGGTTAAGTGTTAATGTTAGGGTTTGAATTGATTAGTAAAGTATGTTTAATGATATACTTCTTTTTAAATGTGCTGGTTTTATGTTCTAGTCATTATTTGTATATGGTTATTTATGATGTTGCCTTAATTATTCGGACATTGTTTGTCAAAAGGAAAGAACTGCCTATATATAATTATTTATCAAATGCGAACGAATAAACTGTCAGCATTGTCTGTCTGTCTGTGTTTGTCTATTTGTTTGTTTGTTTGTTTGTTTGTTTGTTTGTTTGTTTGTTGCAACACGCCCGGAGAATTGAAGTTATTACTGACACAGACTGAACAATCTTAGATTGATGGATACAGCTTACGACTATCAGCTACAGTTCTCAGTCATGTATTTACAAATTCATAATACACACACACCCACACCCACACCCACACCCACACCCACACCCACACCCACACACACACACACACACACACACACACACACACACACACACACACACACACACACACACACACACACACACACACTACATTTGTGTCTGTGTTTATGTGTGTGTATGTGAAACACACACAAACACACGTGTTTTTGTATTGTCGTGTGTAGATACCTAAAAGTATATAACACATGTTTTGGCACCAATTAATGTAAACACTACTTTTGGAGGAACACGTGACTGATCCATAAGTGACGAAACTAACAGAACATGTTGCAAGAACCTTAACATAAATTACGGCTGACACGTATCGCCTCGTTCTGCACACAAGGAGTAGAAGAGGGTTATCGGAGACAGGGGGAGCCACAATATTTGGTAAATAAAACAGGGAAATCGGAGACAGGTGGAGCTGCCATATCGGGTAAATAAAATAGGGATATCAAAGACACAATGAGCCACTGACGTACGTAACTGTCAACCTCTACTAACGTTATCTAAAATACATATTCCCATACGTCGTAACTTGAAGAAACTCGCCTTACCTTCATCTGAATGACAACTATCCAAGCCAAGTGCATTTCGAGCTTCAGCCCAACACAGACATCTGCGGGTCGCCCGCTGACGACTTCATAACCCCAGTGCACGCGTGTAGAACCCAGAATGCTAGATGAAATATGGTAAGAGAAAATGACTGGTGGGCGAGTACATTTCGTATGCGAAAGGGTGATAGGGATGTTCGATTCATAAATTAATTATTCAGGTCTTATATATCATCACCCACAATTCTCTTTATGTACAACTATACTGTGCGGCTGTGTCATAACACGACCCAAGTTGCATTATCCGATATATTATAATAAAGGGACATGTAGGAATGCCTGGTGCCCTTGGCAAAATAATAGCAACAGGTTTGTTTCAGAGGAACCAATTATATCGCGCTGATTGGTCCGATCACAATACGTGTCTAATGGTGTATCTGTACCAACGAATTACTCGTATCATGTGTCATAAATAAACTATCGTTATTGTCTAATAGCATATCACGTAATCATCCATAGGATTTCGTATGCGTCGTATGCGTGTGTGTGCGTGAGTGTGTGCGTGCGTGTGTGGGGGGGTTTGTGTGGGTGGGTGTATGTGTGGGTGGGTGTATGTGTGTGTATGTGTGTGTGTATGTGTGTGTATGTGTATGTGTGTGTATGTGATCTCGATTCAGTGTTATTCTGTTTGAAATGTAGTACACCATGTTCATTTCACCTCACATCATAACTCCCGGCATGGCCATACATCAATTAATAACGACATATTCTTACCCAGAGTACATCTTTATTTTT
This sequence comes from Oasisia sp. SBJ-2009, assembly GCA_964017155.1. Lineage (NCBI taxonomy): Eukaryota > Metazoa > Annelida > Polychaeta > Sabellida > Siboglinidae > Oasisia > Oasisia sp. SBJ-2009. Next base: position 5,068,201 of record OZ024867.1, read on the forward strand.
AAATAATTTCTAATGAAGTATTTTGCAGTGCTCATTTTAACATTATATTTGTTTTAAGCACTTCTACAATGGCATACATACATTGAAATAAGTATAATGCATATGAATTTATTGTTATATGCACAAACATCGACATGTTGTTCATAGCGACCGTTTCTTTTCGATACAATATTTGCTGTTTACTCCTGTGTAAACAAAGTTATATAAGTGGTACACATTTGCAGTGTGCTACACATGTACTGCTTTCAAACATGTTTTTTCAACTATCTGAAATTTATCTCTGCGCAAATGTGGATTATAAAGACCGATTGTTGTTAGTACAAAGATTAGCGTTTTTGTTAGGATGTGATGACATCCTCCTGGCTGGAACGACAACACAATCGTCTACATGACTCTCCCAGTTGCTGTCGAAACTGTCGTCTGAATAGGCAGTATATGAAAACGTTGATCGACGAGTTTAGTATGACAAACAGGTTGCTCGTCAAGCCATATTTTGTGAATGTTGTACATTCACCCCGAATAGAACAATAGAATGGTTCATAGAAAATTAATAATATATGGTTGATCATCGCTGGCGTTTGGCATACAATAAACACAACGACTATTATGACCATGACTAGTGTAATGTTATTTTGGTCATGATTTGAGTGTGACGTCATTGTCCCTCTTTCGCGTTGTGCCATCCTGAGGTCATGTATTAAGTGGACATTGAAGAAGATCAGCATGACCAGTGGTATGGCATAAACAAATGTACAATAGAATACGCCTTCGTAAAGATAAATGTACAGATGTATCTCGCCAAGTCCGAAGAAACGAGGGGCATTGAAAGCAAACGCTGCACATGTCATGATTATTATTTGAAATAAAATGTTTCGCTTCGTACACAGCCTCGATGCTACAAGAGGGTGACAAACGGCCACATAACGGTTGCCTGCGACAAGCACAACCATCCAGACACTACACACATTGATGGTGTGAATTATAGGCCATAAGCAGTTATCTTTTATCTCCCACCATTTAAGTAACGCGTATACATTCTCATGATACTGTGCCATTTGAACCATGTAAACATCTACTAATTCATCAATATCAACAAACATGTATACTGCCAGGAATAAATTATCAGCCAATGCAAGGGCCTTAAGAAGGTAAGAACCGACATTGTGACACCCCCCTTTGTGAAGCACCACAAACGAGAGGGTATTTCCCACGAGACCAATGACGCACACCAAGCAACCAACTACCCTGAAGATCACAGCACACGAGAGAAGCCATGTCATCGTGAAATGTTGTCGCGGTGTAATGACACTTGGTATATATGTCTCCGTTGCAATGATACTTTCCGTAATGACGACCAAGACATTGTATTTTTAGTCGTTCCTTCAGCGCGTCAGAGCTACACTTGTGACGTCACGCGCTTGGCTCATTCACGAAACAACTCGTTTCTTGTAGTTTGGTTCAATTTCACAGCATTACAACTTGTTGTTGTAGATATTGTATTCCCGCAACGTGCAGTGTTTCTCCGTAAGTGGCTATCCATATATGCCGATAGACGCCATCTTGTTGTATGTGAAATTATCTGGGTTTTTTCTGCAGTTTATTCACAGTGGTAGTGCTTTCCACTAGGCACCTGCAACAGATCCGAAAACGACACAATTGTATACACGTTCGTAGGTTGACGTTAATCACTTATTATCGGGAAACTATATATATGCTACATTAATATAAAAACAACTTTTACAAATGACTTTGCAGTAATTGAGATGGGAGAAGCCACGTTGTTACTAATGACTGTTGGGTGTAGTGCTTTAAAAAATAGTTTGAACGGTACATGTTTCGCTGCATTATATTTAATTAGATATACTAAAATAAACTAAAGATGGCATTGTTGTAAGTAATACCAATTAATGTAGAATACAATAAATATATTCACACACACAGACACACGCGCACACACACGCACTTACACACACACTGTGTGCGCACGTGTATATATGTGCTTGTGTGTGTGTGTGTGTGCGTGTGCGTGCGTGCGTGCGTGCGTGCGTGGGTGCGTGCGTGCGTGTGTAATAAAAATATGGGGATGCCGAGTACAAAACAAAATTACGACGACTAAACATTAAACGTGAAGTTAATGCAATGTGTTTTATGAGGAGCTGTGCATGTGTCCATGCATTGTACAGGTCATAATTCTTCAGGCGACGCATTCCATAGACCAGACGCCATTCATTTGTGCATTTTATTTCCTGTATTTACTTGCGACACCGACTAGGAACACGTGACTGACGCATAAGTTACGAAACTAACAGTACATGGAGCTAGACACGCATAGTTGACATTTTCACCGGGGCAAGTAGAAAAAGGATATCGGAGACAGGTGGCGCTGCCACGTAGGGCAGTAAACGATTGATATCGTAGCCACCGTTTGCCTCCGATATACACAAGTAGGCTGTCTTTCACCAACGGAAATATCTCCACGCTTTGTAAGGCGCATTCAAATCCGTGATGTTTCTATATAATAAAGAAGGCAACCTAACTGACTTGGTGATACTTGTAGCAGGCCAAGAAAACTATAGGCATTCTCCTTACCGTAATTAAAATGGCAACACCGTAAACCATATCTACTTCGGTCTTCATCAAAGCACGCTCCCGTATCTAGAGTCCGAATGCACTAGCGCACTGTATGCTGGGCGCGAGGCTCTTTCTCAAAACAACACGTCCCCGCATTCCCCGTGAAAGGCAGAATGCCACATGGAACTCGGGAACAGAAAAATGTGGATGAACGAGTCCATTCTATGCGAACTAAAAGGTGGTAGGGTTGTTCGGTTTGTAGAACGGCTTTTGAGTGAGTGGGTAGTCATGGCAATGTCACGTGATATAAATAGTATCGTTGGTCTTATTCGTTTATCACGCGCTTTTCGTCTTGTATAGCAACATGGGGGTGGGGGGGGGGGCAGATAACACACAGATAACGTACACATATAACCGCTGAGTGTCATTAGGAATAAAATAACAACATATTTGCTTCAGAAAAACACACTTATGTGCTGACTGACCCGATCACATTACGTGTTTAATGGCGTACCTGCTCCAACGAATTATTGGCATCAGGTGTCATTTTTTCTCATTATCGGCAAGAGGGTTTCGTTCGTTCGTGTGCGTGCGTGGGTGCGTGCGTGTGTGCCTGTGTCTGTGTGTATGTTTGTGTATATGTGTGTCTGTGTGTGTGGTATCAGGTGTCACAAATGAATTGCCATTATTGTCTCATGTCACATAATCGTCATGATGCTTTCGTTCGTGTGCATGTATGTGTGAGCGCGCGTGTGCGTGTGGTATTGTGGTGTGGTGTGTGTGTGTATGCTTGCGTGCGTGCGTGCGTGCGTGCGTGCGTGCGTGCGTGCGTGCGTGCGTGCATGCGTGTATCTACTGGTGTGTGTTAGTGTATGTATGCGCGAGTGGGCGTGATTGCGTGTGTGCGTGTGTTTGCGCGTGTGCGTAAGTGTGTGTGTGTTTATGTATATGTGTGTATGTATGTATGTATGTATGTATGTGTGTGTGTGTGTGTGTGTGTGTGTGTGTGTGTGTGTGTGTGTGTGTGTGTGTGTGTGTGTGTGTGTGTGTGTGTCACTGATCTTATACTATATTCACTTTTATGCTTTGCACTAACCTAATTATAAAATTGAGGTGGCAATACTCGACTGCAGCCTTTCGACAAAATGATAATAAACTGCATTTCATTTGTACATATATTTTTTAAATTGTATTGCAAAAACTGTAGAAGCAGAAATTCTTCTTCGGTGGTAATAATTTTAAATGTGGCCTATACACCACAAAGTGCAGGGATACTTATCTTTCCAATTAGCACTTGGAATGCTGTAATGATAGCATCATTATTGCTAACAATCACACTGTATCACACTGTATCATCTATTTACGGATAATTCGCTGGTGCAGGGTGATAGCTATCTACATTGGATTACTATTCCAGTTGTGACCCCCATAGGGTTACGCAGTATATACTGACCCAGAATGTACTTAACTTACATTCCGTTCTTGAAGAATGACGTAGTTAGCTACGTTGGCATATTATGTGTAACCGACTAGAGAATAGGTTCTATGTAAGTGATTTTGATTTCAATAAGGATCGTGTTAAATCAATTAAATTCAGGCAATGAACCTGTACAAACAGGAAGTAAAGCCACAACACAGTTAAAAAAAAGTTAGACGTTTATTTGTCGTACTTAGCAGGCATCATCAACATTTAAAACGTTGACCTCCAGTGAAGCCAACGTTAATAGTTACATTGGAATTACCAACCTGTGGGACCAGTTACGTGTGTGTGTGTGTGTGTGTGTGTGTGTGTGTGTGTGTGTGTGTGTGTGTGTGTGTGTGAGTGTGTGTGTGTGTGAGTGTATGTGTGTGTGTGTGTGTGTGTGTGTGTGTGTGTGTGTGTGTGTGTGTGTGTGTGTGTGTGTGTGTGTGTGTGTGTGTGTGTGTGTGTGTGTGTGTGTGTGTGTGTGTGTGTGTGTGTGTGTACTAATACTGAGTAATGTAAATATGGTCTAAAGGAGAAAGCGGGTCTGTAGCGCAGTCACTGAACACGGCCATGACGCATAGAGAGCAACTGAGTAATAGTATTCGTGACAGCTGACTATAATTATATCAAAACGGAACGTGTCGGTTTTAGTGTGAGCCGCTGCTGCGGTTGGCTCGAGCGATATTTGAAACTTCTTCAAACTCTTTCACCTTTTCACAAGAAAACAAGTTCTTGATATTTATATTTACTCCCGAGGGCAATGACATGTGCTAGAAGTTGTGGCAGTTCAACTTCAAAGTCGACGCCATAGGTCGCCGTTTAGCTTACTCAACAAGTAGGCGACACACGTGAAAAGGTACCGAGATACCGGTGTAGCGGTATAAAATTATCTTTTCTGATTCCTGCTCCAGCAATATATATGATATGTTTAATGCTTTACTGCTTTTTTTAAATGTGCAAGTTTGATGTCCTAGTCATTATATTTATAAAGTCATTTATGATGTTGTCTTAATTATTCGGACTCTTTTGACAAAAGGAAAGAACCGCCTATATCGAATTATTTTATCAAATGCGAACGAATCAACTTTCAGCATTGTTTGTCTGCATGTGTGTTTGTCTGTCTGTTCTGTTCTGTCTGTCTGTCTGTCTGTCTGTCTGTCTGTCTGTCTGTTTGTTTGTTTGTTTGTTTGTTTGTCTGTTTGTCTGTATGTGAACGTTACCAGAGAGTCGCCGTGGACAGCGCAACATCAGCTGATTGTGCCATGAAGTGTGGCGTGCCACAAGGGTCAGTACTTGGACCAATTATGTACTGCATATACACGAGACCCATCGATGACATTGTTGCACGACATGGCCTGAAGTACCATTGTTATGCTGACGACACACAAATATATATGGCAGTGAAACATAACCAGCCAATCACAGAAGCCATTACAAAGATCGAACAATGTTTGACGGATGTGACTGACTGGTATGGAAAGAACCAACTTAAGTTGAACACTGAGAAGTCAGAGGCAGTCATCTTCTTAACAAAAACAAAACGAAACGATTTGCCTTGTAACATTTCCGTGACAATTGATGGACATCGAGTTGTACCTAAACCATCTGTACGAAACCTTGGAGTCATACTCGACAGTGGACTCACTATGCAAGCGCAGGTTGCTCAGATAGCAAAGTCTTGCTATCACCAGATCCGCAACATCGGACAAATCCGGTCAAGCATCACTGATGAAGCGTGCAAACCCCTAATACACGCGCTTATCACTGCACGCCTCGACTACGCAAATGCACTGCTATACGGCCTTCCGCAGATAACGCTGCAGCGTTTGCAACGTGTGCAAAACTGCGCTGCCCGGCTCTTCAGCCGCACTAGAAAGTACGACCACATCACGCCAGTGCTGCAACATCTGCACTGGCTACCGATTTGTGTGCGCCCGACATACAAAATGCTTATGTTTGTTTATTCGGTTATGCATGAACAAGCACCGTGTTACCTCGCGGAACTACTGTCACGTCGTAAATCCAATCGCCGACTGAGGTCTGCGTCTTTGCCACTGCTGACACTACCTGCATCGCAGACGGTCACTCACGGTGAACGCCGTTTTGCCGTAGCAGCAGCCGCTCTGTGGAATGGACTGCCGGACAGTGTTAGGACGGCAAAGACACACCAACAGTATGAAACACTTCTAAAGACACACCTTTTTAGATTAGCGTTTCTGTGACGTGATAATGTGGACTTTAATGACATACATTTATCAATAAGTTATACAATTTTTATTACGCAATTAGTATCATTATTAACATTTTAGTATGATAGTTTTTATGATTGATTAGCTATGTTATTATTATTATTATTTTAATCATATACTTGTTATTGAAATTTATTTTATTTTAGCATACTGAAGAATATTAAGTAATGTAACGACTGTGCTATTTTATTTTATTGTTTCATGTATAGGCTTATATTTATAGTGTTCATATGTATATATATATATATATATATATATATATATATATATATATATATATATATATATATATATATATACATATATATATATATATATATATATATATATATATATATATATATGTGTGTGTGTGTGTGTGCGTGCGTATATGTATCTATATATATATATGTATGTATATGTGTGTGTATATATATATATATATATATATATATGTATGTATATATATATATATATATATATATATATATATATATATATATATATATATATATGTATATATAAGTTTATTTACCTTAATAATATTTTATCATCTATATATACATAAATCTATTTTAGTAATCATTTATCATCCAATTTTAGCTACTATTTGTACATTTATGTGAAGCGCCTGAGAGCAATAATATTGATTCGGGCGCTATACAAATAAATTATATTATTATTATTATTATTATGTCAGGTTGATATCGGAAACAGATGGAGCCGCTATATCGGGTAAATAAACCAGGGATATCAAGGACACAATGAGCCACTGATGTACACAACTGTCAACTTCTACCAACGTTTTCTTAAATATATATTCGTCGTCATGCTCACTCGTATTCGTGATTTTCTTCTTATCTAGAAACGGGACTGCCTAATACATATTATGAAAGTTGGTGATATTTGTACATGCCAAGTAACTTGGAGAAACTCGCCTTACCTTAATTTGGAAGACAACTATCCAAGCTAAGTGTATTTCGAGCTTCCGCCCAGCACAGACACCAGCGGGTCGCCCGCTCGCGACTTCATAAACCCAGGGCACGCGAGTAGAACCCAGAATTATATAAGACATATGGGAAGAGAAAATGACTGGTGGGCGAGTACATTTCGTACACGAAAGGGTGATAGCGATGTTCGATTCATGAATGGTGTTTTTTTCAGGTCTTATATATCATCACCCACAATTCTCATCTTGTATAACTATACTGTGCGGCTGTGTCATAACACGACCCAAGTTGCATTATCCTATATATTATAATAAACGGACATGTATGAATGCCTGGTGCCCTTGGCAAAATTTGAACAACAGATTTGCTTCAGGGGAAAACATTATTACACCCCGATTAGCCCCATCAGAATTCGGGTCTAATTATGTGTCTGTCCCAACGAATTACTCGTATCATGTGTCATAAATAAAGTATCGTTATTGTCTCATGGCATATTACATATTCATCCATAGGGTTTCGTATGCGTCGTATGCGTGCGTGCGTGTGTGTGCGTGCGTGCGAGTGTGTGTGTGCATGTGTGTGTTTGTGTGGGTGGGTGTATGTGTGTGTATTTGTGTGTGTATATATATATATATATATATGTGTGTGTGTGTGTGTGTGTGTGTGTGTGTGTGTGTGTGTGTGTGTGTGTGTGTGTGTGTGGGTGGGTGGGTGGGTGGGTGGGTGTGTGGTTGTGTGGGTGTGTAGGTGTGTGTGTGTGTATGTGTGTGTATGTGTGTTTATGTGATCTCGATTCAGTGTTAGTCTGTTTGAAATGTAGTACTCCGTGTACATTTCACCTTACATCATAACTCCCGGCATGGCCATACATACATCAATTAATAACGACATATGGTTTTACCCAGTTTACATCTTTATTTTTAAATAATTTCTAATGAAGTATTTTTCATTGCTCATTTTAACATTATATTTGTTTTAAGCACTTCTACAATGGCATACATAAATTGAAATAAGTATAATGCATATGAATGTATTGTTATATGCACAAACAACGACATGTTGTTCATAGCGACCGTTTCTTTTCGATACAATATTTGCTGTTTACTCCTGTGTTAACAAAGGTATATCAGCGGTACACATTTGCAGTGTGGTACACATGAACTGGTCTCAAACATGTTTTAGCAACTGTCATCTGAAGTTTATCTCCGCACAAATTCGGATTATCAAGACGACTGTTGTTTGTACAATTAGTATTGTTTTTGTTAGGAAGTGATGACATCCTCGTGGATGGAATGACAACACAGTCGACTACACGACACACACAGTTGCTGTCGAAACGGCCGTCTGAATAGGCAGTATATGAAAACGTTGAGTGACGAGTTTAGTGCGACAAACAGGTTGCTCGTCAAGGCATATTTTGTGAATGTTGTACATTCACCCCGAATAGAATAATAGAATGGTTCATAGAAAATTAATAATATATGGTTGATCATCGCTGGCGTTTGGCATACAATAAACACAACGACTATTATGACCATGACTAGTGTAATGTTATTTTGGTCATGATTTGAGTGTGACGTCATTGTCCCTCTTTCGCGTTGTGCCATCCTGAGGTCATGTATTAGGTGGACGTTGAAGAAGATCAGCATGACCAGTGGTATGGCATAAACAAATGTACAATAGAATACGCCTTCGTAAAGATAAATGTACAGATGTATCTCGCCAAGTCCGAAGAAACGAGGGACATTGAAAGCAAACGCTGCACATGTCATGATTATTATTTGAAATAAAATGTTTCGCTTCGTACACAGCCTCGATGCTACAAGAGGGTGACAAACGGCCACATAACGGTTGCCTGCGACAAGCACAACCATCCAGACACTACACACATTGATGGTGTGAATTATAGGCCATAAGTAGTTATCTTTTATCTCCCACCATTTAAGTAACGCGTATACATTCTCATGATACTGTGCCATTTGAACCATGTAAACATCTACTAATTCATCAATATCAACAAACATGTATACTGCCAGGAATAAATTATCAGCCAATGCAAGGGCCTTAAGAAGGTAAGAACCGACATTCTGACACCCCCCTTTGTGAAGCACCACAAACGAGAGGGTATTTCCCACGAGACCAATGACGCACACCAAGCAACCAACTACCCTGAAGATCACAGCACACGAGAGAAGCCATGTCATCGTGAAATGTTGTCGCGGTGTAATGACACTTGGTATATATGTCTCCGTTACAATGATACTTTCCGTAATGACGACCAAGACATTGTATTTTTAGTCGTTCCTTCAGCGCGTCAGAGCTACACTTGTGACGTCACGCGCTTGGCTCATTCACGAAACAACTCGTTTCTTGTAGTTTGGTTCAATTTCACAGCATTACAACTTGTTGTTGTAGATATTGTATTCCCGCAACGTGCAGTGTTTCTCCGTAAGTGGCTATCCATATATGCCGATAGACGCCATCTTGTTGTATGTGAAATTATCTGGGTTTTTTCTGCAGTTTATTCACAGTGGTAGTGCTTTCCACTAGGCACCTGCAACAGATCCGAAAACGACACAATTGTATACACGTTCGTAGGTTGACGTTAATCACTTATTATCGGGAAACTATATATATGCTACATTAATATAAAAACAACTTTTACAAATGACTTTGCAGTAATTGAGATGGGAGAAGCCACGTTGTTACTAATGACTGTTGGGTGTAGTTAGTATACACGATAGGGACTTCCAACAAACAAATGAAACCTGGATTAGATCAATTGTTTTGGTTGCAATGTGTAATTTGACCATATTCTATTCTAGGAACCGGGCAACTGTTATTTTGCAACACTGTGTTGATCTATTAATAGCCATTAGTCATCACGCACATTGCGAAAACCGATATCTTCGTTGATCTGTTACCTCGATTGTTGCAGCCAACTAGCTGCTTAACGCCAACAATATAAGTGGATGATTCATCCACGTTGGGCAACTGAATCCTACTTGAACGATGTCAAATTGATCTCCCAAAGGGCACGACTGGGAGGGGAAGTCATACACAAACATCCCTATGATAGTTATCTTCTGTACTTTGCTATTCTACGCAACAGGCCACTAGTTATTGGTGCTCGGCCACTTGGCCCCGCTGTCCTTGGCCCCGCTGTCCTTGGCCCCCGCTGTCCTTGACCCCGCTGTCCTTGGCCCCCGCTGTCCTTGGCCCCGCTGTCCTTGGCCCCCGCTGTCCTTGGCCCCCGCTGTCCTTGGCCCCCGCTGTCCTTGGCCCCCGCTGTCCTTTGCCCCGCTGTCCTTGGCCCCCGCTGTCCTTGGCCCCCGCTGTCCCTGGCCCCCGCTGTCCCTGGCCCCCGCTGTCCCTGGCCTCCGCTGTCCCTGGTCCCTGCTGTCCTTGGCCCCGCTATCCTTGGCCCCGCTGTCCCTGGCCCCTGCTGTCCCTGGCCTCACTGTCCTTGGCCCCGCTGTCCTTGGCCCCGCTGTCCTTGCCCCCGCTGTCCTTGGCCCCCGCTGTCCTTGGCCCCGCTGTCCTTGGCCCCGCTGTCCTTGGCCCCGCTGTCCTTGCCCCCGCTGTCCTTGGCCCCCGCTGTCCTTGGCCCGGCTGTCCTTGGCCCCCGCTGTCCTTGGCCCCCGCTGTCCTTGTCCCCCGCTGTCCTTGGCCCCGCTGTCCTTGGCCCCGCTGTCCTTGGCCCCGCTGTCCTTGGCCCCGCTGTCCTTGTCCCCCGCTGTCCTTGTCCCCCGCTGTTCTTGGCCCCCGCTGTCCTTGGCTCCGCTGTCCTTGGCTCCGCTGTCCTTGGCCCCGCTGTCATTGGCCCCGCTGTCCTTGGCCCCGCTGTGCCTGGCCCCCGCTGTCCTTGGCCCCCGCTGTCCTTGGCTCCGCTGTCCTTGGCTCCGCTCTCCTTGGCTCCGCTGTCATTGGCCCCGCTGTCCTTGGCCCCGCTGTGCCTGCCCCCGCTGTCCTTGGCCCCCGCTGTCCTTGGCCCCCGCTGTCCTTGGCCCCGCTGTCCCTGGCCCCCGCTGGCCCTGGCCCCGCTGTCCTTCGCCCCGCTGTCCCTGGCCCCTGCTGTCCTTGGCCCCGCTATCCTTGGCCCCGCTGTCCCTGGCCCCTGCTGTCCCTGGCCCCGCTGTCCCTGGCCCCTGCTGTCCCTGGCCCCCGCTGTCCCTGGCCCCGCTGTCCCTGGCCCCCGCTATCCTTGGCCCCGCTGTCCCTGGCCCCTGCTGTCCCTGGCCCCGCTATCCCTGTCCCCGCTGTCCCTGGCCCCCGCTGTCCTTGGCCCCCGCTGTCCTTGGCCCCGCTGTCCCTGGCCCCGCTGTCCCTGGCCCCGCTGTCCCTGGCCCCGCTGTCTACGTCACCGTTGTCATGTTGTTCTAAATGACGAAGTCTAATTCGCAATTTTAGCCAAATATAATAAGATATGAATGCATTCTCCTTACCGTAATCAAAATGGCAACACCGTAAACCAAATCTGTTTCGGTCTTCAACTAAGCACGCTCCTGCCTCTAGAGTCCGAATGCACTAGGGCACAGAGCACTGTTGGTTTTCCCACTGGCGGCCATGTTAACGTTTTGTCAGATTATAAGGATACTAGACCTGATAAAAAAATTCACATTTCAACACAGTCACTGCAGTCATGTCACTGATTTGCTGGTCATATTTCGTCAAAAAATCATACCTCAGGCTCTCTTAAAATGCATGCATGTGATCTGCCCCTCAATATTTTCCAAACTGAGCACGCTTTTCTGCATCCGCAGATGTAAGAAACAAATGGCTAAAATTCACTACGCCAACTACACTCTGCCTAACATGCGTCATTGCACTGCAGATACATCATAGCACTGAACGTACTATTATGCCTGTCCTACTGTACTCATTTCACATAAAAAGAATGTTTTTTTTTCTCAAAACAACCCGTCCACGCATTCATCGTGATAGGCAGAAAGCCACATGGAATACGCGAACAGAAATTGTTGGATGAACGAGTCCATTATATTAAACAAAAGGGTAGAAAGGTTGTTCGGTTTGTACTACGGCTTTCCCAATGTTTAGTCACATTAGTGTAACGTGATATAAACTGTTTAGTTGGTCTTATCTTAATATCACCCGCTATTCATCTTGTATAGCTACATGGTGGTGGTAGGGAAGGTACCAATAAGATTTATATATCAATATTGTATATACAATAAACGTACATTTATAAACGCTGAGTGCCACTAGAGATAAAATAACGACATATTTGCTTCAGAAAAATATACTTAC
>OZ024867.1:5085682-5113182 GCA_964017155.1 Oasisia sp. SBJ-2009
TTTCAAACATGTTTTTTCAACTATCTGAAATTTATCTCTGCGCAAATGTGGATTATAAAGACCGATTGTTGTTAGTACAAAGATTAGCGTTTTTGTTAGGATGTGATGACATCCTCCTGGCTGGAACGACAACACAATCGTCTACATGACTCTCCCAGTTGCTGTCGAAACTGTCGTCTGAATAGGCAGTATATGAAAACGTTGATCGACGAGTTTAGTACGACAAACAGGTTGCTCGTCAAGCCATATTTTGTGAATGTTGTACATTCACCCCGAATAGAATAATAGAATGGTTCATAGAAAATTAATAATATATGGTTGATCATCGCTGGCGTTTGGCATACAATAAACACAACGACTATTATGACCATGACTAGTGTAATGTTATTTTGGTCATGATTTGAGTGTGACGTCATTGTCCCTCTTTCGCGTTGTGCCATCCTGAGGTCATGTATTAGGTGGACGTTGAAGAAGATCAGCATGACCAGTGGTATGGCGTAAACAAATGTACAATTGAATATGCCTGTGTACAGATAATTGTACAGATGTACCCCATCAAGTCCAAAGAAACGAGGGACATTGAAAGCAAACGCTGCACATGACATGATCATTATTTGAAATAATATACTGCGCTTTGTACACAGCCTCGATGCTACAAAAGGATGACAAACGGCCACATAACGGTTGCCTGCGACAAGCACAACCATCCAGATACTACACACATTGATGGTGTGAATTATAGGCCATAAGTAATTATCTTTTATCTCCCCCCATATAAGTAACGCGTATACATTAACATGATACTCTGCCGTTTGAATCAGGTAAACTACTAATTTATCAATATCAACAAACATGTATACTGCCAGGAATAAATTATCAGCCAATGCAAGGGCCTTAAGAAGGTAAGAACCGACATTCTGACACCCCCCTTTGTGAAGCACCACAAACGAGAGGGTATTTCCCACGAGACCAATGGTGCACACCAAGCAACCAACTACCCTGAAGATCACAGCACACGAGAGAAGCCATGTCATCGTGAAATGTTGTCGCGGTGTAATGAAACTTGGTATATATGTCTCCGTTACAATGATACTTTCCGTAATGACGACCAAGACATTGTATTTTTAGTCGTTCCTTCAGCGCGTCAGAGCTACACTTGTGACGTCACGCGCTTGGCTCATTCACGAAACAACTCGTTTCTTGTAGTTTGGTTCAATTTCACAGCATTACAACTTGTTGTTGTAGATATTGTATTCCCGCAACGTGCAGTGTTTCTCCGTAAGTGGCTATCCATATATGCCGATAGACGCCATCTTGTTGTATGTGAAATTTTCTGGTTTTTTTCTGCAGTTTATTCACAGTGGTAGTGCTTTCCACTAGGCACCTGCAACAGATCCGAAAACGACACAATTGTATACACGTTCGTAGGTTGACGTTAATCACTTATTATCGGGAAACTATATATATGCTACATTAATATAAAAACAACTTTTACAAATGACTTTGCAGTAATTGAGATGGGAGAAGCCACGTTGTTACTAATGACTGTTGGATGTAGTGCTTTAAAAAAATAGTTTGAACGGTACATGTTTCGCTGCATTATATTTAATTAGATACACTAAAATAAACTAAAGATGGCATTGTTGTAAGTAATACCAATTAATGTAGAATACAATAAATATATTCACACACACAGACACATACGCACTTACACACACACTGTGTGCGCACGTGTATATATGTGCTTGTGTGTGTGTGTGTGTGTGTGTGTGCGTGCGTGCGTGCGTGCGTGCGTGTGTGTGTAATAAAAATGTGGAGATGACGAGTACAAAACAAAATTACGACGACTAAACATTAAACGTGAAGTTAATGCAATGTGTTTTATGAGGAGCTATGCATGTGTCCATGCATTGTACATGTCGTAATTCTTCAGGCGACGCCTTCCATAGACCAGACGCCATTTATTTGTGTATTTTAATTCCTGTATTTACTTGCGACACTGACTAGGAACACGTGACTGACGCATAAGTTACGAAACTAACAGTACATGGAGCTAGACACGCATAGTTGACATTTTCACCGGGGCAAGTAGAAAAAGGATATCGGAGACAGGTGGCGCTGCCACGTAGGGCAGTAAACGATTGATATCGTAGCCACCGTTTGCCTCCGATATACACAAGTAGGCTGTCTTTCACCAACGGAAATATCTCCACGCTTTGTAAGGCGCATTCAAATCCGTGATGTTTCCATATAATAAAGAAGGCAACCTAACTGACTTGGTGATACTTGTAGCAGGCCAAGAAAACTATAGGCATTCTCCTTACCGTAATTAAAATGGCAACACCGTAAACCATATCTACTTCGGTCTTCATCAAAGCACGCTCCCGTATCTAGAGTCCGAATGCACTAGCGCACTGTATGCTGGGCGCGAGGCTCTTTCTCAAAACAACACGTCCCCGCATTCCCCGTGAAAGGCAGAATGCCACATGGAACTCGGGAACAGAAAAATGTGGATGAACGAGTCCATTCTATGCGAACTAAAAGGTGGTAGGGTTGTTCGGTTTGTAGAACGGCTTTTGAGTGAGTGGGTAGTCATGGCAATGTCACGTGATATAAATAGTATCGTTGGTCTTATTCGTTTATCACGCGCTTTTCGTCTTGTATAGCAACATGGGGGTGGGGGGGGGGGGCAGATAACACACAGATAACGTACACATATAACCGCTGAGTGTCATTAGGAATAAAATAACAACATATTTGCTTCAGAAAAACACACTTATGTGCTGACTGACCCGATCACATTACGTGTTTAATGGCGTACCTGCTCCAACGAATTATTGGCATCAGGTGTCATTTTTTCTCATTATCGGCAAGAGGGTTTCGTTCGTTCGTTCGTGTGCGTGCGTGCGTGCGTGCGTGTGTGCCTGTGTCTGTGTGTATGTTTGTGTATATGTGTGTCTGTGTGTGTGGTATCAGGTGTCACAAATGAATTGCCATTATTGTCTCATGTCACATAATCGTCATGATGCTTTCATTCGTGTGCATGTATGTGTGAGCGCGCGTGTGCGTGTGGTATTGTGGTGTGGTGTGTGTGTGTATGCTTGCGTGCGTGCGTGCGTGCGTGCATGCGTGTATCTACTGGTGTGTGTTAGTGTATGTATGCGCGAGTGGGCGTGATTGCGTGTGTGCGTGTGTTTGCGCGTGTGCGTAAGTGTGTGTGTGTGTGTGTTTATGTATATGTGTGTATGTATGTATGTGTGTGTGTGTGTGTGTGTGTGTGTGTGTGTGTGTGTGTGTGTGTGTGTGTGTGTGTGTGTGTGTGTGTGTGTGTCACTGATCTTATACTATATTCACTTTTATGCTTTGCACTAACCTAATTATAAAATTGAGGTGGCAATACTCGACTGCAGCCTTTCGACAAAATGATAATAAACTGCATTTCATTTGTACATATATTTTTTAAATTGCATTGCAAAAACTGTAGAAGCAGAAATTCTTCTTCGGTGGTAATAATTTTAAATGTGGCCTATACACCACAAAGTGCAGGGATACTTATCTTTCCAATTAGCACTTGGAATGCTGTAATGATAGCATCATTATTGCTAACAATCACACTGTATCACACTGTATCATCTATTTACGGATAATTCGCTGGTGCAGGGTGATAGCTATCTACATTGGATTACTATTCCAGTTGTGACCCCCATAGGGTTACGCAGTATATACTGACCCAGAATGTACTTAACTTACATTCCGTTCTTGAAGAATGACGTAGTTAGCTACGTTGGCATATTATGTGTAACCGACTAGAGAATAGGTTCTATGTAAGTGATTTTGATTTCAATAAGGATCGTGTTAAATCAATTAAATTCAGGCAATGAACCTGTACAAACAGGAAGTAAAGCCACAACACAGTTAAAACAAAGTTAGACGTTTATTTGTCGTACTTAGCAGGCATCATCAATATTTAAAACGTTGACCTCCAGTGAAGCCAACGTTAATAGTTACATTGGAATTACCAACCTGTGGGACCAGTTACGTGTGTGTGTGTGTGTGTGTGTGTGTGTGTGTGTGTGTGTGTGTGTGTGTGTGTGTGTGTGTGTGTGTGAGTGTATGTGTGTGTGTGTGTGTGTGTGTGTGTGTGTGTGTGTGTGTGTGTGTGTGTGTGTGTGTGTGTATGTGTGTGTGTGTGTATACTAATACTGAGGTAATGTAAATATGGTCTAAAGGAGAAAGCGGGTCTGTAGCGCAGTCACTGAACACGGCCATGACGCATAGAGAGCAACTGAGTAATAGTATTCGTGACAGCTGACTATAATTATATCAAAACGGAACGTGTCGGTTTTAGTGTGAGCCGCTGCTGCGGTTGGCTCGAGCGATATTTGAAACTTCTTCAAACTCTTTCACCTTTTCACAAGAAAACAAGTTCTTGATATTTATATTTACTCCCGAGGGCAATGACATGTGCTAGAAGTTGTGGCAGTTCAACTTCAAAGTCGACGCCATAGGTCGCCGTTTAGCTTACTCAACAAGTAGGCGACACACGTGAAAAGGTACCGAGATACCGGTGTAGCGGTATAAAATTATCTTTTCTGATTCCTGCTCCAGCAATATATATGATATGTTTAATGCTTTACTGCTTTTTTTAAATGTGCAAGTTTGATGTCCTAGTCATTATATTTATAAAGTCATTTATGATGTTGTCTTAATTATTCGGACTCTTTTGACAAAAGGAAAGAACCGCCTATATCGAATTATTTTATCAAATGCGAACGAATCAACTTTCAGCATTGTTTGTCTGCATGTGTGTTTGTCTGTCTGTTCTGTTCTGTCTGTCTGTCTGTCTGTCTGTCTGTTTGTTTGTTTGTTTGTTTGTTTGTCTGTTTGTCTGTATGTGAACGTTACCAGAGAGTCGCCGTGGACAGCGCAACATCAGCTGATTGTGCCATGAAGTGTGGCGTGCCACAAGGGTCAGTACTTGGACCAATTATGTACTGCATATACACGAGACCCATCGATGACATTGTTGCACGACATGGCCTGAAGTACCATTGTTATGCTGACGACACACAAATATATATGGCAGTGAAACATAACCAGCCAATCACAGAAGCCATTACAAAGATCGAACAATGTTTGACGGATGTGACTGACTGGTATGGAAAGAACCAACTTAAGTTGAACACTGAGAAGTCAGAGGCAGTCATCTTCTTAACAAAAACAAAACGAAACGATTTCCCTTGTAACATTTCCGTGACAATTGATGGACATCGAGTTGTACCTAAACCATCTGTACGAAACCTTGGAGTCATACTCGACAGTGGACTCACTATGCAAGCGCAGGTTGCTCAGATAGCAAAGTCTTGCTATCACCAGATCCGCAACATCGGACAAATCCGGTCAAGCATCACTGATGAAGCGTGCAAACCCCTAATACACGCGCTTATCACTGCACGCCTCGACTACGCAAATGCACTGCTATACGGCCTTCCGCAGATAACGCTGCAGCGTTTGCAACGTGTGCAAAACTGCGCTGCCCGGCTCTTCAGCCGCACTAGAAAGTACGACCACATCACGCCAGTGCTGCAACATCTGCACTGGCTACCGATTTGTGTGCGCCCGACATACAAAATGCTTATGTTTGTTTATTCGGTTATGCATGAACAAGCACCGTGTTACCTCGCGGAACTACTGTCACGTCGTAAATCCAATCGCCGACTGAGGTCTGCGTCTTTGCCACTGCTGACACTACCTGCATCGCAGACGGTCACTCACGGTGAACGCCGTTTTGCCGTAGCAGCAGCCGCTCTGTGGAATGGACTGCCGGACAGTGTTAGGACGGCAAAGACACACCAACAGTATGAAACACTTCTAAAGACACACCTTTTTAGATTAGCGTTTCTGTGACGTGATAATGTGGACTTTAATGACATACATTTATCAATAAGTTATACAATTTTTATTACGCAATTAGTATCATTATTAACATTTTAGTATGATAGTTTTTATGATTGATTAGCTATGTTATTATTATTATTATTTTAATCATATACTTGTTATTGAAATTTATTTTATTTTAGCATACTGAAGAATATTAAGTAATGTAACGACTGTGCTATTTTATTTTATTGTTTCATGTATAGGCTTATATTTATAGTGTTCATATGTATATATATATATATATATATATATATATATATATATATATATACATATATATATATATATATATATATATATATATATATATATATATATATATATATATATATGTGTGTGTGTGTGTGTGCGTGCGTATATGTATCTATATATATATATGTATGTATATGTGTGTATATATATATATATATATATATATATATATATATATATATATGTATGTATATATATATATATATATATATATATATATATATATATATATATATATATGTATATATAAGTTTATTTACCTTAATAATATTTTATCATCTATATATACATAAATCTATTTTAGTAATCATTTATCATCCAATTTTAGCTACTATTTGTACATTTATGTGAAGCGCCTGAGAGCAATAATATTGATTCGGGCGCTATACAAATAAATTATATTATTATTATTATTATTATGTCAGGTTGATATCGGAAACAGATGGAGCCGCTATATCGGGTAAATAAACCAGGGATATCAAGGACACAATGAGCCACTGATGTACACAACTGTCAACTTCTACCAACGTTTTCTTAAATATATATTCGTCGTCATGCTCACTCGTATTCGTGATTTTCTTCTTATCTAGAAACGGGACTGCCTAATACATATTATGAAAGTTGGTGATATTTGTACATGCCAAGTAACTTGGAGAAACTCGCCTTACCTTAATTTGGAAGACAACTATCCAAGCTAAGTGTATTTCGAGCTTCCGCCCAGCACAGACACCAGCGGGTCGCCCGCTCGCGACTTCATAAACCCAGGGCACGCGAGTAGAACCCAGAATTATATAAGACATATGGGAAGAGAAAATGACTGGTGGGCGAGTACATTTCGTACACGAAAGGGTGATAGCGATGTTCGATTCATGAATGGTGTTTTTTTCAGGTCTTATATATCATCACCCACAATTCTCATCTTGTATAACTATACTGTGCGGCTGTGTCATAACACGACCCAAGTTGCATTATCCTATATATTATAATAAACGGACATGTATGAATGCCTGGTGCCCTTGGCAAAATTTGAACAACAGATTTGCTTCAGGGGAAAACATTATTACACCCCGATTAGCCCCATCAGAATTCGGGTCTAATTATGTGTCTGTCCCAACGAATTACTCGTATCATGTGTCATAAATAAAGTATCGTTATTGTCTCATGGCATATTACATATTCATCCATAGGGTTTCGTATGCGTCGTATGCGTGCGTGCGTGTGTGTGCGTGCGTGCGAGTGTGTGTGTGCATGTGTGTGTTTGTGTGGGTGGGTGTATGTGTGTGTATTTGTGTGTGTATATATATATATATATATGTGTGTGTGTGTGTGTGTGTGTGTGTGTGTGTGTGTGTGTGTGTGTGTGGGTGGGTGGGTGGGTGGGTGGGTGTGTGGTTGTGTGGGTGTGTAGGTGTGTGTGTGTGTATGTGTGTGTATGTGTGTTTATGTGATCTCGATTCAGTGTTAGTCTGTTTGAAATGTAGTACTCCGTGTACATTTCACCTTACATCATAACTCCCGGCATGGCCATACATACATCAATTAATAACGACATATGGTTTTACCCAGTTTACATCTTTATTTTTAAATAATTTCTAATGAAGTATTTTTCATTGCTCATTTTAACATTATATTTGTTTTAAGCACTTCTACAATGGCATACATAAATTGAAATAAGTATAATGCATATGAATGTATTGTTATATGCACAAACAACGACATGTTGTTCATAGCGACCGTTTCTTTTCGATACAATATTTGCTGTTTACTCCTGTGTTAACAAAGGTATATCAGCGGTACACATTTGCAGTGTGGTACACATGAACTGGTCTCAAACATGTTTTAGCAACTGTCATCTGAAGTTTATCTCCGCACAAATTCGGATTATCAAGACGACTGTTGTTTGTACAATTAGTATTGTTTTTGTTAGGAAGTGATGACATCCTCGTGGATGGAATGACAACACAGTCGACTACACGACACACACAGTTGCTGTCGAAACGGCCGTCTGAATAGGCAGTATATGAAAACGTTGAGTGACGAGTTTAGTGCGACAAACAGGTTGCTCGTCAAGGCATATTTTGTGAATGTTGTACATTCACCCCGAATAGAATAATAGAATGGTTCATAGAAAATTAATAATATATGGTTGATCATCGCTGGCGTTTGGCATACAATAAACACAACGACTATTATGACCATGACTAGTGTAATGTTATTTTGGTCATGATTTGAGTGTGACGTCATTGTCCCTCTTTCGCGTTGTGCCATCCTGAGGTCATGTATTAGGTGGACGTTGAAGAAGATCAGCATGACCAGTGGTATGGCATAAACAAATGTACAATAGAATACGCCTTCGTAAAGATAAATGTACAGATGTATCTCGCCAAGTCCGAAGAAACGAGGGACATTGAAAGCAAACGCTGCACATGTCATGATTATTATTTGAAATAAAATGTTTCGCTTCGTACACAGCCTCGATGCTACAAGAGGGTGACAAACGGCCACATAACGGTTGCCTGCGACAAGCACAACCATCCAGACACTACACACATTGATGGTGTGAATTATAGGCCATAAGTAGTTATCTTTTATCTCCCACCATTTAAGTAACGCGTATACATTCTCATGATACTGTGCCATTTGAACCATGTAAACATCTACTAATTCATCAATATCAACAAACATGTATACTGCCAGGAATAAATTATCAGCCAATGCAAGGGCCTTAAGAAGGTAAGAACCGACATTCTGACACCCCCCTTTGTGAAGCACCACAAACGAGAGGGTATTTCCCACGAGACCAATGACGCACACCAAGCAACCAACTACCCTGAAGATCACAGCACACGAGAGAAGCCATGTCATCGTGAAATGTTGTCGCGGTGTAATGACACTTGGTATATATGTCTCCGTTACAATGATACTTTCCGTAATGACGACCAAGACATTGTATTTTTAGTCGTTCCTTCAGCGCGTCAGAGCTACACTTGTGACGTCACGCGCTTGGCTCATTCACGAAACAACTCGTTTCTTGTAGTTTGGTTCAATTTCACAGCATTACAACTTGTTGTTGTAGATATTGTATTCCCGCAACGTGCAGTGTTTCTCCGTAAGTGGCTATCCATATATGCCGATAGACGCCATCTTGTTGTATGTGAAATTATCTGGGTTTTTTCTGCAGTTTATTCACAGTGGTAGTGCTTTCCACTAGGCACCTGCAACAGATCCGAAAACGACACAATTGTATACACGTTCGTAGGTTGACGTTAATCACTTATTATCGGGAAACTATATATATGCTACATTAATATAAAAACAACTTTTACAAATGACTTTGCAGTAATTGAGATGGGAGAAGCCACGTTGTTACTAATGACTGTTGGGTGTAGTTAGTATACACGATAGGGACTTCCAACAAACAAATGAAACCTGGATTAGATCAATTGTTTTGGTTGCAATGTGTAATTTGACCATATTCTATTCTAGGAACCGGGCAACTGTTATTTTGCAACACTGTGTTGATCTATTAATAGCCATTAGTCATCACGCACATTGCGAAAACCGATATCTTCGTTGATCTGTTACCTCGATTGTTGCAGCCAACTAGCTGCTTAACGCCAACAATATAAGTGGATGATTCATCCACGTTGGGCAACTGAATCCTACTTGAACGATGTCAAATTGATCTCCCAAAGGGCACGACTGGGAGGGGAAGTCATACACAAACATCCCTATGATAGTTATCTTCTGTACTTTGCTATTCTACGCAACAGGCCACTAGTTATTGGTGCTCGGCCACTTGGCCCCGCTGTCCTTGGCCCCGCTGTCCTTGGCCCCCGCTGTCCTTGACCCCGCTGTCCTTGGCCCCCGCTGTCCTTGGCCCCGCTGTCCTTGGCCCCCGCTGTCCTTGGCCCCCGCTGTCCTTGGCCCCCGCTGTCCTTGGCCCCCGCTGTCCTTTGCCCCGCTGTCCTTGGCCCCCGCTGTCCTTGGCCCCCGCTGTCCCTGGCCCCCGCTGTCCCTGGCCCCCGCTGTCCCTGGCCTCCGCTGTCCCTGGTCCCTGCTGTCCTTGGCCCCGCTATCCTTGGCCCCGCTGTCCCTGGCCCCTGCTGTCCCTGGCCTCACTGTCCTTGGCCCCGCTGTCCTTGGCCCCGCTGTCCTTGCCCCCGCTGTCCTTGGCCCCCGCTGTCCTTGGCCCCGCTGTCCTTGGCCCCGCTGTCCTTGGCCCCGCTGTCCTTGCCCCCGCTGTCCTTGGCCCCCGCTGTCCTTGGCCCGGCTGTCCTTGGCCCCCGCTGTCCTTGGCCCCCGCTGTCCTTGTCCCCCGCTGTCCTTGGCTCCGCTCTCCTTGGCTCCGCTGTCATTGGCCCCGCTGTCCTTGGCCCCGCTGTGCCTGGCCCCCGCTGTCCTTGGCCCCCGCTGTCCTTGGCCCCCGCTGTCCTTGGCCCCGCTGTCCCTGGCCCCCGCTGGCCCTGGCCCCGCTGTCCTTCGCCCCGCTGTCCCTGGCCCCTGCTGTCCTTGGCCCCGCTATCCTTGGCCCCGCTGTCCCTGGCCCCTGCTGTCCCTGGCCCCGCTGTCCCTGGCCCCTGCTGTCCCTGGCCCCCGCTGTCCCTGGCCCCGCTGTCCCTGGCCCCCGCTATCCTTGGCCCCGCTGTCCCTGGCCCCTGCTGTCCCTGGCCCCGCTATCCCTGTCCCCGCTGTCCCTGGCCCCCGCTGTCCTTGGCCCCCGCTGTCCTTGGCCCCGCTGTCCCTGGCCCCGCTGTCCCTGGCCCCGCTGTCCCTGGCCCCGCTGTCTACGTCACCGTTGTCATGTTGTTCTAAATGACGAAGTCTAATTCGCAATTTTAGCCAAATATAATAAGATATGAATGCATTCTCCTTACCGTAATCAAAATGGCAACACCGTAAACCAAATCTGTTTCGGTCTTCAACTAAGCACGCTCCTGCCTCTAGAGTCCGAATGCACTAGGGCACAGAGCACTGTTGGTTTTCCCACTGGCGGCCATGTTAACGTTTTGTCAGATTATAAGGATACTAGACCTGATAAAAAAATTCACATTTCAACACAGTCACTGCAGTCATGTCACTGATTTGCTGGTCATATTTCGTCAAAAAATCATACCTCAGGCTCTCTTAAAATGCATGCATGTGATCTGCCCCTCAATATTTTCCAAACTGAGCACGCTTTTCTGCATCCGCAGATGTAAGAAACAAATGGCTAAAATTCACTACGCCAACTACACTCTGCCTAACATGCGTCATTGCACTGCAGATACATCATAGCACTGAACGTACTATTATGCCTGTCCTACTGTACTCATTTCACATAAAAAGAATGTTTTTTTTTTCAAAACAACCCGTCCACGCATTCATCGTGATAGGCAGAAAGCCACATGGAATACGCGAACAGAAATTGTTGGATGAACGAGTCCATTATATTAAACAAAAGGGTAGAAAGGTTGTTCGGTTTGTACTACGGCTTTCCCAATGTTTAGTCACATTAGTGTAACGTGATATAAACTGTTTAGTTGGTCTTATCTTAATATCACCCGCTATTCATCTTGTATAGCTACATGGTGGTGGTAGGGAAGGTAACACTAAGATTTATATATCAATATTGTATATACAATAAACGTACATTTATAAACGCTGAGTGCCACTAGAGATAAAATAACGACATATTTGCTTCAGAAAAATATACTTACGCGCTGACTGACCCGATCACAATACGAGTTTAATGGCGTGTCTGCTGCAACAAATTATTGGTATTAGGTGTCACAAATGAATTGCCATTATTGTCTCATGTCAAATCACATAATCGTCATGATGCTTTCGTTCGAGTGCATGTATATGTGAGCGCGCGTGTGCGTGTGGTATTGTGGTGTGGTGTGTGTATGCTTGCGTGCGTGCGTGCGTGCGTGCGTGCGTGCGTGCGTGCATGCGTGTATCTACTGGTGTGTGTTAGTGTATGTATGCGCGAGTGGGCGTGATTGCGTGTTTGCGTGTGTGCGTGTGTTTGCGTGTGTGCGTAAGTGTGTGTGTGTGTGTGTGTGTTTATGTTTATGTATATGTGTGTATGTGTGTGTGTATGTATGTATGTATGTGTGTGAGTGTGTGTATGTGTGTGTGTGTGTGTGTGTGTGTGTGTGTGTGTGTGTGTGTGTGTGTGTGTGTGTGTGTGTGTTAGCGAACATACTGAAGCATAGAGAGTAGCTCCGTAAGATTATTCGTGACAGCTGACTATAATTATATCACCACGGAACGTGTCGGGTTTAGTGTGAGCCGCCGCTGCTGGCTCGTAGCGATATTTGAAACTTCTCAAAACTCTTCACCTGTTTTTTCAAGAAGATAAGTGCGTTTGATATTTATCCTGACTCCCGAGGGCAATTACATGTGCTAGAAGTTGTGGCAGTTCAACTTCTAAGTCGACGCAAGTGGATGCCGTTTCGCTCATGCTCCGCAAGTAGGCAACACACGTGAATAGGTACCGATACACCGGTGTAGCGGTATAACATTTTCTTTTCTGATTCCTGCCCCAGCAATATCATACCGGTATATTGCAGGAGGAGGTAATACTATTCCTGTATAAAACTCCCCACTCCTGGGCATATACTGAACATAAAAATAATACACTGGTATATTACTGCCACTTCAGTCCAAAAACAAAACCACCCGTGTTTAAAGGTATATGATTGTTTGCGACTTAGATTCAGGGTTAGCGTTAGTATTACGTTGAGGACTACGGCTGGGTGCTTATCAGATTAAAATTTGAGTTTGGGAAACGGTTATATGTTAAATGTTAATGCTAGGGTTTGAATTGATTTGTAAAGTATGTTTAATGATTTAGTTCTTTTTTAAATGTGCTGGTTTTATGTTCTAGTCATTATTTGTATATGGTTATTTATGATGTTGCCTTAATTATTCGGACATTGTTTGTCAAAAGGAAGGAACTGCCTATATATAATTATTTATCAAATGCGAACGAATAAACTTTCAACATTGTCTGTCTGTCTGTTTTTGTCTATTTGTTTGTTTGTTTGTTTGTTTGTTTGTTTGTTGCAACACGCCCGGAGAATTGAAGTTATTACTGACACAGACTGAACAATCTTAAATTGATGGATACAGCTTACGACTATCAGCTACAGTTCTCAGTCATTTATTTAGAAATTCATAATACACACACACACACATTTGTGTCTGTGTTTATGTGTGTGTATGTGAAACACACACAAACACAGACACAAACACACGTGTTTTTGTAATGTCGTGCGAAGATACCTAAAAGTATATAACAGATGTTTTGGCACCTATTAATTTAAACACTACTTTTGGAGGAACACGTGACTGATCCATAAGTGACGAAACTAACAGAACATGTAGCAAGAACCTTAAAACCAATTACGGCTGACACGTATCGCCTCGTTCTGCACACAAGGAGTAGAAGAGGGATATCGGAGACAGATGGAGCCGCCATATTTGGTAAATAAAACAGGGAAATCGGAGACAGGTGGAGCCGCCATATCGGGTAAATAAAATAGGGATATCAAAGACACAATGAGCCACTGACGTACGTAACTGTCAACCTCTACTAACGTTATCTAAAATACATATTCCCATACGTCGTAACTTGACGAAACTCGCCTTACCTTCATCTGAATGACAACTATCCAAGCCAAGTGCATTTCGAGCTTCAGCCCAACATAGACATCTGCGGGTCGCCCGCTGACGACTTCATAACCCCAGTGCACGCGTGTAGAACCCAGAATGCTAGATGAAATATGGTAAGAGAAAATGACTGGTGGGCGAGTACATTTCGTATGCGAAAGGGTGATAGGGATGTTCGATTCATAAATTAATTATTCAGGTCTTATATATCATCACCCACAATTCTCTTTATGTACAACTATACTGTGCGGCTGTGTCATACCAGGACCCAAGTTGCATTATCCGATATATTATAATAAAGGGACATGCAGGAATGCCTGGTGCCCTTGGCAAAATAATAGCAACAGGTTTGTTTCAGAGGAACCAATTATATCGCGCTGATTGGTCCGATCACAATACGTGTCTAATGGTGTACCAACGAATTACTCGTATCATGTGTCATAAATAAACTGTCATTATTGTCTCATAGCATATCACGTAATCATCCATAGGATTTCGTATGCGTCGTATGCGTGTGTGTGCGTGAGTGTGTGCGTTTGCGGGGGGGGTTGTGTGGGTGGGTGTATGTGTGGGTGGGTGTATGTGTGGGTGGGTGTATGTGTGTGTATGTGTGTGTATGTGTGTGTATGTGTGTGTATGTGATCTCGATTCAGTGTTATTCTGTTTGAAATGTAGTACACCGTGTTCATTTCACCTCACATCATAACTCCCGGCATGGCCATACATCAATTAATAACGACATATTCTTACCCAGAGTACATCTTTATTTTTAAATAATTTCTAATGAAGTATTTTGCATTGCTCATTTTAACATTATATTTGTTTTAGGCACTTCTACAATGGCATACATACATTGAAATAAGTATAATGCATATGAATTTATTGTTATATGCACAAACAACGACATGTTGTTCATAGCGACCGTTTCTTTTCGATACAATATTTGCTGTTTACTCCTGTGTAAACAAAGTTATATAAGTGGTACACATTTGCAGTGTGCTACACATGTACTGCTTTCAAACATGTTTTTTCAACTATCTGAAATTTATCTCTGCGCAAATGTGGATTATAAAGACCGATTGTTGTTAGTACAAAGATTAGCGTTTTTGTTAGGATGTGATGACATCCTCCTGGCTGGAACGACAACACAATCGTCTACATGACTCTCCCAGTTGCTGTCGAAACTGTCGTCTGAATAGGCAGTATATGAAAACGTTGATCGACGAGTTTAGTACGACAAACAGGTTGCTCGTCAAGCCATATTTTGTGAATGTTGTACATTCACCCCGAATAGAATAATAGAATGGTTCATAGAAAATTAATAATATATGGTTGATCATCGCTGGCGTTTGG
Source organism: Oasisia sp. SBJ-2009 (assembly GCA_964017155.1). Taxonomy (NCBI): domain Eukaryota; kingdom Metazoa; phylum Annelida; class Polychaeta; order Sabellida; family Siboglinidae; genus Oasisia; species Oasisia sp. SBJ-2009. The sequence goes on from OZ024867.1 coordinate 5,100,887, forward strand.
CATACAATAAACACAACGACTATTATGACCATGACTAGTGTAATGTTATTTTGGTCATGATTTGAGTGTGACGTCATTGTCCCTCTTTCGCGTTGTGCCATCCTGAGGTCATGTATTAGGTGGACGTTGAAGAAGATCAGCATGACCAGTGGTATGGCGTAAACAAATGTACAATTGAATATGCCTGTGTACAGATAATTGTACAGATGTACCCCATCAAGTCCAAAGAAACGAGGGACATTGAAAGCAAACGCTGCACATGACATGATCATTATTTGAAATAATATACTGCGCTTTGTACACAGCCTCGATGCTACAAAAGGATGACAAACGGCCACATAACGGTTGCCTGCGACAAGCACAACCATCCAGATACTACACACATTGATGGTGTGAATTATAGGCCATAAGTAATTATCTTTTATCTCCCCCCATATAAGTAACGCGTATACATTAACATGATACTCTGCCGTTTGAATCAGGTAAACTACTAATTTATCAATATCAACAAACATGTATACTGCCAGGAATAAATTATCAGCCAATGCAAGGGCCTTAAGAAGGTAAGAACCGACATTCTGACACCCCCCTTTGTGAAGCACCACAAACGAGAGGGTATTTCCCACGATACCAATGGTGCACACCAAGCAACCAACTACCCTGAAGATCACAGCACACGAGAGAAGCCATGTCATCGTGAAATGTTGTCGCGGTGTAATGAAACTTGGTATATATGTCTCCGTTACAATGATACTTTCCGTAATGACGACCAAGACATTGTATTTTTAGTCGTTCCTTCAGCGCGTCAGAGCTACACTTGTGACGTCACGCGCTTGGCTCATTCACGAAACAACTCGTTTCTTGTAGTTTGGTTCAATTACACAGCATTACAACTTGTTGTTGTAGATATTGTATTCCCGCAACGTGCAGTGTTTCTCCGTAAGTGGCTATCCATATATGCCGATAGACGCCATCTTGTTGTATGTGAAATTTTCTGGTTTTTTTCTGCAGTTTATTCACAGTGGTAGTGCTTTCCACTAGGCACCTGCAACAGATCCGAAAACGACACAATTGTATACACGTTCGTAGGTTGACGTTAATCACTTATTATCGGGAAACTATATATATGCTACATTAATATAAAAACAACTTTTACAAATGACTTTGCAGTAATTGAGATGGGAGAAGCCACGTTGTTACTAATGACTGTTGGATGTAGTGCTTTAAAAAAATAGTTTGAACGGTACATGTTTCGCTGCATTATATTTAATTAGATACACTAAAATAAACTAAAGATGGCATTGTTGTAAGTAATACCAATTAATGTAGAATACAATAAATATATTCACACACACAGACACATACGCACTTACACACACACTGTGTGCGCACGTGTATATATGTGCTTGTGTGTGTGTGTGTGTGTGTGTGTGCGTGCGTGCGTGCGTGCGTGCGTGCGTGTGTGTGTAATAAAAATGTGGAGATGACGAGTACAAAACAAAATTACGACGACTAAACATTAAACGTGAAGTTAATGCAATGTGTTTTATGAGGAGCTATGCATGTGTCCATGCATTGTACATGTCGTAATTCTTCAGGCGACGCCTTCCATAGACCAGACGCCATTTATTTGTGTATTTTAATTCCTGTATTTACTTGCGACACTGACTAGGAATACGTGACTGACGCATAAGTTACGAAACTAACAGTACATGGAGCTAGACACGCATAGTTGACATTTTCACCGGGGCAAGTAGAAAAAGGATATCGGAGACAGGTGGCGCTGCCACGTAGGGCAGTAAACGATTGATATCGTAGCCACCGTTTGCCTCCGATATACACAAGTAGGCTGTCTTTCACCAACGGAAATATCTCCACGCTTTGTAAGGCGCATTCAAATCCGTGATGTTTCTATATAATAAAGAAGGCAACCTAACTGACTTGGTGATACTTGTAGCAGGCCAAGAAAACTATAGGCATTCTCCTTACCGTAATTAAAATGGCAACACCGTAAACCATATCTACTTCGGTCTTCATCAAAGCACGCTCCCGTATCTAGAGTCCGAATGCACTAGCGCACTGTATGCTGGGCGCGAGGCTCTTTCTCAAAACAACACGTCCCCGCATTCCCCGTGAAAGGCAGAATGCCACATGGAACTCGGGAACAGAAAAATGTGGATGAACGAGTCCATTCTATGCGAACTAAAAGGTGGTAGGGTTGTTCGGTTTGTAGAACGGCTTTTGAGTGAGTGGGTAGTCATGGCAATGTCACGTGATATAAATAGTATCGTTGGTCTTATTCGTTTATCACGCGCTTTTCGTCTTGTATAGCAACATGGGGGTGGGGGGGGGGGCAGATAACACACAGATAACGTACACATATAACCGCTGAGTGTCATTAGGAATAAAATAACAACATATTTGCTTCAGAAAAACACACTTATGTGCTGACTGACCCGATCACATTACGTGTTTAATGGCGTACCTGCTCCAAGGAATTATTGGCATCAGGTGTAATTTTTTCTCATTATCGGCAAGAGGGTTTCGTTCGTTCGTTCGTGCGCGTGCGTGTGTGCGTGCGTGTGTGCCTGTGTCTGTGTGTATGTTTGTGTATATGTGTGTCTGTGTGTGTGGTATCAGGTGTCACAAATGAATTGCCATTATTGTCACATGTCACATAATCGTCATGATGCTTTCGTTCGTGTGCATGTATGTGTGAGCGCGCGTGTGCGTGTGGTATTGTGGTGTGGTGTGTGTGTGTATGCTTGCGTGCGTGCGTGCGTGCGTGCGTGCATGCGTGTATCTACTGGTGTGTGTTAGTGTATGTATGCGCGAGTGGGCGTGATTGCGTGTGTGCGTGTGTTTGCGCGTGTGCGTAAGTGTGTGTGTGTGTTTATGTATATGTGTGTATGTATGTATGTATGTATGTATGTGTGTGTGTGTGTGTGTGTGTGTGTGTGTGTGTGTGTGTGTGTGTGTGTGTGTGTGTGTGTGTGTGTCACTGATCTTATACTATATTCACTTTTATGCTTTGCACTAACCTAATTATAAAATTGAGGTGGCAATACTCGACTGCAGCCTTTCGACAAAATGATAATAAACTGCATTTCATTTGTACATATATTTTTTAAATTGTATTGCAAAAACTGTAGAAGCAGAAATTCTTCTTCGGTGGTAATAATTTTAAATGTGGCCTATACACCACAAAGTGCAAGGATACTTATCTTTCCAATTAGCACTTGGAATGCTGTAATGATAGCATCATTATTGCTAACAATCACACTGTATCACACTGTATCATCTATTTACGGATAATTCGCTGGTGCAGGGTGATAGCTATCTACATTGGATTACTATTCCAGTTGTGACCCCCATAGGGTTACGCAGTATATACTGACCCAGAATGTACTTAACTTACATTCCGTTCTTGAAGAATGACGTAGTTAGCTACGTTGGCATATTATGTGTAACCGACTAGAGAATAGGTTCTATGTAAGTGATTTTGATTTCAATAAGGATCGTGTTAAATCAATTAAATTCAGGCAATGAACCTGTACAAACAGGAAGTAAAGCCACAACACAGTTAAAAAAAAGTTAGACGTTTATTTGTCGTACTTAGCAGGCATCATCAATATTTAAAACGTTGACCTCCAGTGAAGCCAACGTTAATAGTTACATTGGAATTACCAACCTGTGGGACCAGTTACGTGTGTGTGTGTGTGTGTGTGTGTGTGTGTGTGTGTGTGTGTGTGTGTGAGTGTGTGTGTGTGTGTGTGAGTGTATGTGTGTGTGTGTGTGTGTGTGTGTGTGTGTGTGTGTGTGTGTGTGTGTGTGTGTGTGTGTGTGTGTGTGTGTGTGTGTGTGTGTGTGTATACTAATACTGAGTAATGTAAATATGGTCTAAAGGAGAAAGCGGGTCTGTAGCGCAGTCACTGAACACGGCCATGACGCATAGAGAGCAACTGAGTAATAGTATTCGTGACAGCTGACTATAATTATATCAAAACGGAACGTGTCGGTTTTAGTGTGAGCCGCTGCTGCGGTTGGCTCGAGCGATATTTGAAACTTCTTCAAACTCTTTCACCTTTTCACAAGAAAACAAGTTCTTGATATTTATATTTACTCCCGAGGGCAATGACATGTGCTAGAAGTTGTGGCAGTTCAACTTCAAAGTCGACGCCATAGGTCGCCGTTTAGCTTACTCAACAAGTAGGCGACACACGTGAAAAGGTACCGAGATACCGGTGTAGCGGTATAAAATTATCTTTTCTGATTCCTGCTCCAGCAATATATATGATATGTTTAATGCTTTACTGCTTTTTTTAAATGTGCAAGTTTGATGTCCTAGTCATTATATTTATAAAGTCATTTATGATGTTGTCTTAATTATTCGGACTCTTTTGACAAAAGGAAAGAACCGCCTATATCGAATTATTTTATCAAATGCGAACGAATCAACTTTCAGCATTGTTTGTCTGCATGTGTGTTTGTCTGTCTGTTCTGTTCTGTCTGTCTGTCTGTCTGTCTGTCTGTCTGTCTGTCTGTTTGTTTGTTTGTTTGTTTGTTTGTCTGTTTGTCTGTATGTGAACGTTACCAGAGAGTCGCCGTGGACAGCGCAACATCAGCTGATTGTGCCATGAAGTGTGGCGTGCCACAAGGGTCAGTACTTGGACCAATTATGTACTGCATATACACGAGACCCATCGATGACATTGTTGCACGACATGGCCTGAAGTACCATTGTTATGCTGACGACACACAAATATATATGGCAGTGAAACATAACCAGCCAATCACAGAAGCCTTTACAAAGATCGAACAATGTTTGACGGATGTGACTGACTGGTATGGAAAGAACCAACTTAAGTTGAACACTGAGAAGTCAGAGGCAGTCATCTTCTTAACAAAAACAAAACGAAACGATTTGCCTTGTAACATTTCCGTGACAATTGATGGACATCGAGTTGTACCTAAACCATCTGTACGAAACCTTGGAGTCATACTCGACAGTGGACTCACTATGCAAGCGCAGGTTGCTCAGATAGCAAAGTCTTGCTATCACCAGATCCGCAACATCGGACAAATCCGGTCAAGCATCACTGATGAAGCGTGCAAACCCCTAATACACGCGCTTGTCACTGCACGCCTCGACTACGCAAATGCACTGCTATACGGCCTTCCGCAGATAACGCTGCAGCGTTTGCAACGTGTGCAAAACTGCGCTGCCCGGCTCTTCAGCCGCACTAGAAAGTACGACCACATCACGCCAGTGCTGCAACATCTGCACTGGCTACCGATTTGTGTGCGCCCGACATACAAAATGCTTATGTTTGTTTATTCGGTTATGCATGAACAAGCACCGTGTTACCTCGCGGAACTACTGTCACGTCGTAAATCCAATCGCCGACTGAGGTCTGCGTCTTTGCCACTGCTGACACTACCTGCATCGCAGACGGTCACTCACGGTGAAAGCCGTTTTGCCGTAGCAGCAGCCGCTCTGTGGAATGGACTGCCGGACAGTGTTAGGACGGCAAAGACACACCAACAGTATAAAACACTTCTAAAGACACACCTTTTTAGATTAGCGTTTCTGTGACGTGATAATGTGGACTTTAATGACATACATTTATCAATAAGTTATACAATTTTTATTACGCAATTAGTATCATTATTAACATTTTAGTATGATAGTTTTTATGATTGATTAGCTACGTTATTATTATTATTATTTTAATCATATACTTTTTATTGAAATTTACTTTATTTTAGCATACTGAAGAATATTAAGTAATGTAACGACTGTGCTATTTTATTTTATTGTTTCATGTATAGGCTTATATTTATAGTGTTCATATGTATATATATATATATATATATATATATATATATATATATATATATATATATATATATATATATATATATATATATATATATATATATATATATATATATATATACATATATATATATATATATATATATATATATATATATATATATATATATGTGTGTGCGTGCATATATGTATCTATATATATATATGTATGTATATGTATATATATATATATATATATATATATATATATATATATATATATATATGTATGTATATATATATATATATATGTATATATAAGTTTATTTACCTTAATAATATTTTATCATCTATATATACATAAATCTATTTTAGTAATCATTTATCATCCAATTTTAGCTACTATTTGTACATTTATGTGAAGCGCCTGAGAGCAATAATATTGATTCGGGCGCTATACAAATAAATTATATTATTATTATTATTATTATGTCAGGTTGATATCGGAAACAGATGGAGCCGCTATATCGGGTAAATAAACCAGGGATATCAAGGACACAATGAGCCACTGATGTACACAACTGTCAACTTCTACCAACGTTTTCTTAAATATATATTCGTCGTCATGCTCACTCGTATTCGTGATTTTCTTCTTATCTAGAAACGGGACTGTCTAATACATATTATGAAAGTTGGTGATATTTGTACATGCCAAGTAACTTGGAGAAACTCGCCTTACCTTAATTTGGAAGACAACTATCCAAGCTAAGTGTATTTCGAGCTTCCGCCCAGCACAGACACCAGCGGGTCGCCCGCTCGCGACTTCATAAACCCAGGGCACGCGAGTAGAACCCAGAATGATATAAGACATATGGGAAGAGAAAATGACTGGTGGGCGAGTACATTTCGTACACGAAAGGGTGATAGCGATGTTCGATTCATGAATGGTGTTTTTTTCAGGTCTTATATATCATCACCCACAATTCTCATCTTGTATAACTATACTGTGCGGCTGTGTCATAACACGACCCAAGTTGCATTATCCTATATATTATAATAAACGGACATGTATGAATGCCTGGTGCCCTTGGCAAAATTTGAACAACAGATTTGCTTCAGGGGAACACATTATTACACCCCGATTAGCCCCATCAGAATTCGGGTCTAATTATGTGTCTGTCCCAACGAATTACTCGTATCATGTGTCATAAATAAAGTATCGTTATTGTCTCATGGCATATTACATATTCATCCATAGGGTTTCGTATGCGTCGTATGCGTGCGTGCGTGCGTGTGTGTGCGTGCGTGCAAGTGTGTGTGTGCATGTGTGTGTTTGTGTGGGTGGGTGTATGTGTGTGTATTTGTGTGTGTATATATATATATCTGTGTGTGTGTGTGTGTGTGTGTGTGTGTGTGTGTGTGTGTGTGTGTGTGTGTGTGTGTGTGTGTGTGTGGGTGTGGGTGTGTGTGGGTGGGTGGGTGTATGTGTATATGTGTGTATGTTTGTGGATGTGTGTGTGTGTGTGTGTGTTTGTGTGGGTGGGTGGGTGGGTGGGTGGGTGGGTGGGTGGGTGTGTGGTTGTGTGGGTGTGTAGGTGTGTGTGTGTATGTGTGTGTTTATGTGTTTATGTGATCTCGATTCAGTGTTAGTCTGTTTGAAATGTAGTACTCCGTGTACATTTCACCTTACATCATAACTCCCGGCATGGCCATACATACATCAATTAATAACGACATATGGTTTTACCCAGTTTACATCTTTATTTTTAAATAATTTCTAATGAAGTATTTTTCATTGCTCATTTTAACATTATATTTGTTTTAAGCACTTCTACAATGGCATACATAAATTGAAATAAGTATAATGCATATGAATGTATTGTTATATGCACAAACAACGACATGTTGTTCATAGCGACCGTTTCTTTTCGATACAATATTTGCTGTTTACTCCTGTGTTAACAAAGGTATATCAGTGGTACACATTTGCAGTGTGGTACACATGAACTGGTCTCAAACATGTTTTAGCAACTGTCATCTGAAGTTTATCTCCGCACAAATTCGGGTTATCAAGACGACTGTTGTTTGTACAATTAGTATTGTTTTTGTTAGGAAGTGATGACATCCTCGTGGATGGAATGACAACACAGTCGACTACACGACACACACAGTTGCTGTCGAAACTGTCGTCTGAATAGGCAGTATATGAAAACGTTGAGCGACGAGTTTAGTGCGACAAACAGGTTGCTCGTCAAGCCATATTTTGTGAATGTTGTACATTCACCCCAAATAGAATAATAGGATGGTGTATAGAAAATTAATAATATATGGTTGATCATCGCTGGCGTTTGGCATACAATAAACACAACGACTATTATGACCATGACTAGTGTAATGTTATTTTGGTCATGATTTGAGTGTGACGTCATTGTCCCTCTTTCGCGTTGTGCCATCCTGAGGTCATGTATTAGGTGGACGTTGAAGAAGATCAGCATGACCAGTGGTATGGCGTAAACAAATGTACAATTGAATATGCCTGTGTACAGATAATTGTACAGATGTACCCTATCAAGTCCAAAGAAACGAGGGACATTGAAAGCAAACGCTGCACATGACATGATCATTATTTGAAATAATATACTGCGCTTCGTACACAGCCTCGATGCTACAAAAGGATGACAAACGGCCACATAACGGTTGCCTGCGACAAGCACAACCATCCAGACACTACACACATTGATGGTGTGAAATATAGGCCATAAGTAGTTATTTTTTATCTCCCCCCATTTAAGTAACGCGTATACATTCTCATGATACTGTGCCATTTGAACCATGTAAACATCTACTAATTCATCAATATCAACAAACATGTATACTGCCAGGAATAAATTATCAGCCAATGCAAGGGCCTTAAGAAGGTAAGAACCGACATTGTGACACCCCCCTTTGTGAAACACCACAAACGAGAGGGTATTTCCCACGAGACCAATGACGCACACCAAGCAACCAACTACCCTGAAGATCACAGCACACGAGAGAAGCCATGTCATCGTGAAATGTTGTCGCGGTGTAATGACACTTGGTATATATGTCTCCGTTACAATGATACTTTCCGTAATGACGACCAAGACATTGTATTTTTAGTCGTTCCTTCAGCGCGTCAGAGCTACACTTGTGACGTCACGCGCTTGGCTCATTCACGAAACAACTCGTTTCTTGTAGTTTGGTTCAATTTCACAGCATTACAACTTGTTGTTGTAGATATTGTATTCCCGCAACGTGCAGTGTTTCTCCGTAAGTGGCTATCCATATATGCCGATAGACGCCATCTTGTTGTATGTGAAATTTTCTGGGTTTTTTCTGCAGTTTAGTCACAGTGGTAGTGCTTTCCACTAGGCACCTGCAACAGATCCGAAAACGACACAATTGTATACACGTTCGTAGGTTGACGTTAATCACTTATTATCTGGAAACTATATATATGCTACATTAATATAAAAACAACTTTTACAAATGACTTTGCAGTAATTGAGATGGGAGAAGCCACGTTGTTACTAATGACTGTTGGGTGTAGTTAGTATACACGATAGGGACTTCCAACAAACAAATGAAACCTGGATTAGATCAATTGTTTTGGTTGCAATGTGTAATTTGACCATATTCTATTCTAGGAACCGGGCAACTGTTATTTTGCAACACTGTGTTGATCTATTAATAGCCATTAGTCATCACGCACATTGCGAATAACGATATCTTCGTTGATCTGTTACCTCGATTGTTGCAGCCAACTAGCTGCTTAACGCCAACAATATAAGTGGATGATTCATCCACGTTGGGCAACTGAATCTTACATGAACGATGTCAAATTGATCTCCCAAAGGGCACGACTGGGAGGGGAAGTCATACACAAACATCCCTATGATAGTTATCTTCTGTACTTTGCTATTCTACGCAACAGGCCACTAGTTATTGGTGCTCGGCCACTTGGCCCCGCTGTCCTTGGCCCCGCTGTCCTTGGCCCCCGCTGTCCTTGACCCCGCTGTCCTTGGCCCCCGCTGTCCTTTGCCCCGCTGTCCTTGGCCCCGTTGTCCTTGGCCCCCGCTGTCCTTGGCCCCCGCTGTCCTTGGCCACCGCTGTCCTTTGCCCCGCTGTCCTTGGCCCCCGCTGTCCTTGGCCCCCGCTGTCCTTGGCCCCCGCTGTCCCTGGCCCCCGCTGTCCCTGGCCCCGCTGTCCCTGGCCTCCGCTGTCCCTGGCCCCGCTGTCCCTGGCCCCCGCTGTCCCTGGCCCCGCTGTCCCTGGCCCCCGCTGTCCCTGGCCTCCGCTGTCCCTGGTCCCTGCTGTCCTTGACCCCGCTGTCCTTGGCCCCCGCTGTCCTTTGCCCCGCTGTCCTTGGCCCCGTTGTCCTTGGCCCCCGCTGTCCTTGACCCCGCTGTCCTTGGCCCCGCTGTCCTTGGCCCCCGCTGTCCTTGGCCCCCGCTGTCCTTGGCCCCCGCTGTCCCTGGCCCCCGCTGTCCCTGGCCCCGCTGTCCCTGGCCTCCGCTGTCCCTGGCCCCGCTGTCCCTGGCCCCCGCTGTCCCTGGCCCCGCTGTCCCTGGCCCCCGCTGTCCCTGGCCTCCGCTGTCCCTGGTCCCTGCTGTCCTTGGCCCCGCTATCCTTGGCCCCGCTGTCCCTGGCCCCTGCTGTCCCTGGCCCCGCTGTCCTTGGCCCCGCTGTCCTTGGCCCCGCTGTTCTTGGCCCCGCTGTCCTTGGCCCCCGCTGTCCTTGGCCCCGCTGTCCCTGGCCCCGCTGTCCTTGGCCCCCGCTGTCCTTGGCCCCCGCTGTCATTGGCCCCCGCTGTCCTTGGCCCCGCTGTCCTTGGCCCCCGCTGTCCTTGTCCCCCGCTGTCCTTGTCCCCCGCTGTCCTTGTCCCCCGCTGTCCTTGTCCCCCGCTGTCCTTGGCCCCCGCTGTCCTTGTCCCCCGCTGTCCTTGGCCCCGCTGTCCTTGGCCCCGCTGTCCTTGTCCCCCGCTGTCCTTGTCCCCCGCTGTTCTTGTCCCCCGCTGTCCTTGTCCCCCGCTGTCCTTGTCCCCCGCTGTCCTTGTCCCCCGCTGTCCTTGGCCCCCGCTGTCCTTGTCCCCCGCTGTCCTTGGCCCCGCTGTCCTTGGCCCCGCTGTCCTTGGCCCCGCTGTCCTTGGCCCCGCTGTCCTTGGCCCCGCTGTCCTTGGCCCCCGCTGTCCTTGTCCCCCGCTGTTCTTGGCCCCCGCTGTCCTTGGCTCCGCTGTCCTTGGCTCCGCTGTCCTTGGCCCCGCTGTCATTGGCCCCGCTGTCTTTGGCCCCGCTGTGCCTGGCCCCCGCTGTCCATGGCCCCCGCTGTCCTTGGCTCCGCTGTCCTTGGCTCCGCTGTCCTTGGCTCCGCTGTCTTTGGCCCCGCTGTCCTTGGCCCCGCTGTGCCTGGCCCCCGCTGTCCTTGTCCCCCGCTGTCCTTGGCCCCCGCTGTCCTTGGCCCCGCTGTCCCTGGCCCCCGCTGGCCCTGGCCCCGCTGTCCTTGGCCCCGCTGTCCCTGGCCCCTGCTGTCCTTGGCCCCGCTATCCTTGGCCCCGCTGTCCCTGGCCCCTGCTGTCCCTGGCCCCGCTGTCCCTGGCCCCTGCTGTCCCTGGCCCCCGCTGTCCCTGGCCCCGCTGTCTACGTCACCGTTGTCATATTGTTCTAAATGTCGAAGTCTAATTCGCAATTTTAACCAAATATAATAAGATATGAATGCATTCTCCTTACCGTAATCAAAATGGCAACACCGTAAACCAAATCTGTTTCGGTCTTCAACTAAGCACGCTCCTGCCTCTAGAGTCCGAATGCACTAGGGCACAGAGCACTGTTGGTTTTCCCACTGGCGGCCATGTTAACGTTTTGTCAGATTATAAGGATACTAGACCTGATAAAAAAATTCACATTTCAACACAGTCACTGCAGTCATGTCACTGATTTGCTGGTCATATTTCGTCAAAAAATCATACCTCAGGCTCTCTTAAAATGCATGCATGTGATCTGCCCCTCAATATTTTCCAAACTGAGCACGCTTTTCTGCATCCGCAGATGTAAGAAACAAATGGCTAAAATTCACTACGCCAACTACACTCTGCCTAACATGCGTCATTGCACTGCAGATACATCATAGCATTGAACGTACTATTATGCCTGTCCTACTGTACTCATTTCACATAAAAAGAATGTTTTTTTTTTCAAAACAACCCGTCCACGCATTCATCGTGATAGGCAGAAAGCCACATGGAATACGCGAACAGAAATTTTTGGATGAACGAGTCCATTATATTGAACAAAAGGGTAGAAAGGTTGTTCGGTTTGTACTACGGCTTTCCCAATGTTTAGTCACATTAGTGTAACGTGATATAAACTGTTTAGTTGGTCTTATCTTAATATCACCCGCTATTCATCTTGTATAGCTACATGGTGGTGGTAGGGAAGGTAACACTAAGATTTATATA
>OZ024867.1:5118182-5120788 GCA_964017155.1 Oasisia sp. SBJ-2009
GTGTGTGTATGTGATCTCGATTCAGTGTTATTCTGTTTGAAATGTAGTACACCGTGTTCATTTCACCTCACATCATAACTCCCGGCATGGCCATACATCAATTAATAACGACATATTCTTACCCAGAGTACATCTTTATTTTTAAATAATTTCTAATGAAGTATTTTGCATTGCTCATTTTAACATTATATTTGTTTTAGGCACTTCTACAATGGCATACATACATTGAAATAAGTATAATGCATATGAATTTATTGTTATATGCACAAACATCGACATGTTGTTCATAGCGACCGTTTCTTTTCGATACAATATTTGCTGTTTACTCCTGTGTAAACAAAGTTATATAAGTGGTACACATTTGCAGTGTGCTACACATGTACTGCTTTCAAACATGTTTTTTCAACTATCTGAAATTTATCTCTGCGCAAATGTGGATTATAAAGACCGATTGTTGTTAGTACAAAGATTAGCGTTTTTGTTAGGATGTGATGACATCCTCCTGGCTGGAACGACAACACAATCGTCTACATGACTCTCCCAGTTGCTGTCGAAACTGTCGTCTGAATAGGCAGTATATGAAAACGTTGATCGACGAGTTTAGTACGACAAACAGGTTGCTCGTCAAGCCATATTTTGTGAATGTTGTACATTCACCCCGAATAGAATAATAGAATGGTTCATAGAAAATTAATAATATATGGTTGATCATCGCTGGCGTTTGGCATACAATAAACACAACGACTATTATGACCATGACTAGTGTAATGTTATTTTGGTCATGATTTGAGTGTGACGTCATTGTCCCTCTTTCGCGTTGTGCCATCCTGAGGTCATGTATTAGGTGGACGTTGAAGAAGATCAGCATGACCAGTGGTATGGCGTAAACAAATGTACAATTGAATATGCCTGTGTACAGATAATTGTACAGATGTACCCTATCAAGTCCAAAGAAACGAGGGACATTGAAAGCAAACGCTGCACATGACATGATCATTATTTGAAATAATATACTGCGCTTCGTACACAGCCTCGATGCTACAAAAGGATGACAAACGGCCACATAACGGTTGCCTGCGACAAGCACAACCATCCAGATACTACACACATTGATGGTGTGAATTATAGGCCATAAGTAATTATCTTTTATCTCCCCCCATTTAAGTAACGCGTATACATTAACATGATACTCTGCCGTTTGAATCAGGTAAACTACTAATTTATCAATATCAACAAACATGTATACTGCCAGGAATAAATTATCAGCCAATGCAAGGGCCTGGAGAAGGTAAGAACCGACATTCTGACACCCCCCTTTGTGAAGCACCACAAACGAGAGGGTATTTCCCACGAGACCAATGGTGCAGACCAAGCAACCAACTACCCTGAAGATCACAGCACACGAGAGAAGCCATGTCATCGTGAAATGTTGTCGCGGTGTAATGACACTTGGTATATATGTCTCCGTTACAATGATACTTTCCGTAATGACGACCAAGACATTGTATTTTCAGTCGTTCCTTCAGCGCGTCAGAGCTACACTTGTGACGTCACGCGCTTGGCTCATTCACGAAACAACTCGTTTCTTGTAGTTTGGTTCAATTTCACAGCATTACAACTTTTTGTTGTAGATATTGTATTCCCGCAACGTGCAGTGTTTCTCCATATATGCCGATAGACGCCATCTTGTTGTATGTGAAATTTTCTGGGTTTTTTCTGCAGTTTATTCACAGTGGTAGTGCTTTCCACTAGGCACCTGCAACAGATCCCAAAACGACACAATTGTATACACGTTCGTAGGTTGACGTTAATCACTTATTATCGGGAAACTATATATATGCTACATTAATATAAAAACAACTTTTACAAATGACTTTGCAGTAATTGAGATGGGAGAAGCCACGTTGTTACTAATGACTGTTGGGTGTAGTTAGTATACACGATAGGGACTTCCAACAAACAAATGAAACCTGGATTAGATCAATTGTTTTGGTTGCAATGTGTAATTTGACCATATTCTATTCTAGGAACCGGGCAACTGTTATTTTGCAACACTGTGTTGATCTATTAATAGCCATTAGTCATCACGCACATTGCGAATAACGATATCTTCGTTGATCTGTTACCTCGATTGTTGCAGCCAACTAGCTGCTTAACGCCAACAATACAAGTGGATGATTCATCCACGTTGGGCAACTGAATCTTACATGAACGATGTCAAATTGATCTCCCAAAGGGCACGACTGGGAGGGGAAGTCATACACAAACATCCCTATGATAGTTATCTTCTGTACTTTGCTATTCTACGCAACAGGCCACTAGTTATTGGTGCTCGGCCACTTGGCCCCGCTGTCCTTGGCCCCGCTGTCCTTGGCCCCCGCTGTCCTTGACCCCGCTGTCCTTGGCCCCCGCTGTCCTTGACCCCGCTGTCCTTGGCCCCCGCTGTCCTTGGCCCCGCTGTCCTTGGCCCCCGCTGTCCTTGGCCCCCGCTGTCCTTGGCCCCCGCTGTCCTTTGCCCCGTGGCCCCCGCTGTCCTTGGCCCCCGCTGTCCCTGGCCCCCGCTGTCCCTGGCCCCCGCTGTCCCTGGCCTCCGCTGTCCCTGGTCC
>OZ024867.1:5120988-5130988 GCA_964017155.1 Oasisia sp. SBJ-2009
AACGCTGCAGCGTTATCTGCGGAAGGCCGTATAGCAGTGCATTTGCGTAGTCGAGGCGTGCAGTGACAAGCGCGTGTATTAGGGGTTTGCACGCTTCATCAGTGATGTTTGACCGGATTTGTCCGATGTTGTGGATCTGGTGATAGCAAGACTTTGCTATCTGAGCAACCTGCGCTTGCATAGTGAGTCCACTGTCGAGTATGACTCCAAGGTTTCGTACAGATGGTTTAGGTACAACTCGATGTCCATCAATTGTCACGGAAATGTTACAAGGGAAATCGTTTCGTTTTGTTTTTGTTAAGAAGATGACTGCCTCTGACTTCTCAGTGTTCAACTTAAGTTGGTTCTTTCCATACCAGTCAGTCACATCCGTCAAACATTGTTCGATCTTTGTAATGGCTTCTGTGATTGGCTGGTTATGTTTCACTGCCATATATATTTGTGTGTCGTCAGCATAACAATGGTACTTCAGGCCATGTCGTGCAACAATGTCATCGATGGGTCTCGTGTATATGCAGTACATAATTGGTCCAAGTACTGACCCTTGTGGCACGCCACACTTCATGGCACAATCAGCTGATGTTGCGCTGTCCACGGCGACTCTCTGGTAACGTTCACATACAGACAAACAGACAAACAAACAAACAAACAAACAAACAAACAAACAGACAGACAGACAGACAGACAGACAGACAGAACAGAACAGACAGACAAACACACATGCAGACAAACAATGCTGAAAGTTGATTCGTTCGCATTTGATAAAATAATTCGATATAGGCGGTTCTTTCCTTTTGTCAAAAGAGTCCGAATAATTAAGACAACATCATAAATGACTTTATAAATATAATGACTAGGACATCAAACTTGCACATTTAAAAAAAGCAGTAAAGCATTAAACATATCATATATATTGCTGGAGCAGGAATCAGAAAAGATAATTTTATACCGCTACACCGGTATCTCGGTACCTTTTCACGTGTGTCGCCTACTTGTTGAGTAAGCTAAACGGCGACCTATGGCGTCGACTTTGAAGTTGAACTGCCACAACTTCTAGCACATGTCATTGCCCTCGGGAGTAAATATAAATATCAAGAACTTGTTTTCTTGTGAAAAGGTGAAAGAGTTTGAAGAAGTTTCAAATATCGCTCGAGCCAACCGCAGCAGCGGCTCACACTAAAACCGACACGTTCCGTTTTGATATAATTATAGTCAGCTGTCACGAATACTATTACTCAGTTGCTCTCTATGCGTCATGGCCGTGTTCAGTGAGTGCGCTACAAACCCGCTTTCTCCTTTAGACCATATTTACATTACTCAGTATTAGTATACACACACACACACACACACACACACACACACACACACACACACACACACACACACTCACACACACACACACACACACACACACACACACACATACACACACACAAACACAAATATATATACACACACAAACACACACACACTCACTCACACACACTCACACACACACACACACACACAAACACACACACACACACACACACACACACACACACACACACACACACACACTTGGTGAATAAGCTCTGTTACGTACCAATATCATCGTAACCTTGTAACTGGTCCCACAGGTTGGTAATTCCAATGTAACTATTAACGTTGGCTTCACTGGAGGTCAACGTTTTAAATATTGATGATGCCTGCTAAGTACGACAAATAAACGTCTAACTTTTTTTTAACTGTGTTGTGGCTTTACTTCCTGTTTGTACAGGTTCATTGCCTGAATTTAATTGATTTAACACGATCCTTATTGAAATCAAAATCACTTACATAGAACCTATTCTCTAGTCGGTTACACATAATATGCCAACGTAGCTAACTACGTCATTCTTCAAGAACGGAATGTAAGTTAAGTACATTCTGGGTCAGTATATACTGCGTAACCCTATGGGGGTCACAACTGGAATAGTAATCCAATGTAGATAGCTATCACCCTGCACCAGCGAATTATCCGTAAATAGATGATACAGTGTGATACAGTGTGATTGTTAGCAATAATGATGCTATCATTACAGCATTCCAAGTGCTAATTGGAAAGATAAGTATCCCTGCACTTTGTGGTGTATAGGCCACATTTAAAATTATTACCACCGAAGAAGAATTTCTGCTTCTACAGTTTTTGCAATACAATTTAAAAAATATATGTACAAATGAAATGCAGTTTATTATCATTTTGTCGAAAGGCTGCAGTCGAGTATTGCCACCTCAATTTTATAATTAGGTTAGTGCAAAGCATAAAAGTGAATATAGTATAAGATCAGTGACACACACACACACACACACACACACACACACACACACACATACATACATACATACATACATACACACATATACATAAACACACACACACACACTTACGCACACGCGCAAACACACGCACACACGCAATCACGCCCACTCGCGCATACATACACTAACACACACCAGTAGATACATGCATCCACGCACGCACGCACGCACGCACGCAAGCATACACACACACACCACACCACAATACCACACGCACACGCGCGCTCACACATACATGCACACGAACGAAAGCATCATGACGATTATGTGACATGAGACAATAATGGCAATTCATTTGTGACACCTGATACCACACAGACACACATATACACAAACATACACACAGACACAGGCACACACGCACGCACGCACGCACGCACGCACACGAACGAACGAACGAAACCCTCTTGCCGATAATGAGAAAAAATGACACCTGATGCCAATAATTCGTTGGAGCAGGTACGCCATTAAACACGTAATGTGATCGGGTCAGTCAGCACATAAGTGTGTTTTTCTGAAGCAAATATGTTGTTATTTTATTCCTAATGACACTCAGCGGTTATATGTGTACGTTATCTGTGTGTTATCTGCCCCCCCCCCCCACCCCCATGTTGCTATACAAGACGAAAAGCGCGTGATAAACGAATAAGACCAACGATACTATTTATATCACGTGACATTGCCATGACTACCCACTCACTCAAAAGCCGTTCTACAAACCGAACAACCCTACCACCTTTTAGTTCGCATAGAATGGACTCGTTCATCCACATTTTTCTGTTCCCGAGTTCCATGTGGCATTCTGCCTTTCACGGGGAATGCGGGGACGTGTTGTTTTGAGAAAGAGCCTCGCGCCCAGCATACAGTGCGCTAGTGCATTCGGACTCTAGATACGGGAGCGTGCTTTGATGAAGACCGAAGTAGATATGGTTTACGGTGTTGCCATTTTAATTACGGTAAGGAGAATGCCTATAGTTTTCTTGGCCTGCTACAAGTATCACCAAGTCAGTTAGGTTGCCTTCTTTATTATATAGAAACATCACGGATTTGAATGCGCCTTACAAAGCGTGGAGATATTTCCGTTGGTGAAAGACAGCCTACTTGTGTATATCGGAGGCAAACGGTGGCTACGATATCAATCGTTTACTGCCTTACGTGGCAGCGCCACCTGTCTCCGATATCCTTTTTCTACTTGCCCCGGTGAAAATGTCAACTATGCGTGTCTAGCTCCATGTACTGTTAGTTTCGTAACTTATGCGTCAGTCACGTGTTCCTAGTCAGTGTCGCAAGTAAATACAGGAATTAAAATACACAAATAAATGGCGTCTGGTCTATGGAATGCGTCGCCTGAAGAATTACGACATATACAATGCATGGACACATGCATAGCTCCTCATAAAACACATTGCATTAACTTCACGTTTAATGTTTAGTCGTCGTAATTTTGTTTTGTACTCGTCATCTCCATATTTTTATTACACACACACACACACGCACGCACCCACGCACGCACGCACGCACGCACGCACACACACACACACACACACACACACACACACACACACACACAAGCACATATATACACGTGCGCACACAGTGTGTGTGTAAGTGCGTATGTGTCTGTGTGTGTGAATATATTTATTGTATTCTACATTAATTGGTATTACTTACAACAATGCCATCTTTAGTTTATTTTAGTGTATCTAATTAAATATAATGCAGCGAAACATGTACCGTTCAAACTATTTTTTTAAAGCACTACATCCAACAGTCATTAGTAACAACGTGGCTTCTCCCATCTCAATTACTGCAAAGTCATTTGTAAAAGTTGTTTTTATATTAATGTAGCATATATATATAGTTTCCCGATAATAAGTGATTAACGTCAACCTACGAACGTGTATACAATTGTGTCGTTTTCGGATCTGTTGCAGGTGCCTAGTGGAAAGCACTACCACTGTGAATAAACTGCAGAAAAAATCCAGAAAATTTCACATACAACAAGATGGCGTCTATCGGCATATATGGATAGCCACTTACGGAGAAACACTGCACGTTGCGGGAATACAATATCTACAACAAGAAGTTGTAATGCTGTGAAATTGAACCAAACTACAAGAAACGAGTTGTTTCGTGAATGAGCCAAGCGCGTGACGTCACAAGTGTAGCTCTGACGCGCTGAAGGAACGACTAAAAATACAATGTCTTGGTCGTCATTACGGAAAGTATCATTGTAACGGAGACATATATACCAAGTGTCATTACACCGCGACAACATTTCACGATGACATGGCTTCTCTCGTGTGAGGGCGGCTTCAGGGTAGTTGGTTGCTTGGTGTGCGTCATTGGTCTCGTGGGAAATACCCTCTCGTTTGTGGTGCTTCACAAAGGGGGGTGTCAGAATGTCGGTTCTTACCTTCTTAAGGCCCTTGCATTGGCTGATAATTTATTCCTGGCAGTATACATGTTTGTTGATATTGATGAATTAGTAGTTTACCTGATTCAAACGGCAGAGTATCATGTTAATCTGAACGCGTTACTTAAATGGGGGGGAGATAAAAGATAACTACTTATGGCCTATAATTCACACCAACAATGTGTGTAGTGTCTGGATGGTTGTGCTTGTCGCAGGCAACCGTTATGTGGCCGTTTGTCACCCTCTTGTAGCATCGAGGCTGTGTACGAAGCGAAACATTTTATTTCAAATAATAATCATGACATGTGCAGCGTTTGCTTTCAATGTCCCTCGTTTCTTCGGACTTGGCGAGATACATCTGTACATTTATCTTTACGAAGGCGTAATCTATTGTACATTTGTTTATGCCATACCACTGGTCATGCTGATCTTCTTCAATGTCCACTTAATACATGACCTCAGGATGGCACAACGCGAAAGAGGGACAATGACGTCACACTCAAATCATGACCAAAATAACATTACACTAGTCATGGTCATAATAGTCGTTGTGTTTATTGTATGCCAAACGCCAGCGATGATCAACCATATATTATTCATTTTCTATGAACCATTCTATTGCTCTATTCGGGGTGAATGTACAACATTCACAAAATATGGCTTGACGAGCAACCTGTTTTTCATACTAAACTCGTCGATCAACGTTTTCATATACTGCCTATTCAGACGACAGTTTCGACAGCAACTGGGAGAGTCATGTAGACGATTGTGTTGTCGTTCCAGCCAGGAGGATGTCATCACATCCTAACAAAAACGCTAATCTTTGTACTAACAACAATCGGTCTTTATAATCCACATTTGCGCAGAGATAAATTTCAGATAGTTGAAAAAACATGTTTGAAAGCAGTACATGTGTAGCACACTGCAAATGTGTACCACTTATATAACTTTGTTTACACAGGAGTAAACAGCAAATATTGTATCGAAAAGAAACGGTCGCTATGAACAACATGTCGTTGTTTGTGCATATAACAATAAATTCATATGCATTATACTTATTTCAATATATGTATGCCATTGTAGAAGTGCTTAAAACAAATATAATGTTAAAATGAGCAATGCAAAATACTTCATTAGAAATTATTTAAAAATAAAGATGTACTCTGGGTAAGAATATGTCGTTATTAATTGATGTATGGCCATGCCGGGAGTTATGATGTGAGGTGAAATGAACACGGTGTACTACATTTCAAACAGAATAACACTGAATCGAGATCACATACACACACATACACATACACACACATACACACACACATACACACACATACACCCACCCACACATACACCCACCCACACATACACCCACCCACACATACACCCACCCACACAACCCCCCCCCCCCGCACACGCACACACTCACACACTCACGCACACACACGCATACAAGAACAAGAACAAGAACAAGATGTTTATTTCTGACCCCAAAACAATTACATTAAATAATAGCAATAATACGCACATGAACAAATGTCACCATAAGTAATTAAGAATACATATGAAATTGGGGTCAGTGACTCCTGCTAAGACTCAAAAGTCGCTATCACAGGAGCCACTCGGATTATTATACATTATTATATTTGTATTCATTCAATACGATGTTTGTCTCTATGTTATGTGTAAATCTATCTATAAGACATGTGTACAAATTGAAACAATGAAATGACAATACTGACAAATACATAAGAACATATAACATTTGTTTGCATCTATTCATTTATATGTAAATTTGAGTTCTAGTGATTTTGTAGACTTATCTGACATACATAACAATCAGATATTGTACATGCGTAGTGATATCTTTGCAAAATATATGTTTTTAAGTAATACGCAAACCCTTGTAAACTGTGGGTAATAATCTTTTCCAAAACTAATTCTGGAGTATCGTTTATAGTATGAGGCAAGTTGTGTTTAAGGGATTTTTTGGCAAATTCATGTCTTGTCATAGATGTGTGTATATTTGTTGCTTTGCGAGTATCATGACTGTGTATATTGTAATTGGGTATAATATTCCAATTTAATAAATAAACAGGCAAAATACCGTGCCTATATTTATAGAATTTGTTTAGTTCTTGCACTTTTAATAGATCATCTATTTTCAATATTTCGAGAGTTTTAAAAAGTGGTTCAGTATGTGAATTGTACCTGTTCAATGCTATTATTCGAACTGCCTTTTTTTGGATTTTCAATATTCGGCTACCTTTGTATCCCCAAACTGTAATACAATAATTAATATGTGATAGGATTAGAGAATTATATAAAAGTTTTTTAATGTCTAGTGGTAGTACATGCTTTAGTTTGTTTAAAACGCCCGTAATCCTAGAACATTTATTTGCTATTTTATTTACGTGTTTTTTCCAAGTAAGATTTGTGTCCAGAGTTAATCCTAGAAAATTAAATTCATCCACCTGTTCGATGTTTATATTATCGATTTTAAGAGTAAGAGTTTGAATCTCTTTTTTAGGTACATGAAAAATCATATATTTAGATTTTTCTTTATTTAAGGACAATCTATTTATATTTAGCCATTCCATAACTTTACAGAGTTCGTAATTTATTAAAAATTCTACACTTTTGTTTTGATGTGTGCTATCAATAAATTGGTTTAATGTACTAGAGAGTGTTGTATCATCTGCGTACATAACGAAGTTAAATATATCACTGACTTCTGGAAAATCATTAATATAAATAGTAAACAATAAAGGTCCTAAGATTGAACCTTGTGGAACTCCGATATTTATTGGAAGGATTTCTGATTTCATTTCATCAATAACGACATACTGTCGTCGGTTACTTAAATAACTTTCAAACAAAAATACTGTCGAATCACCCAGGCCATAAAATCTTAATTTGTGTAATAAAATATTATGATCAATGGTATCAAAGGCCTTTGTCAAGTCAAGAAATATGTTAATTGGTACCTCGTATTTGTCCATGTGATTTATTATTCTGTCTACTAATTCAAGCGCAGCAAACTCAGTGCTGTGTTTCGGCCTAAATCCATATTGGTTATCGAAAAATAGCTTGGCTTCATTAAAGTATGAAGACAACTGGGTAAACATTATTTTCTCTAGTACTATTGTTGGTAGCAGGGAAATTGGTCTATAATTTTTAAATAATGTGGGATCATCCTTTTTAAATATAGGAATTACTTTGGCAATTTTGAGTTTATCTGGAAATATTCCAGTACTTAGCACCTGATTTATGACCATAGTCAAGGATCTTAAAATTACAGGTTCAATTATTTGTAACAATTTGGAGCAGATACCATCGAAACCACAACTATGTTTTGTGGGTAGATTGTGTATTATTTTCTTTACAGCTTCTTCATCAACATTTTGTATTTTAAAAGTTGAATTTATTTGTCTATTTAGATAATAGGTAAAATCTTTGGTACCTTCATACTTTATATCATTTACAATTGTCTGAGCTATATTTGTAAAATAGTTATTAAAAGCATCAGCAATGTTTTGTTTGTTTGACATTTGATAGCCATTGTCTTCAAAATAAGTTGGGAAACTGTTGTTTGTATGTTTTTTTGAGAGACATTCATTTATGGTTTTCCATGTATTTCGTATGTCATTCCTAAAAAGTGAAAACCGAGATTCAAAGTAAACTTGTTTAGCCGCCCGAATGTTTTTCTTTAATATGGTGTTATAGGTTTTTAGATTAATTTTAATAGTTTCGTAATTGCCTGAGGTGGGATTTGTTAATTTTAATTGTTTGTACATTTTGTCTCGATATCTGATTGATGTTAATATACCCTGTGTGATCCAAGCAAATTTCTTATGTTTGTATCTATTAAATTTCACTAATTTGTTTGGCATATGTTTAGTTTTAGCACGTGTAATTTCTTCATATATTATATCATAATTATAATTTGGGTCAGCATTTGGATTTGTATTTAATTTTTCATAAATGTTACCTAATTTTATTTCATTCATGACATTTATCATTGCATTCTCATTTAATGTATTTATTTTTACATATTTTGGCGGGGACTGCAATTTTACAGTATTATGCATAATCATAAAATATGGTTGGTGATCCGAAAAGCGCTTAGTTAATATCCCTCCGGTATGTATTGATTCATGAAGTCTACAAAATAAATTATCTATCAGGGTTCCGGTTGTTCTAGTAAATCTAGTGGGTAGGGTTATTTGAGGGTAAAAACTATGTGAGATCAGCATGTCGAAAAAGCTACTAAACATTTCGTTTTCATTTAGTTTAAGTAAGTTAATATTGAAATCCCCAGCAATAACGATATCATTATTACAGTTTTTTTCCAAACTTGATATAATCGGTGTAAATTCATCTATAAAAGCGCTTAGGTCTTCATTTCGCGTTCTCGGCGATCGATATATATTTCCAATAGTGACAGTCTTTGATAAATTACTCTGCACCTTTACTACCAGGCCTTCCCATTGTTGGTATGTATTGAGATTACATATTACGTTTGATTTATACTGGTCATCTATATATATTATCAACCCTCCTTTGCTGGTACATGTTTTACCTTGAGATATACAGTCATAGCCTTGTA
The DNA here is from genome assembly GCA_964017155.1 of Oasisia sp. SBJ-2009. Classification (NCBI taxonomy): domain Eukaryota; kingdom Metazoa; phylum Annelida; class Polychaeta; order Sabellida; family Siboglinidae; genus Oasisia; species Oasisia sp. SBJ-2009. Next base: position 5,130,348 of record OZ024867.1, read on the forward strand.
AATGAAATGGTGATATGTCCTCACTTTCATCTATCCATGTCTCTTGAAGACATATTACACTAAATTTAAAGTTTATCATATTAAGTTCTTCTACGAATGCCTCAAGTTCAGAAAACTTTGCATTTATTGACTGTATATTTGTACTTAAAATACTAAATGAATTTTTATTTTCCTTAGCTAACTTACTAAATTGATCGAGATCATGGTATGATGAGCGATGAATTAGTTGTTGTTCGTTTATGTCAGTTTCATTTTCATTGATATGTAGTATATTTGTTAAGCAGTTGTTTAGCATGCCTCCTGAAAAGGAGAGGAAAGCTTCATCGGAAGTCATTTTCCTTGAATTGATATGATTTCATTATACTGTCATTAAAAATGCATCTATGTTTGAAGATATTTTGATAGACGTAATACATATAATACATACAATACATATAATACATACAGTTAATTGATGTGTACACTTCGAAACACATAGCAGTTCTTAGCAAAGTATTGCTATCGACTAAAACTTGTAATTGAATAGAGACAACCATCGCATAGTTTTCAGTACAAAAAACATAACAAAAAGAAAAATGAAAAGCTTATTAGGCTTGGAGTGAATGACATCATGAAATGTTCACAGGGAGGATATAGTGAAA
>OZ024867.1:5133488-5138488 GCA_964017155.1 Oasisia sp. SBJ-2009
GTCAACGTTTTAAATATTGATGATGCCTGCTAGGTACGACAAATAAACGTCTAACTTTTTTTTAACTGTGTTGTGGCTTTACTTCCTGTTTGTACAGGTTCATTGCCTGAATTTAATTGATTTAACACGATCCTTATTGAAATCAAAATCACTTACATAGAACCTATTCTCTAGTCGGTTACACATAATATGCCAACGTAGCTAACTACGTCATTCTTCAAGAACGGAATGTAAGTTAAGTACATTCTGGGTCAGTATATACTGCGTAACCCTATGGGGGTCACCTATCACCCTGCACCAGCGAATTATCCGTAAATAGATGATACAGTGTGATACAGTGTGATTGTTAGCAATAATGATGCTATCATTACAGCATTCCAAGTGCTAATTGGAAAGATAAGTATCCCTGCACTTTGTGGTGTATAGGCCACATTTAAAATTATTACCACCGAAGAAGAATTTCTGCTTCTACAGTTTTTGCAATACAATTTAAAAAAATATATGTACAAATGAAATGCAGTTTATTATCATGTTGTCGAAAGGCTGCAGTCGAGTATTGCCACCTCAATTTTATAATTAGGTTAGTGCAAAGCATAAAAGTGAATATAGTATAAGATCAGTGACACACACACACACACACACACACACACACACACACACACACACACACACACACACACACACACACACACACATACACACACACACACACACACACACACACACATACATACATACATACATACATACATACACACATATACATAAACACACACACACACTTACGCACACGCGCAAACACACGCACACACGCAAACACGCAATCACGCCCACTCGCGCATACATACACTAACACACACCAGTAGATACACGCATGCACGCACGCACGCACGCACGCACGCACGCACGCAAGCATACACACACACACCACACCACAATACCACACGCACACGCGCGCTCACACATACATGCACACGAACGAAAGCATCATGACGATTATGTGACATGAGACAATAATGGCAATTCATTTGTGACACCTGATACCAATAATTTGTTGCAGCAGACACGCCATTAAACTCGTATTGTGATCGGGTCAGTCAGCGCGTAAGTATATTTTTCTATTTTATCTCTAGTGGCACTCAGCGTTTATAAATGTACGTTTATTGTATATACAATATTGATATATAAATCTTAGTGGTACCTTCCCTACCACCACCATGTAGCTATACAAGATAAATAGCGGGTGAAATTCAGATAAGACCAACTAAACAGTTTATATCACGTTACACTGCTGTGACTAACCATTGGGAAAGCCGTAGTACAAACCGAACAACCTTTCTACCCTTTTGTTTAATATAATGGACTCGTTCATCCAACATTTTCTGTTCGCGTATTCCATGTGGCTTTCTGCCTATCACGATGAATGCGTGGACGGGTTGTTTTGAAAAAAAAACATTCTTTTTATGTGAAATGAGTACAGTAGGACAGGCATAATAGTACGTTCAGTGCTATGATGTATCTGCAGTGCAATGACGCAAGTTAGGCAGAGTGTAGTTGCCGTTGACGGTAAGGAGAATGCATTCATATCTTACTATATTTGGTTAAAATTGCGAATTAGACTTCGACATTTAGAACAATATGACAACGGTGGCGTAGACAGCGGGGACCAGGGACAGCGGGGGCCAGGGACAGCAGGGGCCAGGGACAGCGGGGCCAAGGATAGCGGGGCCAAGGACAGCAGGGGCCAGGGACAGCGGGGCCAAGGACAGCGGGGCCAGGGCCAGCGGGGGCCAGGGACAGCGGGGGCCAAGGACAGCGGGGCCAAGGACCGCGGGGCCAGGGACAGCGGGGCCAAGCACAGCGGGGCCAAGGACAGCGGGGGCCAAGGACAGCGGGGGCCAAGGACAGCGGGGCCAAGGAGAGCGGGGGCCAAGGACAGCGGGGCCAAGGACAGCGGGGCCAAGGACAGCGGGGGCCAAGGACAGCGGGGCCAAGGACAGCGGGGGACAAGGACAGCGGGGCCAAGGACAGTGGGGCCAAGGACAGCGGGGCCAAGGACAGCGGGGGCCAAGGACAGCGGGGCCAGGGCCAGCGGGGCCAGGGACAGCGGGGGACAAGGACAGCGGGGCCATGGACAGCGGGGCCAGGGACAGCGGGGCCAGGGACAGCGGGGGCCAAGGACAGCGGGGCCAGGGACAGCGGGGGCCACGGACAGCGGGGCCAGGGACAGCGGGGCCAGGGACAGCGGGGCCAGGGACAGCGGGGGCCAAGGACAGCGGGGCCAGGGACAGCGGGGGCCAAGGACAGCGGGGGCCAAGGACAGCGGGGCCAAGGACAGCGGGGCCAAGGACAGCGGAGCCAAGGACAGCGGGGCCAGTGACAGCGGGGCCAAGGACAGCGGGGGCCAAGGACAGCGGGGCCAAGGACAGCGGGGCCAAGGACAGCGGGGCCAAGGACAGCGGAGCCAAGGACAGCGGGGCCAAGGACAGCGGAGCCAAGGACAGCGGGGCCAGTGACAGCGGGGCCAAGGACAGCGGGGCCAAGGACAGCGGGGCCAGTGACAGCGGGGCCAAGGACAGCGGGGCCAAGGACAGCGGGGGCCAAGGACAGCGGGGCCAGGGCCAGCGGGGCCAGGGACAGCGGGGGACAAGGACAGCGGGGCCATGGACAGCGGGGCCAGGGACAGCGGGGCCAGGGACAGCGGGGGCCAAGGACAGCGGGGCCAGGGACAGCGGGGGCCAAGGACAGCGGGGCCAGGGACAGCGGGGCCAGGGACAGCGGGGCCAGGGACAGCGGGGGCCAAGGACAGCGGGGCCAGGGACAGCGGGGGCCAAGGACAGAAGATAACTATCATAGGGATGTTTGTGTAGGACTTCCCCTCCCAGTCGTGCCCTTTGGGAGATCAATTTGACATCGTTCAAGTAGGATTCAGTTGCCCAACGTGGATGAATCATCCACTTATATTGTTGGCGATAAGCAGCTAGTTGGCTGCAACAATCGAGGTAACAGATCAACGAAGATATCGTTATTCGCAATGTGCGTGATGACTAATGGCTATTAATAGATCAACACAGTGTTGCAAAATAACAGTTGCCCGGTTCCTAGAATAGAATATGGTCAAATTACACATTGCAACCAAAACAATTGATCTAACCCAGGTTTCATTTGTTTGTTGGAAGTCCCTATCGTGTATTTATCAATTGTATTAAGTAGCAAATTTACACGTTGTGAAGTTACTGGTTGAACGTCAGCGCCTCGTCATCTATGTTAATGGACGAATGCAAAGTAACGGTTTCGTCATAATCATCACGTTCTATCAGAAACCATCACACATTTTATCAAGAAGAATCGGTCGCTATAAACATCGTCATATGCGTGGGAGTAATGAGTATGCAAGCTCGCCAATAAACTCATATGCATTATACGTTTATTAATATGTGTACACCATTGTGGGTGTGTTTAGACCAACATAATGGAAAGATTCACCTACGAAAAATACCACACTATAAATTATTCATAATAAAGATATATTCGGGTCTCGGGATAACTATATATATATATGACCATGCTGGAAGTTATATTGTTAGGTGAAACGTGCAAAGTGTACCACATTTTAGACAAACTAAAACTGACTCTCAAAATCACGTACGCACGCACATATTCACACAAAACCACACATACATGCACATACTCACGTACACACAAACGCACACATATACGTAATATATATATATATATATATATATATATATATATATATATATATATATATATATATATATATATATATATATATATATATATATTTATATATATATATATATATATATATATATATATATATATATATATGTACAATATTTACAATATATACTAACACTGCAGTTATATGCATATAATATATATATATATATATATATATATATATATATATATATATATAAAACCACTGGCGTAGCCAGGATTTGTCATTGGATTGCGGATAGTCCCCTTCAATTAAATATCTTGATTACGCCACTTATATCAAAATTCATGTATTTCCACAACTGTTTCCTTATCAAGTATAAGCAAGCGTAACATGTACCGTTCAAACAATTTTTAAAGCAATGAATTTAACAGTTATTAGTAACATCGCGACTTGCCCATGTGAACAGTTGCAATGCCATTTGTAAACGTACTTTTTATTCTTAATGTAGCATAGATGTAGTTTCCCGATAATCTATGATCAACATCAACATACGAACGTGTATACAATCGTGTCGTTTTTGGATCTGTTGCAGGTGCCTAGTGGAAAGCAAGATTTGCAAGAAACACTGAAACAGACAACAATTTGAACAAATATTCGATGACCATAAAGGGGGAAACATTTCCGGTGTGTAGAAGTTCATCTTAGACGGACCATTCATCTATTTGTGTTCATCGGCCGTTGTACGTTCAGGAAGACGCTGTTTTGGTAATGGTACCGTGTTGTACGTACAGTGATGTACGTGGTATGATTGGTAGTGCAAACTGTTCTTAAATCCGAACTGCCATTGTGAATGAACTGGAGAAATCCATGCATAATTTCATATGCGTCTAGCTGGCGTATATCGTCGTATATGGACGGCCACTAATGGAGGAAAACTGCAAGTTTCGGGAGCACATCATCTACAACAGTAAGTTGTGATACTGTAGAAATTGAAACCAACTACAAAACGAGCTGTTTCGTGAACGAGTCACGTGGATGACGTCACCAGTGAAGAAAGACGTCATCACTACGGAAAGCGTCAACGAGATATATATATATACTAAGTGTCACTACGTTGTTAGTCAAGCCATACTCTAGATTAGATAAAAGAAAATTCTCCTCCCAGAGAACAATAACTGATTGGAATAATTTAAGTCACGATTGTGTAAATGCCAGCAGTGTAAATATGTTTAAAAATAAAATTGACAATTATCTGGCAAGGGCGGGCTATACCTAGGTTGAACACTTAAATGTTTTAGAAATTATTTTAATA
>OZ024867.1:5145988-5148488 GCA_964017155.1 Oasisia sp. SBJ-2009
TGTGAAACTGGCGTATCGTAGACAGGCCGTGTCGTAGACAGGCCGCGTAGACAGGCCGTGTTTCACAGTGCACTGTCGATCACAACCAAAGCACTACCATGACAAACAAAATAACACATCCAACTGCAGCAGGTAGATAGAACCGACAGCGTCATATTTAGCCGACGACATATTTTCATCTGTTCAAACACAACCCAGGTTAACACGTCCTTAATTGACTGGTACGATAAAAATGAGGGAACGTTGCCAGAACGTATCCAGAACGTTGTAGGGGAGCAACGTTGTCCACGTATGGTTCGTTTACAACGTTGTGTAGATATACGTTATTATATATTTTTCCTCGCCAAAGAGGGGAGCATAACCCCGCCCAAATATGCCACTAGGGATAATACGTCGATGGACGTATGTAATTTATCGCTAAAGACAGTCTGAATGTGTTCGCTGATTTTAAATGTTGTGATTTTATCGGATTTTATTAAAAGTACAGTGGTAGACCATCCGATGATTTCGCTGAATCTAAATAAACCATACACAAACGAGCACGTAGTACTATGAATTACATTTATGTTTTCGCGGAAAAAGAAATACAAAGGTCTTGTTAAGGAGAAACGTTTAAATAAACAAACACTGCAATGGTTCGTCGACATTACTTATAATATATTGTCCTGCCGCGATGTGAATATGCAACGTAATGTACATACAAATAACAGCTTATTAATAATAGGTTACATTTACGTAAGACGTTCACATTTGATAATAATGTAATTTGCACTTATATCGCTTACTTACACAGGCATGCACGCACGCATGCGCACACGCACACGCACACGCACAATCACGTATACACACACGCACACGCACGCACGCACGCACACACGCGTACGTTTTCTAATGCACAAACGCTGCGACATTCCAATCCTACACAATCTTATTGACACAGTAATATACATTTTATACACACAGACAACAAGTAGTGACATAAATAAATACCAGCTATAATTTAAGAACAGAGTCATTTCAACATCATGTCGTCATAGCAACGCAGATAACCACGTTGTTAATGCGTTATCTGTCGTCATAGCAACGCAGATAACCACGTTGTTACTGCTTTATCTGTCGTCATAGCAACGCAGATAACCACGTTGTTACTAGTAACAACAACAATAACAACAAACTGTCACTTGTAGGTTGAGATGTAATGCCCCCTTGCTACCTAGAGCGAATATGTTACAGGTGGTGGGTGGACCGTAATTAGTTGTAATTAAGTCACAGGTGACGGAAAATACAGAACAATTTAATAAAATATTTTGCCTTGGAAGGTGAGTTTGACAAACGGGTAGATTAATAAAAAAGTAAACTTTACAATTGCCCCAAATGTACCCAATATCAAGTATAACGAACTAAGTTACGTATCCCACCAAAACAATCATACGCCTTTTTCACATGTGATCGTTTTAAACAAGAGCCGGAAAATTATCCGCAAACAATACCCGATAACGGAATTAAGATTATTATAAATGTTAAACTGTCATCTAGCCGTGTGCTACGCGAGACAACGTTTGAAGAGTGCGTTATTTGTCCTAGAAGCAACACCTTCGTTCAACCTGTTCTAGAAACACATACAACGAATAACAGCTCTTCCATGTAAACACAGCTTAGCTAAATTAACATAGTAGTAATCACCGGCCCAGAGGAACGAACTAACATAAACTCATTTGGGTGAGTTTGATCCCACCTGATATTCACTAGGACTAAGTAGCGTGCCCGGTTTATTCAATGGTAATTTACCAGGAGACGCTACTCATTATACTTGTTCATTCACTAGGTGGCGCACTATGTTTATTGATTTGTCATTCACTAGGTTAATGTTCATTCACTAGAGGGCGCATCAGGAATAATCAATTGCCTTTCACTAGATGGCGTTCTGTACCAACCTGGTCCACGTAGTGACATTTGAAATTAATTAATATGTTATCATACAGGATGACCCATAATGTGAAGATTATGCCTGCACAGGTAGTCGATGGATATCAGTTATTCTGAAACTCCGTGGTTCAATAATACCGCTGATATAACACTCAGCATGCCATGTTTGGACTGCAACACAATTACGAGTACTCGAATAACACGACACGCTCTAAAGAGGAGTGAATTGGTCAAAACCTAGTGAGCCACCTATCGAGTAAGCGTAAGGCCCCTTGGTTTAGAGCAGTATAAAACTATGTTTCTGTACGGATATATTTACGCAATGACTTTGTTAATGTACACAGCAGTTAAATAAACAGCAGACAGTGTCACAACCAATATATTGGTCTTGCGTTGTACTACAACGCAATGCACAGTAGTAGGAATAAAATACTTTCCGTTGCGCATCTTCTGTTGTTGTATAAATGCGGGAAAAGAACACATGCACGCGCACGCTCTTGCGCGCACACATACTCATTGGTAGTGTCCGTGTCGGTGTGACCTTGCTCCGACTTTTTCTTGCCGTTATATACGA
>OZ024867.1:5153488-5155988 GCA_964017155.1 Oasisia sp. SBJ-2009
AACGGAACGGAACGGAACGGAACGGAACGGAACGGAACGGAACGGAACGGAACGGAACGGAACGGAACGGAACAGAACAGAACAGTACAGTACAGATCGACAGACACAGATAGACAAACAGATAGACAGAAAGAGAGAGAGAGAGAGAGAGAGACAGCCAGACAGCCAGACAGCCAGACAGCCAGACAGACAGACAGACAGCCAGACAGACAGACAGAGAAAAGAGAGACAAAGACAAAGAGACCCAGAGACATACAGACACAGACACAGACAGACGGAGATAGAGAGAAACAGAGAGAGACGCCGGAGTGAGGTTAAGACAACAGAAAGTCGGACTAGGTGGATACAATCCACTGGGCGACATGTCCCGCCCCCCACAAGGACATGTAGGAAACTCATAAAAAGAACAACAATCCTACGCCGGCATCCAATCAGAACACGGGATACGTACGAGCACGCTGAGGGAGTTGCCGATCAGACCGGAAATGACGAACATGGTGGACGTATACAGGTAGAATCGAAGTGACGGGAGTACCGCCTGCCCTATCTCGGCCGTCAGCCCCAGCATCTCGCACGCGTAGTCGGGTGCGGGCGACGGGAAGAACTTCGTCGTGTTGAACGTGCCGACAAGTGTCGACAAGTTCCAGTTCAGCGACGATATCCCGCGTAACTCAGATTCTGTCGGCTCGACCGGAAACGCCGCCGACATGTTAGAAAAGTCGATCCATCCGGGCAGCGCCATTGCGGTCGAAACGGTCAGCCGCGAAGGCAGAAGCGTTAACGGTCACGTCTGTACATCGTTGTCCGCGTCACGTGGCTTGTTTCCTCTCGTCGGAGTTGCATCACTTGAGTATCCAGCCCTGACCCGGCTCTATGAGCGTGAGTGGTGACGGATGCGCGAACCCTCTGGAAAAAGAAACGAGTATTTAACAACTGTTTTTTAATTGTTTCGTTACTTAATGTAGCTCATTTTCTCTTTACTAGATGGGATAATAACATTTTCTTTATTTCAGATGATAAGATCCACCATGTGTTGCAAGAACTACCTTAATGTTCTACAACGTTGTCAGAGAATAAACCGTGAACAGTCACGAGGACAAGTAGACATGCGCACTCGGCAGTCGGCTTCTGGCAAGACTGGATCTAAGCGTTAATAGTTCTGATGTATGCGTTGTTAAACAACACTGTTTTCAGTTTGCCTGCCTGCCTGCCTGCCTGCCCTGCCTGCCTGCCTGCCTGCCTGCCTGCCTGCCTGCCTGCCTGCCTGCCTGCCTGCCTGCCTGCCTGCCTGCCTGCCTGCCTGCCTGCCTGCCTGCCTGCCTGCCTGCCTGCCTGCCTGCCTGCCTGCCTGCCTGCCTGCCTGCCTGCCTGCCTGCCTGCCTGCCTGCCTGCCTGCCTGCCTGCCTGCCTGCCTGCATGCCTGCCTGCCTGCCTGCCTGCCTGCATGCCTGCATGTCTGTATGCATGCACGTCACTTAAATAAAGAGGACACCAACTTCAACGCCAGAAATTGTTATAAGAACAGAACGGCAGAAGCTGTTGTGAAGGTCGACGGGTTCTTGCTACAGAGACAGTCAGAGACGGACAGTGCCACTCCACTTGCACTGGTCTGTGCAGTAGCTTCAGCACGACTCTCGTGACAGTTTCGGACACGAACAGCGGGAGACGGGGACAGGTGCTGATGATGTCGACAATTTGTCGCAGCCGACTCGCCATAATTTCACGGTTTCTCCTGACCTAGTCTGGGGCACGTTCCAAAGGTTTCGGGGGTACGCAGCGGGCCACATCCAGAAGCATATATTTCAAAGTTCCACGGGCCTATGACCCGCATATGACAGACGTTCTATATTGTCACTTGTTAAAATACGGGGTATGATGATGAGGAAACTACCCGTATATGTATATATATATATATATATATATATATATATATATATATATATATATATATATATATATATACACTGTATATATATACAATGTATATATATATATATATATATATATATATATGTATATATATATACATTGTATATATATACAGTGTGTGTATATATATATATATATATATATATATATATATATATATATATATATATATTAGTCAGCTAAAGTAATAATTCAGCGAGCTATAGATAGATATTTTTTGTCAGGGCAGGCGTGTAGCACCCCGTGAAATTTACAGGATCAATCTGTCGACAATACTTAGACTTGTTGTCCAGATTAGGTCCGACAATGACCGAGATCATCCTCTTCGCTGACCACTCTATTGATTCTTACAATAGGTTTGTCGAACGGTTTATTTTCACACGCAATCATCGGCTTTCGGAGAACGAAACTAACACAATAAACACAAATGTCATTACAGTTGTCTGTTTCTCTGTCTGCTGCTATGGTCAAGCTCGTTCGCTACTTTGCTCAGTGTGTGTGTGTGTGTGTGTGTGTGTGTGTGTGTGTGTGTGTGTGTGTGTGTGTGTGTGTGTGTTTGTGTGTATGCGTG
>OZ024867.1:5163488-5178488 GCA_964017155.1 Oasisia sp. SBJ-2009
TATATAGCGCAGTACCCAGTCCACATAGCGCTTTACACTTTACTTCCCTGACAGACTTGTTCACTCAGACACCATCTCGGCTTCTCTGAGAAGCATCCAGCCATATGCTACAATTAATGCGTGAAGGCTGCTCGTACACATATCCACCACTGTCTAAAGCCAGGTACTGATTTATACAGCTGAATGAACTGGAGCAATGTAGAGTGAAAAAAACTGCCCAAGGGTTTAACACCACGAACTCGGGTCCCCTTAGTCGAGAGTCCGAAGCTCTACCCCTGAGCCACTGCGCTCTACTGCTGTGACAGTTACGCCCGTATGCGAAGGAATACATAGCTCGTTCGAGTCGTTAGCGACCGAATCTTGAATGCAAATGGCAAAATAGCATCAACACGCTATTGCGACAGACGAGACCTGGTAAGAAGAATACGACAATGGTAGATATAGCTTGAAACATACAACCACGCTGAAATATCACTTATTGCAAGGATGAAATACAGTCGTACTGAAATCACTGGAATACAATCCGTGCCGCTGTTGATGCAATATGATGTGAACACAGTTGTTTAAATGTCAAAACAACAGCGGCAGACACAGGTGATCGATAGAGTGACAGTGCGACCTTCCCGACAACCGTGCGTGTTATAACGGCGTTCTACCGCTTTGCCACCGCGCCCTGCGTGTCACCATGACGTTTTCCCACTGAGCCACCGCACCATATATGTCAACACAACGTTCTACCGTGGAGCCACCGCGCCCTACAGTTCAGGGGTCATGACACAGTTAGACTTCCTGTTTGGTTACCAATGAAACATAGTACCCATATAAATTTGTATTTTTTTTTTCAACATTCACATGCTGTGACATAAGTGCATTTGAACAGTCATATTTCCAGGTGTGGTTGTGGAAGCTGTTGACAGTGAAACGGTGCATTTTTAGCTGATTTTACTAAGCGGATGGGTACTTGGCAGTGATTTGGCTTGTTAACACATCTGTTGTATTACTGCCTGCATTCATTTGAAAATATTGACGGGTGTCATACATAGCGGCACTTTACGAGAGAACGAAATATTGGAATTTGACTAAACTCGACCAGCAGATCACTGAGATGATGATAACAACATGCGATAGGTTTTAGAATTTTCCTGCATCTGGTTTTCTTATAATCCTACAACACGCTAACATGGTGGCCAATAGCAAAGTTAACTGTGTCATGAGCCCTTCAGATGTTCCACCGCCGTGCCACCGCGCCGTGTCTGTTTCCGGTGGCCTTTACGCAAAGAACACAGCATAGAAGTGTTTGCAGATGTACCCATGAATAATGGTTAAGGCGGTCGGTCGGTATCAGCTGGTCGACACGTGGGGTGATCTGTGCCGTCACTCGTCGGTTAAGAGGCGACGACGCGAGTTCGATAGACCCGACACTGAGCCCTGGCGTTCGGGACTCGTTAGCGGTGACGTCCGTAATACGAGCAAAACGAACGTGGCAATAAAAGAGCCGGGCGGGAGCTAGATAGGCACGGCAGGGCGGGCTGACTGACAGGGGCACGCGGAGAGGAAGAGGTGATAATGTACGTGTGGGGGAAGGGGGTGGGTGGGTGGCGTGTGGGTGTGGGTGGGGGTGTGTTTGTGTTTGTGTTTGTGTGTGGGCGGGGGTGGGGGGGGGGGGGTGGGGGGTGGGTGTGGGTGTGGGTGTAGGTGTGGGGGGTGGGGTGGGGTGTGTGTGTGTGTGTGTGTGTGTGTGTGTGTGCGTGCGTGCGTGCGTGCGTGTGTGTGCGTGGGTATGTATGTCTCTGTGTGTGTGTTCTTAAACTCATGTGTCAGTGTCGCGTATGAGTGCATACGTGCGCGTTTGCTCATGTCCGTGTGTTTATGTAGTGTGGTATTGTTGATGAGGTTGTGCGTGCGCACATCCACATACATACCAACATGCATATTCACACACACGCACACGTACGCACACACACGCACGCCCGCCCGCACGCACGCACACACATTAACCCAGCACCAGAACACCGCCCGCGCTCAAAACGCAACACCTATGTCGTGTCGAACAGCGAAAGTGATAAAGACAAAAACAATGGAACCAGCCAACAGAACACCGTGAGGTCGAGCCAGTCTCGTTTTCGGACATGCAATATGTTGTCTTGTATCAGCCGTGGCTGCGGCGTAAGTCTCCCACGTTTATCAGTTGGTCGGTGGTTTTGCGGCTAGGAGCTTCAGCGTAAACATCCAGTGCCGTGATACCAGCGGTCTGCGCCGCGATAACTAGCCCAAGAGTGTTCCCGTCTGCCAGCCCTTGTCTCTGTGTACATTATGCTCGGAACCAGTTGATATGTTCTGGATATCCCAGACCACCGAATAAATAACGTGCATATCTGTTTTCGTATTCTATTTATGTCTACACATTACTGCCACTGTGTACTTACCGTGCGCCAATGTACGAGTGTTGGTCAGTTTAAAGTTGCATTCAAGACGCATCTTTTTTGCAAATTATTTTGACATTCGATGATCATAGGTAATTACTTAATAATTCAAAGATTTAATTTTATTTTATTTATTGTTTTAATTAATATATTGTTATTATTTTAATACACTATATACTTAAGCTTATTTGTGTATGTATCTTAAGGGAACATACTTGTTTTATTAGCAGGAACGATTGCATATTTAATCAAAGTAGCATTGCTTAAGCGTGTGTTTTATATTACTTTAAAATGTAATCAAAATAACCATAACTACTATAAAGCCAGAACAGTTATTTGGATGGGGCGCTATATAAGAACTATATTGTTTTTTGTAATTATTATTATTATTATTATTATACTCGGTGCGGTGTTCTATAATTCTGCGTGCGTGCGTGCGTGCGTGCGTGCGTACGTGCGTACGTGCGTACGTGTCAACAACGCGGGAAACATGCGATACGTGATGTAACCATCCCCCGGGTTCCACAGTTGTTGCCATGGCAAACTGCACGCAATAGGACCGCCCACTGTGATGCTCGGTCCACACTGGATCCGATGTACGACGAAGGGTGTCCACACCGCATCGCAGACAAAAGCAACTGCGATCTACGTCCTGAGTGAGTTACGATTTTCGTGTCCATACCGCAAAGATTTACGTTCTCATCGCGAGTGAACATACACGCCATGTGGTGTGTACCAAAGGAACTTGTGACGTTATACGTCAAGATGTCAGTCGATACTCGCACACTGATTGGCTGAAGCGTTTCACGTAATTCCTCGAGGCGACTTACTCGAGACTCCTCGAGGCGATTTCTACGATTCGACAGGAGAATTTTCAAAATATCGCAAGTCTTTGACTTATAAGGTTTGCGATGCCGTCCACACCCGCCCTCCACAGGTCGCAAGGCCCGTATACGTCAATGTGAGCAAATTTCTTCCGATTTACGTCCTGGCCAGGTATGATGTGGACAGGGCATTACTATGCAATAAAGCAACAGTAATACGTATTACGTATCAAGTCGTGCCGTTGTCATGACAATAACACGCGGCACAACTAGCGAACTCTCCGCAATATTGTCACAGCGGCCGTCACGTTAGCGTATGACAGAGTGGATGTGACAAAGACTCCTGTAGTTCTGGACTAAATTAAATATAGCTATCGGCGACATTTTGAAAAACGTCAACATTAAATTCCTAAACGGTACATGTTTAAGGCTGTACTGCGAGCAACTATGACAACCGTTGATATCACCGATAAATTAACTTCACGTTTACACGTCACTTGTGTTTATTATCACTTGTGAATACGACAAAATTGTTTAATTAGGAACCGTCCTGGCGGTGGCAGCACTTGACATTTGACGGCGTTTTGCATTTAGAAACGTTCCTAAAATTTAACAACGGTGTTACCACATTACTAATTGTTATCTTAGTGAAAGATCTCAAAGTCGTAACGTCAGTTCCCCTCGTTAAAGCAGGTGGAAAACTCTAACGCTTAATATAATTAACAGGCTTTCAGAAAAATTGATTGTTTAACACATAATTGTGCTTGTTACTTCACACGGTTAGAAACATATTACGTAGCCTAGGGTCTACCTGTAATGTGTTTACATACCGTTACCTCTAAAGGTATAAACTTTAAAGGGAATTTCTTAGATAGCGTTGCATTCGGCAAATGGGACCAATTAAGGGTCATCGTTTACCCCACTTCACGTCTTGTTCACTGGAGCTCCACCTTCACTGGGAAGCACTCAGCCACTCTGAAATTATTCGGCGAAAGTCATTTGTTTAAAACATCGTCTGCTGGCTGTAATAGCGAGCGAACCACCCAATCACACGGCTTGAACTAGTGCAATATGGTGTAAAGGAAACTCAAAATGACATCAGGATGGTTCCGTTCACTGCCACTTCGGCTGAGACGTACTAATCACTCCGCCCCGTCGCACGCAATGTCTCCTGCCGGTCACACCAAAGGTGAGTCGAAATTCGCTGCGACATTTATCGGGGGCTTCCGTAAGTCTGACAAGGCGCTCATTCAATCTCCCCGCCTCTGGACAGGATATTGCCGTTAGACCCAAGTCACAATAACGACGCTCAAATCTCGTCGCCATGGCAACGACGTCGTGACCCAATTATAGGTATTCCGACCGTTGGTAATCTCGTCGTCGGAGTAACGAGGCGGATTGACCGGATATTGACTGACTCGACGTGTCCAACTTAGTTCAAGTAACCGATGCATTACTCTGACACCTGATGCCTGTTGTATCTGCTACTGGACTCTTTCTCCAGACTCGCTCTCGTTCACGAACTCCACAGCATGTAGTCTCGCTTAACCGACTGTCGCTCGGGTGCGTAACTTCGCCGAGAAAACAGTCTGGTGACTTAGTCGGGTTTTGATTGTTCTCCGTGTGATTGGGGCTAAAACGTGCTGCCATCTCACGGAGTCTGAGTAATCGAGGGTAATCCTGCCATAATTCCTGCTTCATAAACACATTTGTATTTATTTTTATTTTTCTATTTACGTTTAATGATGAATATTATAAAAGTATATCCTTATTTTTATTTTATTTCGTAGTTTGCATGGAGCCAATCCGCATCTCTACCCTATTCTGGGGTATGGCCGCCCTGGTGGCAACATTGGCAGACCATTAATATCCCAGATGGATGCAAGGGACTCAAAAGTGCTGCCACCTCGTGTAGCCTTGGTAAATGAGGCTACGCAAAGTGGTGCGATCCACTTTGGGTAACCGAGGCAGTATTGCTGGAACTACTTTATTTTTTTCATTTGAGCAAAATTAATTCACATAAAAACTATATTGAAAAAAGTAAAAGAACATTGAAGAAACTTACTTGGGAAAAAGTAACTTTCAGAACTGCTTGAAATAAGAGTAGAAGTAAAATAAATCTCAACGGTTTAATTTCAACATTACAACACGAACGTTAACCCAGTGATCATCACTAAAGTAAAATAACTAATTAATATGCAAATAACAGTTGACTTGGCCGATGAATCGCCTTGATTGCACGTTCGATTACTTGAAAAACTGTAAGGAAGTAGTTGTACTTCGCTACATGCCAGCATTGAGCCCAGGCAAGCTTGCAACTTGCTGAGAGTATATACTCTGGGCAAGCCGCATGTTCTCAAGACTATCATCAATGTGTTAAAGGCATAAAACCATCTATGGTATTGATTTTGAAATCCAGTAACAAAGCTAGCAATTTGAAAGGTGCGAACGACAATGATCAAATAAGTTATTGTCCAGTAAAACATTATGAATAGGCTGAATGGAATATCTGGAGCGGTAAGAAACGTGGCATTTGAAATAATAAATTAAATTTTCTGGAGACAGAAAAACACAGAAAAACTACAAATGGATCCTTTCAATTGTATGTTACAGAATGGTTCAAATTTTACAAGATGTCAAATTTAAACTATCCAGCGGATTCCAAAGTGGCGATTTTTTATTATCTGTAGGAAAACATATACAGTTTGTTTGCGCCATATCGACCGTCAACAATGTCACAACGAGGCTCTGGCGCCGGAGGAGCATCTAAACAGCGATTCTAATATATAATTGTCGTATCTCCTGGTAGTGCTAAATATTGTGGCTAACGTAACATTCCACACTGCTATTGAGTGTCAGTCAGGAAGTGTGGTCCAATTATATCTGTCTGAATTGGCAGACAGACTGGATGACAGCGGGGAAGAGAAAATAATAAAGTAGATTACTGCATTTACGCTCCAGGTGGCCTACTTCAGATATAGCGACATTATCCCGGGTGGCCGCCATCTTTAAAAATGGCGGATGTGAATGTGTGTGTGTGTATATATATATATATATATATATATATATATATATATATATATATATATATATATATATATATGTGTATGTGTGTGTGTGTATGTATGTACGTACGTACGTACGTACGTACGTACGTATGTATGCATGTATAATTGAATTATATAACCCTTAAACATATATATATATATATATATATATATATATATATATATATATATATATATATTGAGCACAAGATTACGGCTCTATGTGAAGTACTTTCTGTGATTTCGGGAACATTCGTTTCGCGGCCTGTTTTTAAATAACCCACACGGGCACCAAGGGTCTAGATATATGTTTGCTTTTGAGTTATATTGCCAGGTTTCATGCTTTAATAAAACAATGCATAGTTTTTCAGTTGTGTGTTGGACTAAAACCCAACATTACGATGTAAGATCATTCTGAGATACACACCATCTCGAAACTGGCGCAATGAACAGCCATGTGAGCGAGTGAATGACAGAGGATCGTAATAAACGAGTACGATAATTCGATGAGAAGTACGATGATGGAAGAGAACACGTGGCACCACCGCACTGGCCCACAAGGGACGAATGAGAGGAAAGAATCTAGTTAAAATGACTGCCATTCTGGTAGTGTCATTTCTCGCTGCCGTTCGGCGTGTCTGTTGCACCAAGCTGTGCCACAGCTGTTTACTGGCACTGTCACTTCACAAGGAAATCCGTAATTAAATATAACCCGTAGTTCAATTTAAATAGCATTTAAGTTGTAATAGTAGCACTTCTCCGGCGCCTCTATCCTTGACAATTCAACCTCAGTGGCGAAACAAATAAAACCATTAGGCTTAATCATAAACGAGGTCCGACAAGAATCGTCACTCGAGCATGTAAAAAGCTGCTGCTGAATTACCGAGGAAAGTATTTCTGTGACACACAATGACTGTCATAGTGGCGCACCCTAGTGTTGACAATTGTCAACATAAATATCACTGAGCGAAATCGAGTTTAAAGATCAAGATCGGGTTTTAAGTTATGAACTCATACGAACGTTCGTGAGACGGCGTCCTTTGATCTGTCAGCAACGTGAGCGAGTACTGACTTCAAAGAGTGCCGACAAGACGTAGATAGTTTAAATATCGATGGATGTCCACGACACGCGCCTTTCGTTCCATAAACCCGGCTGTGTCCGTCACTCGTCAATTACCACCTCGCCAGTCCTGCTTTATCGTACACGTGTACGGATGGTTGTGTTTAGGAGTATGGTCGCATTACGGTTACCCTGGCTCTTTGGTCGGATTTACTTAAAACTGACATATCTTGGAGACAGAAAGGTTAATTATAGTAAATCTTATTCGCCATGTTGTCCTCTTCGTAATTCAGTTTACGCCACGTTTGAGTATACAATCTTATCTCATTCATCTGGTAAATAAATAAATTCGCAAACTACGTGTTTTGTGTGGCAACTATCTTGAATACCATGTATAATAAGGCGTCTCGCTAATCCGCATTTTCGTTTATTCGACTAATACCATTGGGAACCAAAGTGTTCTGATAAACGAGACTGTATAAGAGTCTATTTAATATATAATATCATTATTATATGCCACAAGGTTACAATAGAAATGTTTGTCTTTCAACCGTAAAACTCTGGATATACTGGCATTTATTGTCCCTCGAGACTCGAACTGACCCGACTCTACCAGACCAGACCAGACCATGCTTGAACAGACTAAACATGACCAGACCCGATCAGACGAAATCTGACCAGACTCGGTCAGAACAGACCATCCCCAACCAGACTCGACCAGACTCGACCAGACCAGACCAGACCAGACCAGACCAGACCAGACCAGACCAGACCAGACCAGACCAGACCAGACCAGACCAGACCAGACCAGACCAGACCAGACCAGACCAGACCAGACCAGACCAGACCAGACCAGACCAGACCAGACCAGACCAGACCAGACCAGACCAGACCAGACCAGACCAGACCAGACCAGACCAGACCAGACCAGACCAGACCAGACCAGACCAGACCAGACCAGACCAGACCAGACCAGACCAGACCAGACCAGACCAGACCAGACCAGACCAGACCAGACCAGACCAGACCAGACCAGACCAGACCAGACCAGACCAGACCAGACCAGACCAGACCAGACCAGACCAGACCAGACCAGACCAGACCAGACCAGACCAGACCAGACCAGACCAGACCAGACCAGACCAGACCAGACCAGACCAGACCAGACCAGACCAGACAACAACGGGTTGGGTCTGTAAAATACGGCAGTTACCCCGGTCACTGCGTCGGTCAGACTGGACGATGACAAGTGGCCTTTGCCTTATCAAACTGCTTTGCTAGGGTTTAGCGACGTTTAGAAATTATCATTGTTATTCCAAGTTTGCCATGAATGAAATAAGATGATAAATAAGATTACGGCGGCGTAGGAAAATTAATTAGAAATGACACTAAAAAAACTTCGATTTTTTAGCAAACATTTATAAAATAAAATATAAAAACATACAAAATGTATTCTTCACCGTTCATCCATCTTGTCCAGGTGTTGATAAATAGTTGTAAATACGCGATTTATAATGGAATAAAATATGACAATTATATGAGAAAAAATAACATTAATTGGGAAATATAATATTTTTTGTAGGAAGGATTTCTGTCCTGTCAATTTTTCGTTTTTATACAATTCAGTACGATTAAATATATTCGAGAGTTCAACAGTGGTAACGATAACGTGGTTGGGGAAGACAGCTAAAGTATGTGACGTCATGCCATCAGTGACGTCACGCCACCAGTCTCACTATGGCGTGACGTCACGCTACCAGTGTGTGACGTCATGCCCCGACACAAACTGACTATCCCTATTGATTGTCCTTCAATCTGCATCCAGCCTTGTTTATCCTCGCTCTGTTTGCTTACAAATCGTCCATTTGCGCAAGTGCCGTAATGGCGTCTAGTACCGGCTCTAATGCGATAACGGAAATGACGACTTCCTGCGGACCGGAAGAGAAGCTGGGTGCGGCAGGAAGAGGGGCTGCCGGGAAGACGACACGCGTCAGCGGGGCTCAATGTCTCTTTTGTTACGGCCATTATGAGTGATCGTCGCAGGACAATGACTGTGTGTCAGTTCATTCATCGACAGTTATGGACACCGCGACTAGGCCGAGATTCGACCGAGGTATCGGCGGCAGTATTGAATGTCAACAGCCGGAGACAGTGGCTCAGTTCGGGCCGATCACGTGGCTAACGATGTTGACCACGGTGATGACGCTAACGTTATTATTGTTATTACTATTATTGTTTTTGTTGTTCATGTTTATGTTGTTATTGTTGTGGTTATTATTATTGTTATTATTATAATTTGTATTATAATAATTATAATAATAATTATTATTAATGTTAGTAGTAGTAGTAGTAGTAGTAGTAGTAGTAGTAGTAGTAGTAGTAGTAGTAGTAGTAGTAGTAGTAGTAGTAGTAGTAGTAGTAGTAGTAGTAGTAGTAGTAGTAGTAATTTATTTTTGTAATAGTAGTAGTCCCTTATCATTATGTTCGTCGTCGGAATCGCCATCATTATCATCACCACCATCACAACTACAACCATCAGAACCATCACCATCACCACCATAGCCACTACAACAATTACAACCGTCACCATCGCCACCATCACCACTACAACCATTACATCCATCACCACCATCACAACTATTACAATGTGTTACCGTGAACTGTGTAAGACGAACAGTTCAACCCATCAACTCCACAATTGACGGAGTTCTCGCTGAATGTCAGATGCACGCAGTGGTCATATCTATGACAGGCCATTGTCTTTCCACATGGCATTGCTTTTTATCAATTCTCAATATCTATGACGTTCATCTGGGTCACGATAGTGTAGCTGATGTCAAAACAATAAACAACATCGCTATTTCCGTTACACCCGTATCTGTGAATCCATCTTATAACTTGATGTTCAGGATCATACAAAGAACTCGTTTCACGCATGTCAGTATGCAGACATGCATCATGTCGAGTCTTCATGCATATTAAACACGATACATATGGCAACTTATCTTCTGCGAAACGTCGCAATTTGCATGCAGTCTGTCACCGTGCTCACTAAATTAAGACACGTACAGCCGTGACAGCTGTCACGTGTTGTCCAGCTTCGCTGTCCGATGGTCCAGTTGGCAGGTCAAACGCCACGTGCGTGCGTTTACACAGGTAAGTAGCTCGTTGAAACGTCCGCCTAGTCTGGTCGGGGCAGTCTGGTACGTCCCCGCCGATACCATGTAATAACAAGGTTGCGTTCAACGGCGCTGTATTCATATCCCGCCTCGCCGCTCAATGCACTTCCGCGCCCACTGGCACGGCGTGTGTCTATACAACGTCACTGTCTGGTCCTGACAGCACTGACGAGACGACAAATCGAAGTATACGTCTTGGCGTCTGTAGAGACGTGCAGAGTTGACGGGCGCGGTGGCGTAGTGTATGAAACACCTGACAATCCAGGTTAGATTTCTCTCGCTGCCGTTTCAAATATAATTTGTACAGGTTTGTTCACTCCAAGTTGCTTCGTATAGTCAACTATCCAAATTGATAATTGAAATGATGAATTAAAAAGGGACCCTACTCCGTTAGATATAATTTGACAGGAGGATCTATTTTCCAATTGTGTCTCTGGATATGTAATATTCTACTCTACAAATATCGAAGAATTGCGTACACCTAATGAAAATTATGACATGTAGAAATTAAATATTTTGAGAGAAACAAAATGATATAAGATATTCTCTTCTAAAATATTCGATGGAGTTGGACCCGTTTTAAATTCACCAATTCAATTGTGTAAATTATGAGTTCCGAAAACAATGTTGAAATTACGTCGTAACATCCGCAGCCTTTGATGGATTCACACGCGTAGACGCCAACAGCAGTACTAATGTCATCGCTAACCATCACCATCATTACCACCACCATCACAATAATCAACAACACTACAATCACATTTATCACCATTTCATCCAAAACATGTGTTACGTCACTTTACCCATTTATCAAGTACTACTGTAATTTAAATTTAATTTATTCATACCACAAGGTGTAGGTCTATTTATTTTACTTTTACGTCGCCGTGTGATTACACGTAACAGTGCAATAAATCATGATTACTTAGACACAAGCACAACGTGTTATATTCTATTATTCGTCTGGTGGAATCGCGCAAGGCAAGAAGTCTGTGCTGTGCTGATGTTGCTATTCGATAAAAGAGCCACATTTAATGCGAATGCGGTTTGACCAGGCTTGTTATACTGCGTAGAAGTTACAGCGCTGATGAATTAGCGCAGTAGATAGCGAGTGACACTTACGGCCACTGCCTTTGAAACGGTGTCATAAATCGGCAATTAAGTGCACCCTGTACAGGCCGGGGGAGGTTGGCTGGCTGGGAAGTAAAGCGTGATGCAGGAATGATATCGTTGTTCTTAGGGCTCGGGATTAGTCCAGTTGACAGCGCCTGAGATATCGAGGACAGACGCAGGCTGGCGGCATACACGCACGCACACTCTCGTGCACGCACGCACGTGAACACACACACGCGAGCTTTCTCTTTCTCTCTTTCTATGTCTCTCTCTTTCTATGTCTCCGTCTCCGTCTCCGTCTCCGTCTCCGTCTCCGTCTCCGTCTCCGTCTCCGTCTCCGTCTCCGTCTCCGTCTCCCTCTCCCTCTCCCTCTCCCTCTCCCTCTCCCTCTCCCTCTCCCTCTCCCTCTCCCTCTCCCTCTCCCTCTCCCTCTCCCTCTCCCTCTCCCTCTCCCTCTCCCTCTCCCTCTCCCTCTCCCTCTCCCTCTCCCTCTCCCTCTCCCTCTCCCTCTCCCTCTCCCTCTCCCTCTCCCTCTCCCTGTCCGTCTTCCTCTCCCTCATTTCCCCTCCCCCCTCTCTCTCTCTCTATCTCTCTCTCTCTTTCTGTCTCTGTCTCGCTTTTTCTGTTCCTCTTTCTCTCTCTCTCTCTCTCTCTCTCTCTCGGTCTGTCTGTCTGTCTGTCTGTGTGTCTGTGTGTCTGTCTGTCTGTCTGTCTCTCTCTCTCTGTGTCTGTGTCTGTGTCTGTGTCTGTGTCTGTGTCTGTGTCTGTGTCTGTGTCTGTGTCTGTGTCTGTGTCTGTGTCTGTGTCTGTGTCTGTGTCTCTGTCTCTGTCTCTGTCTCTCTCTCTCTCTCTCTCTCTGTCTCCGTCTGACTGTCTCCGTCTGTCTGTCTCCGTCTGTCTGTCTCCGTCTGTCTGTCTCCGTCTGTCTGTATGTCTGTCTGTCTGTCTGTGTCTGTCTGTGTCTGTCTGTGTCTGTCTGTGTCTGTCTGTCTGTCTGTCTGTGTTTCTGTTTCTGTTTCTGTTTCTGTTTCTGTTTC
This sequence comes from Oasisia sp. SBJ-2009, assembly GCA_964017155.1. Classification (NCBI taxonomy): domain Eukaryota; kingdom Metazoa; phylum Annelida; class Polychaeta; order Sabellida; family Siboglinidae; genus Oasisia; species Oasisia sp. SBJ-2009. Next base: position 5,176,172 of record OZ024867.1, read on the forward strand.
TGTCTCTCTGTCTGTCTATCTGTCTGTCTGTCTGTCTTTCTGTATGCCTGTCTGTCTGTCTGTCTGTCTGTCTCTCGCTCTCTGTCTGTCTCGCTCTTTTCTCTCTCTCTCTCTCTCTCTCTCTCTCCTGCTATCACATACATATACACAAAATAGCATACACACACACACACACACACACACACACACACACACACACACACACAAACCCACTATGATATCATGCATACATCATTGAATTGTACCTCGTTAAACATCCAACAAACGTAACTACCGTCCCTGTCGCGCCAATATGTCCTAACATACGACACAAACAACAACACATGTCACCACTGCGCCGAGACAACAGCGCACACTAAAGCATGCTTCCGGGTTATCAGTTCGCACGTTTGAGTGGCGCCACTAGTCTCAATACGAACCTCGCTCATTCTACCCTCTGACCTTTCGAACTAGGCACTGACCTTCTGGACTCAGCAGTGACCCTGTGAAGTCAACGTCAAACTATTCCGATGAAATGACGCCGACAATACACGGAAGTACTCGCCACGACAGAGAAGCCTATACACTGGCTGTGTCGACAGTGTGTATGGACACGTGACATGGGGTGTAGAAGGGAGGATGGAACGGGGGAGTGAGACGACTAGGGACAGATGCTGGGTGCCGGGTCGTCTGCGATGGTTTATTTGCGAGTCCGCCGCAACACGTCGGTGTCTCCCTCTTGTGGTGTGATGTTGACAAACAAAGACACGTGCTCATGTTGACGCGCGCAAACGCACGCACATGTATGCGTCCGCACAAACGCACACACGCACACTTGTTCATATATATGCAAACGCAGACAGGCATGCATGTACGTACACATACATGCACATACGCACATGCAGACACAGAAGTACACACCCATACGCATGCATATATGTACACGTACGCGCACGTACGCGCACGCACGCACGCGCACGCACGCACGCACGCACGCACACACACAGACACACACACACACAAACACACACACAAACACACACACACACACACACAAACACACACACACACACACACACACACACACACACACACACCAACCTCTACTAGTACTTACTGCGATGTTCCCACGTGGCTACCGTCGACGCACTTATAATGTCTCCATCAATCAGTAGCGATCGTAAATCTAACAACAGTGCGCATTGCTTAGAATATTAACGCGTCCTCACGACTGATAGCTCGGGGAGATTTATCGCTCATAACGACCGGTGTCTGTACGGCTTAGACGTGTGAGTGCTGTGGGTTGCACCACCGACTGCCCCAATCGTCAATTCCACGACGAAGCAGCTGGACAATGAATTGGCTAATTGCTACGCTGATTTTAAAGCTGGATCATCAATTGGATTAGCACGTCGCAAATTTGATTCGTTGACGTCCATATGTCATAGATGAGATAAAGAAACGTTTGCATAATCGTATAACGCAATCACTGGACGATCCCGGTTTAGGGAAACAAATGCTTCATCCAACATTAAGTGTGTAGATGGTGTGTCTGGTGATGTCACATTAAGTTTGTAGATGGTGTGTCTGGTGATGTCACAATAAATGTGTAGATGGTGTGTCTTGTGATGTCACAATAAGTGTGTAGATGGTGTGTCTGGTGATGTCATATTAAGTGTGTAGATGGTGTGTCTGGTGATGTCATATTAAGTGTGTAGATGGTGCGTCTGGTGATGTCTCATTAAGTGTGTAGTTTTCTTTCGCCCGTTTGTGCAATGCAACTGTTGTTCTTTTATCTTCAGAAGTGTCGAGCAATACAAACTTATGTACCGCGTGCCGTGTGTTGAATACACGATGGGTACTTTTGTAATCGTTCGAAGACATTAGTTCAGTCGTAACATCGGATAGTTGGTAAAGTCAATTATCCGGCTTGACCGGAATATACAACAGTTCGCCATCGTGTAAATCGGATTTTTTCGCCCGTTTGTACAATGCAACTGTGGTTCGTTTATGTTCAGAAGTGTCGAGCAATACAAACTTATGTATTGCATGCCGTCTGTTGAATACAAGATGGGTACTTTTTAATCGTTTCGAAGACATTAGTTCGGTCGTAACTTCGCGTAGTTTGTGAAAGCCAATTACCCGGCTGCCATTAAAGTCAGCCCGGTGTACGTGTCGGTCTTGACGCGGCGATGAAAAGCGAAGTGCTAGCGTCAGATTTGTTCACTGGCACTTCGCCGTAGTCCATCCAAAACAACCCATAACTGACCACTGTCTCCGGCTCACTTAGCCTTTTTAACCATCCCATTAGCCGATTCTTTGACGTAAGGTCTCGCAC
>OZ024867.1:5185988-5188488 GCA_964017155.1 Oasisia sp. SBJ-2009
TATCAAAATTGACACTCTGAATATTGTGAAAATTAGCACTGTTAACGATGTGTAAGTACACGTATGTAATATTATACAAAATTGCGCTATCATGTGACTAGGGCCTATCGATAGATATAAAAGAACAAGCAGTATTTATAACGCTTTGTTAGATGACGTCATAATTGGTGACGACGACGTGTATTTTGTTAACTTGCTGGAGAAAGTTTGAATATTATTTTCATTGTTTTCTGCATAAAGTAAAAGTGCAAGATGGTCTCTGTTAAAATACGTCAAAATAACTACACCTTGTCTTCGTGTACATATTGCATTGTCCTTGCTAAGTGTTCGCAATCAGCACAGAAATTTTCATATCTGGGCATATCGCGGGCTCTTAGCCTTTGATAGTACCGTATCCCTGATAAAAGGAACTTTGATGCAAATAGACAAAAAGGAATGGAGTGCCATGTCAGCATCGCTGAGACTTCATGTATATAACACGACCCGACGGTAAAATACGGTGAAGACACATATATTATGGACTGTAATGTTCGTCGAGGCTCCGAAACCCTCAAACAAACCCGTCGGTGTAAGCAGGCGTAAGACCACAATAAGGTCCTCATCCGCCATTCCCCAAAAGCAGCATTATGCAGGTTGTCTGGATTTCTGTGAGCACATATGTAGTGTGGAGTGATTATAAATGACGTTTTTGTGCAGCGTGACATCAGAGCTGTCAAATTTTGACAGCTGTCATTCGGTGCATTTCTGCGTATTAATACAGTTGTCATTTTGCTTGGTGGTGTAATCAGGGGCAATCCGTGGGTGGTTCAAGCAGACATGGAGGGGTGTAAGGTTTGAATGAACTTTGTGGGAGCCTGAGGTATTAAAAGTTCACGAATTTTCCACTGAACCTCTGTCTAAGGAGGGTAAATATGCTGTGAAATTGACAATAACAGAGCACCGCGAGATAAGTAGGAAATGAAGGAAACGTTATAATGGTCGCCTATGGAAAATGCAAATGTGGTCTGAGTCCAGCACCGCGGAGAAATGAACTGTTTGTAGCATTATCATTATTTCACCGCGCACGCAGCGTGCGTGAAGATTGCCATTTCCTTCACAACATTATTACCATCATTATCAGAATTTATCATTACGAGTTATCATCATTATTAAACTAGCGTGTCGTGGCTAATCAAATAATATGTACGACGTACTAGATTTCATGCTGGCGTGTTTAGCTTTACACCGGACATTATTGCTGCGACACCCGCCGGCAACAACATGGACGACGAAAAGGTTATTTCAAGTATGGAATCGCCTCGCTGTGTAAACAGCGCCTAATTGTGCCAGCCATTATGAAGCCCGACGAGGCAGGAATACTAAAAATGTTGGTATGTTTTGACAAGGTAAATGAGATGACCGCATTCTTAGCGCGCTGCGAAATGTTGCGAACCAAATCCGGCGGCTAGCTCGCATAAACAGACCTATTCTATTAGCGCGCGCGTTTGATGTGCAGCACGTGCCGATACGCAGTGGTCACGTGACGCCACGGCGCGTGTTTGACGTGCGCGCGCCGATACACTGCTGACATCTGACGCGTTTGCGTTGATATCCGCTTTTCTCTCGATTTACAGAAAACGACACAACCTTAGCTGCCGCCTCGCCATTAACATAGACACGGTAATTGACTGAAGGCAAATCGGTCGATCGTTCTAAATTTGTCCCACTGGAACAAGAGCGATCTCGGTCGACGTGTCGAGTTACATAATTGTATAATCATCTAATTATCCCCGAGCTTGGGATGGCATGTAGGCGGGAATGTTAACGTTTCCCTCAACCATGGTTTTCCCAACGGATGCAGTGCTTTCAAGGATTAATCTACGACCCCCACGAATAGGACGTAGCGTCTATGTCTTTTCAGAATACTCCATACATGTCCAGATGGTGAGCTTTTATTAGGGAACACCAGTTGTTTTGAAAATGAAACGAAATGAGCGCATAATGCTTAAAACGTTGCAATTGCTGGAATCGCGTGCACGGAAATGTATACTCCGAGAAAGCCTCACTTGGCAAAATGAATTAGGCATTGTCTTATGTCAACTCTGACGTCAGCTACATAGTGATATGAATAGGGTAGTATTTTACAAATCACATGGTTATTCCATGGACAGGAAATTCACCTTTTCTCCGACTGTCGTCATTTTGGACAACATTATTTAAGGAGTGCGTTTTAATTCAATCCTAACATTCTCACATACATGCGTGCGTGCGTGCGTACGTACGTACGTACGTACGTACGTACGTACGTACATACATACATATATATATATATATATATATATATATATATATATATATATATATATATATATATATACAGTTACATAAAGATGACGTGTGGTTTCTATATTTATCATTACAAGACACAAAGAACTATGTAGGGCTTCCTATAGCATGCTGTAACATCCACATTGAGAGTCAGTATTGATATAAAAACGCATTTCACATCCAAAATTATTAC
>OZ024867.1:5190988-5208488 GCA_964017155.1 Oasisia sp. SBJ-2009
AATAACTGATACCACATGTATGTGCTGCATGTATTCGAACCATCTGCTCTGTGATAGAAGCAAGTAGTTAGGCACATTGTCCACATGTTGATTTTCGCGAAAATGCTCGCCTCGCGCTGAGAAGTACGTCATCCTGTTTACAAAGACAAAGTCCCCGATTCCTCTTAATCAACCCAAACCGTGACGTGACGGCATGCGATGCGAACATGTCTGCTTCCTACGATTGCTCCTATACAGTGCAGGTATCGACTTCCCAAATGACATCAAGCGCAACCATACCAATAATAATTGCTCGGCAAGTCTGAAGAACGCATATGATTCATTGCCTTTGTGCGAGTTATTCTTTTGCAATGTCGCTTTGTCCGGGTGTCATTGGCCGGCAAATCGGTCGATAGCCACCGCCTGCGGACGCTATTTCAACAACCTGCGTTTGACGGAGCGGTAAATACGAGTGTGTCTGGCGCTAATCACCGGCACGCGTACTTCCGGAAACAACCGACCCGGAAATGCTCAAGCGATCAGATAATATTCGGGTGACGTTTCTGCGCATGCGCGGGTTAGTCATCATTTGTTACCATAAAGCACGTTAACGCTTCCCGCTTAATCTCATATTAAATACATCTGTAATATAATATATATCAGCCAGTGTGAGGATACCTTTTAGCAAAGCTATTTATTTCAAATTAGCACGAGGAAAACAGCTTTTTTCAGGCATGTTTTGATAGCAAACGCAAATTACGTGACGTCAGTGCGCCGTAATCCCTGCCAGTGATGTCAACAATCGTAATATTTTAATTTATCGAACAAAATTTTTAGGAATTTTTAATATAAATGCTTCGCGTTTTGCTGCACGTTGATGCTTTTACTTTTATTGCGCATGATCTGAAACTTCAACCGGATATTAGTTAACGCCCGGATAAAAATATGCGCGACATCGTATGTGGCCTGGGCCTTTAGACAGGTTTGCATTTAGACAAAAGCTGTTCGCACAAAGAGGCAACTGTCTGCGGGAGATTGGACGTCAGACACGTGATAATTGAAACACATTTGTACTCTTTCGCACAAGGAAACAAAGTGTGCACATTACGACACGTGATAATTCAAACACATGTGTTCTATTTAGCACAAGGAAATGAAGTGTGCACATCACGACACGTGATACTTAAAACACATTTGTACTCTTTCGCACAACGAAACAATTTCATCATTAAACGACAGTTGCATACGTTATGATCAGTGTGTTTACTTGGCAAATATTTCAGACTACCCCCCGAGTGAAAGCATGTGCCCAGTCTACGGTCGGTCGTTTAGTATGCATGGACGCTGCGATTACAATCATTCCGGCCCAGCTAGTCCTAAATGGAACCTGTTTACTCCCATACGAATCTGACGTCACACACGTTTGAGCGCGTGTTTTGTTTACTTTGTATTAGTTCGCTCGCATGTAAACACACACGCTTACACGCACGTACGCACGTATGCACGTACACACGTACGCACCATGGTCCTGGTGGGGTCATTATGCGGTCAAGTCATGATTATTTAACTTCCGGGTCATATGAATATAATGATCTCCTGTTGGTTTCCGGGTGTTTTTGTCATATGGTTATCTTTGCTAAACCAAACGTTAAACATAATTTTTTTATACGAATACATTTATTTGCACCATCTTAGTACCACATCCACGTGTGTGGCTGATATGAAATCCGACCGTTATCTATGCATACGCATAATTTTAAGTTTGTATTAGTTCGCTCGCATGTAAACACACACGCTTACACCCACGTACTGATGGCACGCACCATGGTCCTGATGGGGTCATTATGCGGTCAAGTCATAATCATTTAATTCCGGGTCATATGAATATAATGACGTCCTGTTGGTTTTCGGACGGTTTTGTCATAATGGTTGACTTTGCTAAACCTAACGTTAAACAGAAAATTGTTATACGAATACATTTGTTTACACCACCTTAGTACCATATCCACGTGTTTGGTAGAGATTAAATCCGACCGTTATCTATGCATCCGCATAATTTCAATACTTCGCCTATCGAGACATTTTAATAACGATCTGTCACGTGATGCCGCCAGATAAAGATGAAGTTGCGCGCGCACGTCGATGCGACTGTGTGCGACCGCCAGCCGCCCCCCTTGGCAGGTTAGGTGTCAGTAACTCGACACGACCCGAGACTGCTTCAACGTCAACGCTCGCAGCCAGCGCTCGCCGAATAGACGGGCGTTGCAGATAGAGTGGCCTTTCAACGTGCCGCGTCTTAATGTCACAAGACTATTACCAACGAACGGGAATTGCATTTTAAAAGCGGCGTATCGATAAAATGCTATTGCTGCGTCTATAGAGTCAACTACGTATGTCCTGCTTGTGTGTTGAACACGCACATGCACGCACTCATGTACACATGCATATACACACGCACAGACAGACAGACGTCGCAGACAAAAGCAACTACGATCTACGCCCTTCAGCAATTTCACGACATGCGCCACTTCACCTTTATTACGTCATAAGATACGTCTCAAGGCACTAAAACTATTTTTTTAATGTAGGCCGCCTCAAACCAATTTCAAAGGCGACAACAAACGGATGAAGCTGGCGTATCGGTTCAAATGCAAGGATATCTTGCGTTGACACAAGCCATTATTTATTGTGTTGCCATGTTTCAGGATTACATTAATGCTATCAATAGAGTTGACTATAACGAATGTGCTTGTATCGAATTCACGACATCGATTGCTTGCTTGCAGTGGATATAGTGGCGTTTGTCTGTAAATGAATAAATGTCACACTAAAAACAATAAGGTGATACGGTGTTTGTTAGGTATGTATTCAACTGAACCGCCCACTTTGTCGATTAACACCATCCATTGTTACAAGCATTTATGCAAAGTCCGTGTATTGTATTGCATTGCATCGTATGCAAGGGCTTCAGTGTATAACAAGGTGTGCATGTTGTGTACAATAATGTGTACATGTTGTGTAAAACAAGGTGCACATGTTGTGTACAACAAGATGTGCATATTGTGTAGAACAGGGTGTACATGCTGTACACAACATGGTGTGTATGTTGTGTACAGCCAATAACCATTTCACGTGGTACGGAGGTAAGTCATAATTGTAATGGGCCATCAAAGGGCTATACCTAAAATGTTATACGGAAACAGAAATAGCTACGACATTCCCTACACAAAGCACCACCCGTACACGATGGGACATGTGCTTCGACCCCCGCTAAACCCGCGAGCGTTGCATGGCCCGGCAGTCTCGCTGTTCGCTGTCCCACACACCCAGCCAGTGATCACATACCAGGCCTCGGTCGCCTCACGGGGATGTTGTCGCAGACTGTCGCGTAGGTCCTCGTCTCGTTTTAGACAAACAAACAACTTTGCACCGTTGATCTCCCACAAGTGTGCGTCTAAAGGGTTGTGCGTTTGCTATAAACTCGCCACTTTTTTTCCGACAGATCCCGGCTAATGGCGTAACATACACAATAACTGCATAGGCCTATAAAATTATGCCGATTACGGTTCGGTTTGTACAAAAAAACATAACACTTTACAGATGCAAATGACACTTCGATTATCCCCAGTAGTTAGCAAGCATGTTGCTAACGTTTTGTGCGGTGCTTATTTTTGCAATAGATGGCTTCTAAAATGTCACGATTTTCCTCCAGAAAATTCTTCATTATGCCTCAATACCGTCGTTTCTTAAAACCCGATAAAACTTTAAGATGCAAACGACACTTCGGTTATCTCCACTAATTAGCACTCGCGTAGCTAATGTTTTATTCAGTACATAATTGTGCAATAGATGACTCCAAACATGTCAGTGTTTACCTCGAAAAAATCCTACAGCCTCTCCAGACACCGTCGTTTGTTAAAAAAAAAAAAACGATAAAACTTTACGAATGCAAAAGACACTTCGATGATCCACAACAATTAACACGCACGTAGCAAATGCATTGCCCAGTCAATATTTTTGTGCAATAGATGACTCATAAAATGTCACGATTGACTCCGGCCAAAGCTACAGTATGCCCCAGTGCTGTCTCGCTAACAACTATTGCGATTACGTAACGAACATTTTGAGCACAGCTAAAACACGCACCACCCAGAGCATGCCGGGTAAGAAGAACTATCACGGTCAGAACAGCTTGGCAGGTAAACAGCGCAAAATCGGCAGAGTGTAACGTTTGTTATTCAACGAGATACACATCTAGGGCTTATCAACATGTCCACACGATACTCTATGATGGCAGACTTAAGACTATTCCTGGACAAAGTTCCACATCGCAAATAAGTTTCGGTTACTAATCAGTATCGTGTGTGCATTTTATGGATTACAGTGTATCCTAGAACCGTACCTTTGGCATTAATAAATACATTCGTAGTCCGTTTAAGCCCGCTTGAACACAATACAAGACAATGAAAGCGGGCAATGCAATACTCCCGATAGTTTTGCATTCGCTAAGGAAGATTTTTTAATACTGTGCATGCACTGAACAGTGACTTTAGTAATATACAAGTCAGAGTCAAAATGAAGTTACATTAGTTGATGATGCAGGTTCAGCTGTTAATTCGTGTTTGCACAGTAATCATAGCGTCAATGCCACGCATGCAAACGCACGCACACCGACCGCACTGCAATACAATACAATACAATACAATACAATTCAATACAATACAAACCAATACAATACAACAATCCACCATCAAGAGACACCAAAGATGGTATACAATAAAATACAACAAAACCCACTCACCAACAGTCGCGTCTACCCTCAATGTCAATCCTTTTCTGCGATTAACTCACTTCGGCCGATTATCCAGTTCACGTATGGGACGAACCCCGCCAATTGCGTAAACTGACACCTGCGATTATCCCGCGCTTGTCCCGTGGGGCAATGACAACGGTTGACACAGAGGCGCCGTCCCAGTGCGTTGGTATCCTACAGAGAGCGACTTGCACACTGCGTCTCACGCGGTCGTAGCCGTGAGGTGTTGGACACGAGTGTGTCACCGCCAGTGAGCCACCAGCCGATGTCCCAGCGAGCGTACCCAGTGAGCGTAGTGCACGTGTCTTCTGCTCAAGGCGACTGATTCCCGCTGAGGAGTCGCGACGGCATCACTCGCTCGACGGGGGGCGCCACCGTCGCCACCACAGCCAATCAGCGGCGCCCTCCGTGTGTGTGGCAGAGGCGCGGGCAGAGTGCCTTCTAACAGCGCACCACTGTGAGCGCCACTGACCACTGTGGACGCCACTGACCACTGTGGACGGCGCTGACCACTGTGGACACCACTGACCACTGTGGACGGCACTGACCACTGTGGACGGCACTGACCACTGTGGACGGCACTGACCACTGTGGACGCCACTGACCACTGTGGACGCCACTGACCACTGTGGACGCCACTGACCACTGTGGACGCCACTGACCACTGTGGACGGCGCTGACCACTGTGGACGGCACTGACCAATGTGGACGTCACTGACCACTGTGGACGGCACTGACCACTGTGGATGGCACAGGCCAGTGTCGTTGTCACTGACCAATGTCGTTGTCACTGACCAGTGTCGTTGTCACTGACCAGTGTCGTTGTCACTGACCAGTATTGTCGGAATACCTTGGGACTCGGCCAGTCTTTGTCTTGTTCATTTAGACACCGTCGACTGGCCGTAACAAATGTAGCCCACCTCGCAAGGGATCACGGGAAAACGAGGGAGACCGCAGTGAATAGAGTGTAGTAGAAGTAGACGAAGAAGACCAGAGATTAGGTACAATGCTAAGGGAGATGTCGCCTTCCATCCTTCTAAATGCATACACCCCTAGCCGAAAAAAACTACAGCGGGTGTCTGTTATCTCCCCAGCAGGTTCTTAAGCAGCCAAAGCCAAACTGCTCACTTGTCTCGTCGTGTAAGCTACGATTTGGGCGCACACACCAACCGATTAGTCGGCGTAAAAGCAGTCGGCCGACTGCAGTCGGTTGGTGTGTGCGCAACTTTACGCCGACAGTCGGCGTTATTTCGCTGATTAACGCCGATTCAAATGTTGAATCTGCAGTCGGCGTTAATCCGCATTCGGCGTTAGATAAGGAGGTATCCGGTAACAACTTGGCGCCGCTTAAATATCCCATGATGAGTCGGTTGGTGTGTGCGCTCAAATGGGCTGGTGTGTGCAGGTTTGTCATAATCCGATGGTCGGCGGTAAGTTGACCAATAAAATAGCATAGGGCGATCATGTGATAGACTTCGTCATAGCTAAGCCCGGGGTATTTTTAATTACCTTTTTAGTGATCTGGCGGGTAACCAAATTGTTTTAAAGTGGTATATTTTTGTTGTCCTGTTCCGTTGACCCATTACCGTATCTGTATTGCTTGTTCTTAAAACCAGAGCAACAAATAAATGTAATTTGCATTTGTTTCCCGCTTCCAACAAGATTCTCCGTTTTATCTTGTGAAAAGCGCTACCGCTGGTGGCGCCACTACCGGGCGCATAAATTACAAGCCTTATCCGCAAAGCGGCGCTAGCGATGAACAAGGTATTGACGATTTCGTCGGGAGCGACTGTTTAAATTTCAAGATAACTGTTAATTGGAACGGATAACTATAATGTCATTTATACAAAATATAGTTTAGCGCTACGCATTTCTTTGGTAAAACACATGCCAAATGCTCAAGTCATTTCGTCGTGAAGGCTGACGAAGAAGGTCCGATTTCCGACGTAACAAATTTCGTTTAGCGGGTTGCCGTATCGCCTACCATATACAAATATGCCAAGTGTTTATTGTAGGAGTGAAACAGATCGTTAAATCTGTAGTCATTGGCAACGTTCCCCATCCCATAAAAATGTGTGTGAAATTAGTATATTAACATAATTCTTCTATTAATTGTTTTGTAAGCCCATGTCTCCTCTTCCGTGGCCGTGTGTTGACATGCCTGTGTCGTGTCCGTAGCCGACGAGGCTGCGGCAATGACATAGTAAACATTATCGCTACCGGACGCGTATATTAAGACTTAAAAATCCGCAAAGCGACGCTAGCGTTGAAAACGTAGAGGAATTCGTTGGATGCGACTAATAATTATACTTCAACATAATTATTAATTGAAACGATGATGACAATGCGACCTATAACGTTGACGGAATCATCTGTGACGTCAGAAGAGTTGACTGTGACATAGTAAGCCCTTCGGACCGTCCACCTGTCGGTCAGCGCCGCTGCCTTAGACGGGAATCTCGTTTAGCAGTGGAAATGAACAAATCAAATCAAATTTTATTTCGCCAACAAAAAAATTACATTCTACATAAGCAAACAAAAAGAAAAGTGTTGAATGTGGTGGTCACATTGCACGTTTTGTGCCGTCTTTGTTATAATCAAGGTTATTCCATAGTTCTATAAAATGATGTCTAGGTAATTTAGAAGAAAAGTGAGTTCTGGGCTTTTCTGTGCGCAGTCTCGTAATGCTGGGGTTAGCGGCTAGATTATTTTTTACTGTTCGAAGGATTTAGGCAGTGTATTATGGTGATAATCATACATAAATAATGAGACATGTAAATTGTGTATATCAGCAATTTAAAGTATATTTTCATATTTAAAAATAGGATACGTGTGACTTCTATATCTCTTATTGTTAACAGTGTAAACAGTGGCGACGTGCAACGGCCGGTCCACCGAAAAACCAGAGTTACCATGGAAGTGACGTAACTGTGACGTCATGACATTGTCGCCCATTTCTACAAAGTAAGGGAAACATTTCTGGATCAACTCTGGTGCAATGACATCAAGGGCACATATCCAAGGTATATAGAAATTAGAACGACTAATATCATCATTGACTTTGTAAGTAAATACTGTATTCAAATCGTAGTTAACATGGCATGTAATGTGGGGACATGACCTCTTAGTGCGCATGCTCTCTTGACTGTTCCCCCCCCCCGACACGCCATTTACAAACCAAATGAAAAGTATCATATATAACGTTGGAAGAGTCTCTTAAAAATAAATCGATGTCAAGTAGTTACATAATATAAACACGCAATCACTCACTCACTGGGAATAGCGCAAACAAATAATCATAAAATTATTGGACACAACACGAAATTTACAACCATAGCTAACCCATAATGTTACATTCAGATATCCTTTGCACAAGAATACACCCTTTATCTCTTCCGTAGAAGAACCGGGCACTACGGCCGATTCATCGTCAGAGTCTGAGTTCATCGCGGCTGCCACAGGCCTAGCCGTGCAACGCTGTCGCTGCTGCTGCTCAGCCTCAGGGTTGGATCTAACTTGTCACCACTCGACCTCGTTCTGTCGCGCTTACATTTTCCCGATCGTTGTAAAACGTCCGATTGACGTTTCTATGCATGCGCGATACATTTAAAATCATCAATGTGCAGCGAAACTACAACGAATTTTTTTTCTAAATTCGATAACCCTCATGTGATGGTTACCGTGAAGAGTTGCTTAACATGTCGTTCAATGAAATAAAATATTACGTTTATTTAAATCTTTGTCACGGATTATGGCGCACTACTGTCACGTGATTTACGCTTGCTATCAAAACATGCCTCAAAACTTGTTTGCCTCGTGTTAATTTGCGATAAATAAATTTGCTGAGATGTTATATACATCCTAACGAACAGCCCGAAATTTATACCATACATGCTTTGGCATTTCGCTGCACTTTGATGAATTTACATTTATCGCGCATGCGCAGAAACGTCAATCTGAAGCCACCGAAACTCAAAATCGAATTAGCGTTGTAATGCCTTCCGATAGATATTTTTCCATTTGTTGAGTAATTAATGAACAGGTTCGTACCACAAAAACTTTCCCAAAAGTTGTTTCAGCAGTATGTAGATGTTTAAAATAACCATAACCAAGAAAACTTGGCGTATAAGACCAGTGTTCTGGCCAGTAAATGTATAATTATGCTGTTGCAAGTTCGCGCATAAAACCATTCGGACGTTTCGAAAATTTTCGGGCCCACCTCGAAGCCGAATTGAATTCGCCGGCCTTAGACTTAGTGTTACATTTATATTTTGTTTAAATGTAATACACCTGTATGTGTATGTTCACGCAGCAATTCCACATAATTCCAGGCATACAGAGTTTAAAATGTTGTATATTATGGCATATTTGTGACCTAAACGGTTTGTGTGTGCGCCGTTGTAGCCGTGAATTGCTACGGACGTCGAAAACTTAAACTGTAACTAAGTGTCACGATATGTGGTGAGACTACGCGCGACTGGAGCTGATTGGGGACAGGACACAAGAATGATATTATAACGATGGATGACAGTTGTAGTATCCAACTGATGAAAATAAACTAAAGCGATTGGGGAGTTTTTTTTTAGTAATTATATATTATGGTAATCATTTTAGCAGTATTGTTATATGGCAGGATGTCAGTATTACCGCTCGGGTGGCAGATTTACGTAAAGCCAAAGGCTGATAAAATATATGTTATAGACTAGTCTATAGCTCGGATTCTGTTCCATCATGAAAATCAGGTGATAAATATCTTGTGCTATGTCTTTCTTATCTTAACTGTCCAATTTAATTTTGAGTTTACCACACTGTCATAGACAAATATATAACGATTTACGTATCGCAGATAGTAGTAACGATTTTGGCCGAGTGTGGCTTTTACAGGATTTTCGTTGCTATACGTTATCGTTTCGCAACAGTTCAATAAGCACTTATATATGACAAGTTATATAAATGAACATAATCATAGCACATGTACACATTTGCCTCAAAGCAGGTTGTACTGCGCGAAACATGTCATTCTTCATTACTTATCAAGTAGGCAACGAATTTCGTGTTTTTGTTCTGTTTTTGGCGCTAGTGGAAGGGAATCGCCCGTATTTCCGTTCAGCAGTTATGTATTCTAATATCTTTTGTTTCCTAAATAGTAAATATACAGAAGAAACTAATGTATAAATGGAACACATGCAAATCATTTTATCAAAGAAATATGTTAATTACATTCGAAAATATACACCAGAAATGCAATGTGTTTTGAACTAATATATAATCTGGTCATGGCAATTTAATTTTATTTAAGCGAAATTTGACTTTATATATGACACTAACGTACCTGGTGTATTAACAGATAATAGGAACGACACCATGGTAATAAAGAGATGTGTGGATGTCATACTTGATGATGAGCGCGAAAACCACGTTTTGCTTAAGTTATAGGGGCATGTTATTTTAGTGTCGATTCCATGTTTCCAGTAACCCCGAGGTTGTCCACCTAGGTTATGATCCTAGATATGTGTAGATATGATTTTGGAGTCTAGCCTTTTACAGGATTCCATGTGTGTTTTCAGCAAAAAAAATGCATTTGCCCCCCCCCCCCCCCCCCCCCCGGGTAATAGTAATAAAGAATAACGTAAATAACCGTAAAATCGGTAATTTATCGCAAGCGCCACTAAATAAATGACCTTCACAAATTCCGGTTTTATGCTAACCCTAAAGTAACCGTAACCCTTAGTAAGCCTAAACTAATTTTAACTAATCCAAAACTTACTCTAAACTCTAACCGTAAACCGTAACCTGAAACTGCTAACAAAAGTCCCCTCGACACAAGACCGATTTGACTGTAAGCAAAGCGTGGCCGTAGGCGCCGGAGAGATTTTCCTTTACGCCAGTTTGTTTTGTGAAGTTTATTTGCTGAAGTAATGTTAGTGATTTAATTTTGTAACCTAGTGTGTACACGTATACATATAATATATGTATGGAGTAGTTTGGCGGTTGTAGTCTTTTTCTTAGTTAAATCAGAGAAGTAAAAGATCGCCAGGGACCAATTTTGCGGCGGAGGATATGAAAGAAAATATTCCAGCGATATTCGTTTATAATTATATAGCTACGAATTTTCGAATCGAATAGAATAACGGGAAAACATTCTCGAACATTCTAAATTTCGAATACGAATCGTATATTCGTCCCATCCTTATAATACATATCAGAAGTTTAACAAATTTGTTAGTGTTATACCTAGGATACAAGTTAATGACTGAACATTATTGATCTGTTGACCGCGCCCTTTTTAAATTAACGAGAGCCAAACAGCAATATATTAATTTTGTTATATGAGATTAACAGGGAAGTTATGTATTATATTTGGTATATATTACATCTGGTGACTGGTGAACTGTTAGTGATAATAAATCAGTTTGTTAATGTCTTAATCAGTGGAACGCATTCTTTTTTCTAATAATTATATTATTTGAATTTATGGTTAAAAATCTAATATATATATATATATATATATATATATATATATATATATATATATATATATCCGATTTTCTGAGACCCTCTGATTTAAGTATAAATCGGTATGTTTCTGAAACATAACATGTCTGATTATATGCTATTCTTTTTCAGCCAGTCAACTGGCAGCTTGTGTCGTGATGCGTCGATACTTCCTAAGGAACGTGATGGCAGTCATCTTGCTCGGCTGTCTTTGTCTTCCGCTCTACTACGCTGTGATTGGTTCAATAACAAGTCACATGACCCATCTACAGGAAGCACTAGCTGATGCTTCCAACAAAATCAGCATCTCAGATTATTTGCAAAAATCTGCATTTCTTACACTGAACATGAGAAATATTAATTTTCCTGTGGCAGACAAAAATATCACATCACGGAATGTTCTCCCACCCAAATTGCAAACACAAAACCACGCTCTCAACATTTCGGCGCACAAGAATTTGACGATGTCGAAAAAGAAAAATAACGTCACAAATGGTGTTGGAAATATTTTCCCACATAAAGTTTTTATTTATGAGCTTCCTAGACAATTTAGTGGCCGCCTTATAGAGTGTGTCTCACAGGAGTACGGGCCGAACTGTTATGATACGTCTGATTTGGGCTATGGTCGTCAACTCTATACCGATCATGGCTTGTCCGTCAGAGCCACCTGGCAATTCTCATTGGAACTAATCATACATAACAAGTTACTGCGCAGCCCACTTAGAACAAGAAATGCCTCCGAGGCATCGATGTTTTATGTGCCGTACTACGGTGCACTAGCAAGCTTCTGTTATTCATTGCAGATAAATTTAACTTATCCAATTAACTTCACAGAGTACGCTGGTGAACTATCTACATTTCTGACGCAACAAACGCCGTTTCAAGATGGCCGACCACACGTGATGACACTCGGAAAGATCGAGCGTGAAATGCGACAAGTCGGGTATCCCATAATTCCGCAGTCTCATTTGCATCATATGGTATTCGTCGGCATCGAACAGGAGATAAATGATCGATTCCGCAGATTTTACACATCGAGTCTAACCCCAATAATTGTGGCGCCATACCCATCATATGGCCACCTACTGGGAAAGTCTGGAACTATACCTACCTACCTCGAAACACTTTATCGCGAGCCACGTAATGTGTTCATATTACTGGCTGCATCAACTCGGCGTAGTAGTCCACTTCGAGGCATCCTCCTTGACCAATTTGCCAAATCCGCGACACGTGTCAGCTACACAGATTATTTCTCTACCCGATACAACGGAAGCATGACTGACACGATCTGGCTACAGACGGAAGAATGCAACAATCAACATGAGAACGAAACTATGTCCTGGATGAAACGCTCTGTGTTCTGTCTACAACCGTCTGGTGATTCACCGACACGGAAGTCTTTCTATGATGCCGTTGTGGCCGGATGCATACCGGTCATCTTTCGTGGCAATTCTCACGTAATTTATCCATTCGAAACTAAATTGAACTATGCAAGCTTCACAGTGTCAATAAATGAAACTGAGGTTGTGCATAAACATGTGACCCGTATACTTGCCCCATTCAAAACGATTTACCGCGAGAAAGTGAAGACAATGCAGCAGGGTATCTTGAAGGTGCTGCCATGGTTACAGTACAACTACCCCCCGGACCATAACAGTCGACCCGATGCACTCGACATGATACTGCAAGAAATAGTTCACAGGTTCAACATTTAATTACCTGTAGGTCATATAGGTCCAATCTACAATGACCTTTTCTCCTCTAGGTCCTTAACAACATCTAATGACCTACAGGTCTTAGATGTTCAACATACATTGACCTATAGGTTTTGTAGATTCAACATGTAATGACCCACAGGTCTTGTAGGTTCAACATCTAATGACCCACAGGTCTTACATATTCAACTTCTAACAACCTACAGGTCTTGCAGTTAAAATCACTAATGACCTATTGCTCTCACAAACACCAGGGATTGTAATGAAGTACTACTAGTTTGTTACAGTATTTATGTAGTCAAATAATTGGTATGTAATAAAGTACAATTTTAATAAAAATACTTTTACTTGTAACAAAGACATTTTATCTAGAGTAGCAATACTTTGTTATTTCTGTCTACTTAGTGAAAGAGTTTTCAATACAATATTGCTCTGTACTAGGTAGAAGGGTCCTACTGCCATGTTGAGATATACTAATTGTGTGTGATCATGGCAATTTACCGACCATGTTTGATCATACTTGCATAATAGTAGTTATCATATTTTAGGGACTGGTATTGGGTTGCATTCCTGTTAAATAAAGTTTTATTCTAGATTTGCACTTCCTGTGCATGCTCGAATGCTGAAATTAAAACGTTGAATTGTACTTTTGCTTCACACACTTTTAAAGTTACTTTTACTTACTTAAGTAGGATTTTTAATGCAGTTTTACTTAAGTAATTTTGTGGTGAGTTACTTGTACCAGAGCTAATACACCCGAGATGGGGCTTTTCAACACACAGCGCCCTCACACGGGTGGGAGCAAAGCTTAAAACAGATAGTAAATGACGAAACGCCCGAGATTGAGCGAGATGTGTGGATGGCACAGAGTTATCTCATCATCATCATCATGCTGTCGGTCGCGAAGCGACAAAGACTGCTTCCATCACTTGACTCTTGCTCTCCATTTGTCTCTCTGCTGTGAGAGTGATGTCCAGGAGTCGATCTTTATGTCTCTCAGCTTCAGGTTTCTCTTGATGGTATCTTTGAACCGGAGACGAGGGCGTCCTCTCTTTCTGTGACCAGAAGACAGTTGGGAGTAGAGAACCTGCTTCGGTAGCCTGTCTGATGACATCCTCATGAGGTGTCCAGTCCACCGGAGATTCTTTCTGATCAGAAGATCTTCCATAGATGGCAGCCCTGTCCGTTCGAGTATTTCCTTGTTTGTCACTTTGTCCATCCAGGTTATCCTCATGATCGAACGCAGATGTCGCATCATGAAGGCATGCAACTTTTTCACCTGTCGTCTGTACACTGTCCATGCCTCGGCTCCGTATAGGAGGGTGGACAGCACAATTGCACGGTATATCTTGCCTTTAACCCGCATGGACACATGGTGGTTGTTCCAGAGTCTCTGGCGTAGTCGGCCGAAAGATGCACTAGCCTTGGCCATCCTCCTCTGTATTTCATCGTCAATGCATCCGTCACTTGATATAGTGCTTCCGAGGTAGGTGAATTCCATAACAGAGTTCAGCTTGTTTCCATCAACCATGATATCCTCCTCTCGGGTTCTTGTAGAGTTGGGTTGGTACAGCACCTCGGTCTTCTTGATGTTAATCTTCAGGCCGAACTTCTTTGACGCATTGGAAAAATCATCCACTATTTTCTGCATCTCTTCAGCAGAGTGTGCAACCAGTGTACTGTCATCTGCGAATAGCAGCTCCCTCATCAGTATCCGTGTAGTCTTGGTCTTCGCTCTGAAGTGTGCGACGTTGAATAGGTCAGCGCTCTGTCTGGACTGTATGTAGATGCCATCCCCCATGTCTCGGAAAGCATTGTCGAGCATTGCTGATAGGAAGATGGAAAAGAGCGTGGGCGCCAGTACACAGCCTTGCTTGACCCCATTTGTGACCCTGAACGATTCCGAGACTTCCCCTCCAACATTAACAGTCGCCATCATTCCGGTATGTAGTGCCTCGATCATTGTTGTGAACTTCTCTGGGCAGCCATACTTCTTCAGTAGCTGCCATAGTCCGGTCCTCCCAACTGTATCGAACGCCTTACTGAAGTCGACAAATACCATGTACAGTGGTCGGTCCTGCTCAATGCACTTTTCTTGTAGTTGTCGGAGACAAAATATCATATCCACGGTGCTCCGGTTACCTCTGAAGCCACATTGTTTCTCCGGAACTACCTCTGGTGTTAGGTGGGTAGATAGTCTGTTGAGGAGGATCCTGGCGAAGATCTTGCCTGCTATGGAAAGAAGAGAGATTCCTCTATAGTTTCCACAGTCTGTTCGATCACCTTTCTTGTAGATGGTTATAATGCTTGCATCCTTCCATGCTTGTGGTACAGAACCCATCTCCCAGGCATTGGTGATTAGTTGGTGCAGTCTGCTGAACAGATTGTCTCCTCCATACTTCCATACTTCTGCAGGAATTCCATCTTCTCCAGGTGCTTTGCCATCTTTCAGGCTGGCGATTGCTCTAGCCATCTCATCCATAGTTGGAATCTCATCAAGGCTTGTCTTGGTAATGCGCTGCGGGATGTTGTCCAGAGCTTCGTGATCTATGTTGCCAGGGACGTTGAGTAGCTTCTGGAAGTGTTCACTCCATCTTACCACAACTCTCTTGCTGTCAGAGAAGGTTTCCATTCCGTCTGTTGATTTTAGTTGAACAGGTCCCTTCTTTTTGGGTCCCCACACTTCCTTCAGTCCATTGTAGAAGCCCTTCATGTTGTTACTGTCGGCAGCTCTCTGCAGCTCCACTCCACTACGGCACATGATTAGATACATCGGGTGAGTGCCCAGATCGACTTTAACAGCTGCACGTTGGACACTGTTGCCGTCATTTCTCCAGTATGTCCATGTGCCAATAATGAACAACAAGACAATAGATTTATGCTATGGGAATATTCCCAGTGCTTACTCCGCTCGTGCTCACCCTCCCCTCGGTCGTGCCGATCACAATGTCATCAACCTCATCCCAGCGTATCGACAACTGTTGAAGAGATTCAAGCCGACCAAGGTCGAGGTCCTAATTCAAAGCCTTGAATCACGTCTGATATAAAAAACACGCTTAAGGAAAAACAACTCGCATACCGCACTAAGGACATACACACAATGAAAAATGCACACAGACAGCTACAAACAGAAATCTCGCAAGCAAAACAAAGGTATCGTGAAAAAGTTGAACATGAGTTTAGC
This sequence comes from Oasisia sp. SBJ-2009, assembly GCA_964017155.1. Classification (NCBI taxonomy): domain Eukaryota; kingdom Metazoa; phylum Annelida; class Polychaeta; order Sabellida; family Siboglinidae; genus Oasisia; species Oasisia sp. SBJ-2009. The sequence goes on from OZ024867.1 coordinate 5,207,175, forward strand.
TGCATGAACACTAAACAGGCCTTTGCGCACTTGAAAAAGATGTCAGGTCGTGTTGACAGATTATCTGTCCCTTCAACTACTGATCCATTGAAATTTGCTTCAGACTTAAATTTGTTTTATAACAGATTTGACACCCGTGATTTTTCTATTGAGTGTGAGTCGCTCCTAGCTGCTTGCCCTTTACCCATACCAGGTGATTTTGACATTTCTACCGTGGATGTCACAAATCAATTCAAAAAGTCTAAGGCTAATAAAGCTCCTGGTCCAGATGGCATTCCAGGCCGCTTACTTAAAGAGTGTGCAATTGAGTTAGGTCCGGTATTTCAGCCACTGTCTAAACAGTCTGTGGATACAGGTGTGATTCCTACCATCTGGAAAACGTCTATAGTGGTACCCGTCCCTAAAAAGTCATCACCGTCAGAGTTAAACCACTTCAGACCTGTGGCCCTAACGTCCATCGTCATGAAATGTTTTGTCACATTCTCCCACATGTTCAATCTCAACTGGACCCATATCAGTTCGCTTACCGTTCAAGAAGAGGCACTGACGATGCAATAGCTTGCCTTCTACACAAACTATTCGAACACATGGAGACAGCTGGTAACTATGCTCGAATCCTATTTATAGATTTCAATTCAGCATTTAATACAATACAAAGGCATGTCATGATTGATAAACTACAGAAACTATAAGTTTCATCCGCATTTGTTCACTGGGTTTTAAATGTCCTAAGTAATCGCCCGCAGTGTGTACGAGTGGGTGACATAAAGTCACCAGTGATTGTTAGCAACACAGGTGCGTCTCAGGGTTGTGTCATGAGCCCATTTTTGTACACTTTGTATACAAGTGACTGTCGGAGTGTGGATCCATCAACCCAATATGTGAGATTTTCTGATGATACAGCCATGCTCGCTCTTTTGAGTGATTTTGCCTCATACCAGTCATATGTTTCTTCAGTGGTACGTTTCTCGAGGTGGTGCAGTAACAATTTTCTACATCTGAATGTTTCCAAAACCAAAGAAATGTGCATTGACTTCCGTCGAAATAGAACTGTCAATAGTCCTATTGTCATCAACGGTGAACCTGTGGAACAGGTTGATTCTTTCAAGTATCTCGGTGTTATCTTAGATGAAAAATTGTCATTTACAAAGCATGTTACAGCCGTGCAGAAAAAGTCTCAGCAGCGACTGCACGTTCTTCGAAAGTTACGAGCTTTCTACGTTGATCCACTACTTCTTCTACGTCTTTACCGTAGCATAATTGAGCCTCTCATAACCTACTGCAGCATTTGTTACTACCCTGCTCTTTCGGTGA
>OZ024867.1:5210988-5225988 GCA_964017155.1 Oasisia sp. SBJ-2009
CTAACTGCCCACCCTAACTCGGGTTTACAGTGACGTTAATTACCTTTCATGAAATCAGGACAGAATATTAAATCAGGTCCGCAATCAGACGGTTCAGCAGGTCTGTGTACAGTAGCGTTCTGTTCTGTTCCAACGTTCACAATTTACCAATCGCTGTCGCTGTCTCTAAACGCGCAGCCATACGAGCAGTATGTGTATTAGTTAAGTGAGTGAGTGAGTGGGTGAGTGAATGAGTGATTGAGTAAGTGAATGAGTGAATGAGTGAGTGAGTGAGTGAGTGAATAAGTGAGTGAGTGCGTGAGTGGGTGAGTGAGTGAATAAGTGAGTGAGTGGATGAATGAGTGAATGCGTGAATGAGTGAATGGGTGAGTGAGTGAGTGGGTGGGTGAGAGGGTGAGTGAGTGAGTGAGTGAGTGAGTGAGTGAGTGAGTGACTAAATAGGTGAGTGAGTGAGTGAGTGGGTGAGTGGGTGAGTGGATGGGTGAGTGAGTGAATAAGTGAATAAGTGAATAAGTGAGTGAGTGTGTGTGTGTGTGTGCGTGAGTGAGTGAGTGAGTGACTGAGTGACTGAGTGACTGAGTGACTGGGTGACTGAGTGACTGAGTGACTGAGTGGTATGTTAACATGATATAATGTAAGGTAAATAACAACAACATAGTATCCGGATGATCCTCTCATATTAAGGTAAATAACAACAACATAGTATCCGGATGATCCTCTCATATTAAGGTAAATAACAACAACATAGTATCCGTTTGATCCTGTTAGACGTGTTAGTTTCACCCTAACTTTGGATTTACTTGGGGGAATCATATGTCTGCTCCACCAATGTTCCATGAGGCATTTGCCCCTTCCTCCCGCATAGCCAGAGGACTTTCACCCCAGTGGTCGATATGAGAAACAATGTAGACCAAGAACAGAAGTGACGACTAATTATGTTCCGTAGTTCAGTGACCCTATCCACCCAGACATCTCCCAGACTCCGCCAGCGGACACTGGCTACACTTCGGTCTGTGGTGAGCCGTTTAGTCTACGCGCTGTGGAGTAAGCTGTCAGGAATATATGCAATATTTACGAACTGGAGTCAAACGTCTGTCGTCACGTCGTCAACAGCTGTCAACACGTATTCCGTCGGCACGTCAGCGTTTTGCGTTACGCTATTTCGCGGTAATCGGCCAAAGATCGAACAGCTGGCGGCAGTGTCAGTGACGGCAGCGTGAAGAATTCATCATCATCGTCGGGCTCACGCGTGTAGCGTCAGTTACGATGAAGTACGTTCACATACACACACACACGCACATACACACGCACATAGGCCTTACATAATATATATATATATATATATATATATATATATATATATATATATATATATACACGCACGCAAGCACACAAACCAAACGGACACACATATACACGTACGCAGAAATGAGCAAACGAACGAATACAGGCACACACGCACGCACACACGCACACACATACACGCACGCACACGCAAACGCATACACACACATACACAAACCTATGTCACGAGCACACATGCACGCAGGCACATACGTGCACATACACATACACACACATAGAAACACTGTGACCATGCACACACACACACACACACACACACACACACACACACACACACACACACACACACACACACACACACACACACACACACACACACACACACGCACGCACGCACGCACGCGGTCGCACGCACGCACACACACACGCACACACGCACACACACATACGCACGTACGCACGCACGCACACACACCAATCACCATGTACTGTTATGCGAAGTAAGAGCCACTGCTATCACAGTTATGACGTTTCACAACGCAAAACCCATTTCCCTGAATACTAGGATTCTATGACTTGTCAGTCTTCGTCATTAAGCTAAAAATAACTGCCTTATGACACATTGTAGACACACGTTGACATTAGCCGTTCCAAACATGTGGCTAGAGTTACATCCGATAGGCTGTCTGGTCTCTATCCTTGGGAATCATTATACGTAACAACACTGTGCTAAAAGTGTCCTTATAATTGTACACACATTGCTGGAATGGGTAGGGCGCAGCTTATCGTTGACAGCAACAAAGGTGGTGCGCGGAATAAAAATGTTATGTATGTGTTCGTTCGTTCGTTCGTTCGTTCGTTCGTTCGTTCGTTCGTTCGTTCGTTCGTTCGTTCGTTCGTTCGTTCGTTCGTTCGTTCGTTCGTTCGTTCGTTCGTTCGTTCGTTCGTTCGTTCGTTCGTTCGTTCGTTCGTTCGTTCGTTCGTTCGTTCGTTCGTTCGTTCGTTCGTTCGTTCGTTCGTTCGTTCGTTCGTTCGTTCGTTCGTTCGTTCGTTCGTTCGTTCGTTCGTTCGTTCGTTCGTTCGTTCGTTCGTTCGTTCGTTCGTTCGTTCGTTCGTTCGTTCGTTCGTTCGTTCGTTCGTTCGTTCGTTCGTTCGTTCGTTCGTTCGTTCGTTCGTTCGTTCGTTCGTTCGTTCGTTCGTTCGTTCGTTCGTTCGTTCGTTCGTTCGTTCGTTCGTTCGTTCGTTCGTTCGTTCGTTCGTTCGTTCGTTCGTTCGTTCGTTCGTTCGTTCGTTCGTTCGTTCGTTCGTTCGTTCGTTCGTTCGTTCGTTCGTTCGTTCGTTCGTTCGTTCGTTCGTTCGTTCGTCCGTCCGTTCGTCCGTCCGTCCGTCCGTCCGTCCGTCCGTCCGTCCGTCCGTCCGTCCGTCCGTCCGTCCGTCCGTCCGTCCGTCCGTCCGTCCGCCCGCCCGTCCGCCCGCCCGCCCGCCCGCCCGCCCGCCCGCCCGCCCGCCCGCCCGCCCGCCCGCCCGCCCGCCCGCCCGCCCGCCCGCCCGCCGGCCCGCCCGCCCGCCCGCCCGTCCGTCCGTCCGTCCGTCCGTCCGTCCGTCCGTCCGTCCGTCCGTCCGTCCGTCCGTCCGTCCGTCCGTCCGTCCGTCCGTCCGTTCGTTCGTTCGTTCGTTCGTTTACATTCATTCACATTCATGTTCATTATTTCATTTCCATTAACTAATTAATTAATTAATTAATTAATTAATTAATTAATTAATTAATTCATTCATTCATTCATTTATATTTCAAAACGATGTAAAAATAGACATACAATTGTCTATGCCCAACCAATATGTGTAGAAATCGTCTGTGTTCACTCGCTCGTCCGCGGTGCCTCAAGCGGTGCGCCACACTAACACCGCAGTGATTTATGGGTACGCGACGACGTTGGTCTACTTCCGCTTCGGCGAAGCGGCAAAGAAACGTCGTAGATTCTCATTGACCTTAATGGCGGCGTAACTGACTTCTCCGTAGCGGACGTTTTTATCCCGTCGATTAGGTGATTGGTTAATGTCCGACACAGCGCGCGGCCCTCGAAAACTTAATGCGTCTTGCGACAAAATCGGATTAAAGTCAAGCAATATGGATTAGCAAAGCGACGCCGAAACCTTCCATTCCATTAAGTGTTCCGTTCCCGTGTCTGACGACGTCTTCGGTGTCAGTGTTTGTAGTCAGTCTAACAGAACACGACGCAGATACAAGAATGCCCTTTCTCAATATGACATGACATTTTATTTTTTACTGAAAAGCAGCCGTTGCATTGCTAATAATTGTATTTAAACCTTTATTATCTTGCCACTTTTAATCGAATTTTGCGTACAATTTTTTCGACAATGCTCAAATTGAATTCTCCAAGTTTGGCTTGTTAAAATAAAGAACGGAGCGCGGTGGTATAGTGTGTGAAACCTCTGACTCTCGTTGAAAAACGTCCGCATTCGAATCTTTCACTCTGTGTTCCTTCTCAATCTCAATCTTCTCAATCAATGTAATCAGTATAAAGTTGACGGCAAAAGATAGAGGATTACCTAGAACAACACCTGTGCGGTAGTCAATTGTAGGACATGATTACCATGAACAACACCTATGTGGTAGTCAAGTGTAGGACATGATTACCAAGAACAACACCTGTGCAGTAGTCAATTGTAGGAAATGATTACCAAGACCAATACCTGTGCGTTAGTCAACTGTAGGACATGTTTACCAAGAACAACACCTGTATGGTAGTCAACCGTAAGACAAGGTTACCAAGAACAACACCTGTGTGGTAGTCAACCATAAGACAAGGTTACCAAGAACAACACCTGTGTGGTAGTCAACCATAAGATAAGGTTACCAAAAACAACACCTGTGTGGTAGTCAACCATAAGACAAGGTTACCAAGAACAACACCTGTGTGGTAGTCAACCATAAGACAAGGTTACCAAGAACAACACCTGTGTGGTAGTCAACCATAAGACAAGGTTACCAAGAACAACACCTGTGTGGTAGTCAACCATAAGACAAGGTTACCAAGAACAACACCTGTGTGGTAGTCAACCATAAGATAAGGCTACCAAGAACAACACCTGTGTGGTAGTCAACCGTAAGACAAGGTTACCAAGAACAACATATGTGCTATTGTTAACCGTAGGACTGGATTACCAAGAACAACATAAGTGCGATAATCAACTGTAGGACCGGATTACCTAGAACAAGACCTGTGCGGTAATCAACTTAGGACAGGATTGCCAAGAACAACACCTGTGCGGTAGTTAACTGCTGGGAAGGATGCTGCAGACTTTACGCGAAGCGCGTAACACATGATTAGAGACGTGGAGAAAATATAAAGTCAGATCTCATATGCCTCACTATCCTGTCCTAGGTTACAAACCCGGCAGACCTGGTCTATCACAGCCTCTCTACACCTCTATGAGAAGCGTTCAGCAACGACGCAATTACTACGCATGCGCAAATATTCGCAACTGTCTATAGTTCAACGTAGCGCCCGACCCTCGAAAACATAATGCTTCTTCCGATAAAATCGAATTAAAGTCAAGCAAAATGGATTGGGGAACCGACGCCGAAACATGCCATTCCATTAAGTGTTCCGTTCCCGTGTCTGACGACGTCTTCGGTGTCAGTGTTTGTAGTCAGTCTTGCAGAACACGACGCAGATACGTGAATGCCCTTTCTCAATATCACATGACATTTTATTTGTCATTGAAGAGAAGCCTTTGCATTCCTAATTGTATAAAAACCTTTATTTTCGTGACACTTTAAATCTAATTTTGCATTAAAAAAATCGACAACGCTCAAATTTAATTATCTAAGATTGATCTGTTGAAAATAAAAAACCGAGCGCGGTGGCATTGTGAGTGAAACGTCTGATTCTTGTATTCTTGTTTGAAAGATTCCGCATTCAATTTTTTCACACTTATTCTTGTTGCTTCTTATTCACTCTGTTTTACGAGTGAGCACCAGGGTCGCGTATTGGCCGATATTTGTGTAAGAAAAAAGCTTACGCGCATTGATTACAGCATGGCTGAATTATCTCCAGAGAAATGGAGACGGTATCGCGACAACAGGTATGTATAATGACGTGCAAAGCGCCTTGTACCTGTTTTTGCGCCATATACTTACATATATCTACATCAATGTAATAATTATTTACTTCACCGCAGAAGATAACCAAGAATAGCCCTTTTGCGGTGGTCAACTGCCGAGTGAATTGAAGTGGACAGTACAAACGTGTCCTTAGGTTCTGAGTGGCGTTGTCGCGCTTACATTTTTCCAGTCGTTATAAATTTTCCAATTGACGTTTCTGCGCATGCGCGGTATATGTAAAATCATCAATGTGCAGCGAAACGACAAAGCATTTGTGGTATAAAGACCACGGGCTGTTCGTTAGGATGTATATAACCTCTCAGCAAAGTTAGTTATCGCAAATTAACACGAGGCAAACAGGTTTTGAGGCATGTTTCGATAGCAAGCTAAAACCAAGTGACTGTAGTGCGCCATAATCCGTGACAGTGATTTAAACAAACGTTATATATTAATGTACTGAACATTTTAAGCAACTCTTCTCAGAAATCATCTCAAGAAAGTTAACGAACAGCCAGTTGTAATTATACCAATCGTTGCACATTGATGATTTTACATTAACAAGATTTAACAAGATTGCCACCTAGAGAATCAACTCAAGATGGCAGGTGGACAAGGAAGCCCTTTGGCGGGGTACATCTAAATGTACCCCGCCCTTCTTAGGTACATGTCAATTTTATTTTTAAACATATTAACACTACTAGCACTTACACAATCAGCCGATAATCTGTTCCATTCATTTACTGTTCTTTGTGAAAATGAAAATTTTCTAATATCTAATCTACATTGCTTCTTTGCTAATGTAACTCCATGTCCTCTAGTCCTTCTCTCTTCCTTGACTGAGAAAAAAATATTTCTGTCAATATTTTCATACCCATTCAATATTTTAAAAACTTCTATCTGATCTCCTCGCAGTCTCCTGGTTTCTAGTGTTGTTAATCCACATTCTTTTAGACGCATTTCATAACTAATATTCCTGAGTTTTTGTATCATTTTGGTTGCTCTTCTTTGTACTCTTTCTAGTATATCAATATCCTTCTTGCGATATGGCCTCCATGCCTGTATGCAATATTCTAAATGAGGCCTAACTATTGTTTTGTACAGTGGTATTATTAGTTCTTTTTCCTTGTACACTATATTTCGCCTAATTAATCCAAGAATTTGGTTTCCCTTCGCTGCTGCAATTGCACACTGTTAGTGCAGAAACATTAACCGGGACGTTTATAACGCCGGGAAAATTTAAGCGCTACAGCGCCACTGGTTCGCGTTTACTAGACTGCTACACCGGGCCCCATCTCCCCGTAGGTGACCGACCCGCGGAGAGCGGAGAGCGACGCCTGACGATGAAAACAAAGACTCCCGATACAATCAATAGGTTGTTCTGTCTACCGCAAACATCCATTCCATTATTTCACTAAAAGCACATTTGAACCATTTCCCACGCGCTAACTCGATTATCTCACTTCTCCGGAGCAGTTTCAATGAGCTCTTTGGTTTGTACCGGAATGACCCCGCGATGTCGCTGTTCTCGACAGACAAGAGTGTACGGGCGCCAGCCTGGTGGGCTTATCACGTACGCTCTTCCGACGGACATGTTATATTTATGTTCGAGAAACACGACGTAATAACGTGACGTATTACGTAGCGACGTTGTGTTTTTGACGAAGCTCTCGCGGCGCGCACGCCATTATCTCACGCAGAGCCGGTTTAAATGTACGCTGATGCTACGTTCCTGTATTGATCGATGACACCGACTCTGTGTGTCTGTACGTTTTTGTGTAGGCTATTTTACGTGTTCTTGTAGTAAGTGATTCAGACTTATATAAAAGCAATTACCAATATTTCTCTGTTCTCTGGGTTCACTAACCTGCGCTCTCCTGCCGACGGGCCGCATTGGTGCTTACTACAGATCAGAGAATTACCATAACAGAAGCCGGAACGTGGAAAACAAGTGGCTTGAGTTTCAGTGGGGGAGCCGAGCAATAAATACGAACGTACGACAAGAGGTTGTGAGCATTTGTCTGTACCCGTCCCCCTCCCACCCCAATTTCCCATCCCCCCACCAATGACATCATGTTTGCGGAGCTAAATGTCGGTATACAATTGTGACGACGAAAAAATAAGCGCAGATTAGCGGCGGATTAATGCATGCATGTTGGGTCATTTTTTTTTATGTAAAAACGTTGTCACAATTAACGGACGTTAGACAAAGTTAAGACCCAGCCACTATGACGAGACTTGTTCCAATTATAAGAAGTCAAAACAATTCAAAACCATTTAATTTCGAAGAAAACAGGTTCAACAATGTCGAAGGCCATTTCATTGCGACGATCTTGTTGAAGTTGTCTGTTGCTAAAAGGCGGAGAGAAGACAAACATATAAAGGTGTTACCTTTTTTATAACAATAATAATAATAAAATTAGTAATAATAAAATTAGTAATAATAAGTAATAATAATAAATAAATTATATATATATATATATATATATATATATATATATATATATATATATATATATAATGATCTTGATGATAATAATAATACCAGCAACAGTAACTGTAAAATAACAATAATGATAACAATGACGATAATGATGATAATGATGGTTGTAATAATAACAATTATTATTATTATTTTATAAGAAAAAGAATAATGACACTTCTATTGCGCCTATGTATTAGAAGCCAATGTCAGAGTTTGTTTCTTTCTTTAAATTCGGCCATTCCTTCAGTATCCCCCGTCAGCTGCACTCTGTCCTCGTCGACTGTAAACATGTCAAATGTTCGCTGCACATCAAACTTCTAGACGCGGAAGATGAATACATTCCAGCAATCGACACCAGACAATCAAAGTGAAGATGTTGTTTGACGAAGTACTTGGGCTAGATTAGGTTCCTTCGTGACGCGGTCTTGTCCGTTCGTCCGCTCCTGGTGACAATTGACTGTCCTTGACCCGATGTGTTTGAAGACGCTCAAGATGAAGGTCATCTCTCAGACGCTTCGTCCCTGTCTCCGCGATAGATGACTGTCCGTTGACCTGGCAGCTTAAGACAACGTATTTGGACAACAGCCCGAGTAATGATATTTGATATTAACTCAATGAAATCGGGATGAAGATTAATGAATACATTTCCCTAAGTTGCGCCTACGTCGTCGAATTGGGCCACACAATTACCGAGTCAGTACAATCTTTCCGCTGACAGCATGAGACACATTGGTAGGTTTAAATTGAAATGGCACATTTTGCAACTGTATCTGGAAAATGTCGCTTCCATACGGTAGAAAATGGTTGGATTTGTTTTGTTGTGAGACGCCTGTTATTTCACTTAGAAGCACACAACATCGGTGATGCCATTTTTGTCGATATGCAATATAAACGTTCAGAAATCTGTGTGCACTATAGGTGTATGACCTCCACTGTGTTATGCTATGATCAAGTACTTAGCCATATTAAGTCCCATTTGTCGAATAGTTGACGTTGTACATCCATTCAGTTGTCTTTAACCTCGTCGTCCTTGACACTTCTCCAACTGTGTTGTGAAATGCCTCACTGACAAAATTAATAATCTTTCTAATTGATGATGCTTTGCCTGGTTTCTTCTCTTGGAATAAGACGGCATAATACTTTTTATTTTCTCATTCAAGCAGATTGTAGTTGACGATTAATCAAGCTGTCAATCAGTTAATCAGTCAGTAAATTAATATATCCGTCCGTCCGTCCGTCCGTCCGTCCGTCCGTCCGTCCGTCCGTCCGTCCGTCCGTCCGTCCGTCCGTCCGTCCGTCCGTCCGTCCGTCCGTCCGTCCGTCCGTCCGTCCGTCCGTCCGTCCGTCCGTCCGTCCGTCCGTCCGTCCGTCCGTCCGTCCGTCCGTCCGTCCGTCCGTCCGTCCGTCCGTCCGTCCGTCCGTCCGTCCGTCCGTCCGTCCGTCCGTCCGTCCGTCCGTCCGTCCGTCCGTCCGTCCGTCCGTCCGTCCGTCCGTCCGTCCGTCCGTCCGTCCGTCCGTCCGTCCGTCCGTCCGTCCGTCCGTCCGTCCGTCCGTCCGTCCGTCCGTCCGTCCGTCCGTCCGTCCGTCCGTCCGTCCGTCCGTCCGTATATATTTGTATGGTTAAATGTTCCCATTATATCTGTTAAAACAGTTATCGAACTGAAAAAAAATATCTTCCTATCACATTCCTTCCATCGGCCTTCCCCCATCCTTACTCTTCCACCGTCATCCTTCCTTTCATCCCCCACCCTTCCACGAACATTCCTTCATCCCTGTATGCCTCAATAAATGTTTGGAGACACTCTCCAGGATATATACTTATGTGTCTGGTGGAATTCATTGAAGACGGAGTTATGCTTGTCCTTATGTTCAAATGTTCGCAGTTATAAATTTCCGCTGTTACAAATGTCCGCTTATCGGCACAAGTGATCACCATGTTCCTGCTGACAACCAGTGATGACGACGACGACCTAACAACAACAACACCACCACCACCACCACCACCACTGCTGTGTCCAGCCTGATAACATCCTAATTTCTAGGTATATTGAGGGTTAAATAATCGCCTCAATGGATTCTTTGTACCTGAAAACATACAAAAAGATGTTTCATTTATGTTCTTACCATGTTTGGCACCAAATATATGACCCAAAATGAATTTGTAAACCGTTGAAAATACAGTCGGGCAAAACCCCTTAATCGATTTAGAACATATAACTACGTCTAAAAATTGTGTTTGCCAGCCGTAAACATTAAATGCCTCCATCACTTTAAATATGAACCTTTTTATATATTTGACCTAACCTAAGAAGGACTGTGTTCATTTAGGCCGAGTGCCAATGTGCGGACATTTATAACTGTTTCTACAACGACGTTCACACCAGGAACATAAGAATGCCTACTATCGATGGTCTCCACTGTCCAGAGGGCTAACGGGGATAAGAGGATGACTGCGAAAGGCCGGAGATGAGCGTGCGTGGGCCGTGGGACGGGAATTGGGGGGGGGGGTAAGGTTGGAACGAGGAGAAGACGGTGTTACAACGGGTCTACGATGTAATGAACAGACATACCGGACCGGAAGAAAAAAGGATTCACCGTCGTAGTTATATTGGGTAACTTTAAAAGGAATGTTGAATTATATTAAACCAGATATGCCTCTGATCTAATCAAATAACACATTTGTGTAATTTGTCGTATGAATTCAACGAAACTAAATAAATATATAATGTGCACACGTCATTATCAATATTAGGTTTGGCTGATTTCTCCTAATCCTAAAGAATACTAAAAAAACAGAGAGCCCGTACGTAAAACTTCACGAAAGCTAAAAACGCAGTACTGTGTTTACTACGGATGCTTTTGTGTTGCCGTTGTAGGAAATAAATCGATTTCTATTTACGCGACGTCCCTAAACGGATTGCCCATTGATCAGAAATCGCTGAGGTAGATTTATGTCCAATTACTCGCGGATTGTCCATCGGCGTCGACCGATAAAGTAAGTGTCGCACGTGACGGGGAAACGCCACTTACGATATCCGTGATGAACCAATCACGTTAACTACGTGTTAGGGCACGTACGGGGCGTTGTTGTGGAGGGTAGAAGTCATTCTCTTGGTAGCTGCGACCATTGCGCGAAGACTTTTAATTTTGTATCTGTATAGTACCACCCATGTACAATACCACCCCTGAACAATACCACCCATGTACAATACCACCCCTAAACAATACCATCCATGAACAATACCATCCCTAAGCAATACCATCCATGAACAATACCATCCATGAACAATACAATCCATGAACAATACCATCTATGAACAATATCACCACTTTATAGTCCCACCCGTGTACAATACCACCCCTGAACAATACCACACATGTACAGTACCACCTCTGTATAGTACCAGCCATGTACAATACCATCCCGTGTACAACACCACTCATGTACAGTATCATACCTCTAGAGTATCATCCTGTGATGTACCAACCCATCTACATAAACCTCCCCTGTGTAGAGTCTACTTAAACCTCCCCTGTGTAGAGTCTACATAAACCTCCCCTGTATAGAGTCTACTACATAAACCTCCTCTGTGTAGAGTTTACATAAACCTCCCCTGTGTAGAGTTACATAAACATCCCCTGTGTAGAGTCTACATAAACCTCCTCTGTGTAGAGTCTACATAAACCTCCCTGTGTAGAGTCTACACAAACCTCCCCTGTATAGAGTTTACATAAACCTCCCTGTGTAGAGTCTACACAAACCTCCCCTGTATAGAGTTTACATAAACCTCCCCTGTAGAGAGTCTACATAAACCTCCCCTGTATAGAGTCTACATAAACCTCCTCTGTGTAGAGTCTACATAAACCTCCTCTGTGTAGAGTCTACATAAACCTCCCCTGTATAGAGTCTACATAAACCTCCCCTGTATAGAGTCTACATAAACCTCCTCTGTGTAGAGTCTACATAAACCTCCCCTGTATAGAGTCTACATAAACCTCCTCTGTGTAGAGTCTACATAAACCTCCTCAGCGTAAAATCTACATAAATGTATTCACGGGTGACCCACTTTAGTAACAACACCTGATGTTTTCGGTTTTAACCAAATTACGGAGTCTCTTTTGTTATTCCTTCTGCGCACGATCTTGCGCACGTGCATACCGCGCGTCCAATGTGACCTCGCATTAACGGTCGCTGTGTTACTGTGACCTCGCAATAACGGTCGTTGAGTTATTGTGTGTTTGAATTGCAATAAACCGTTTTAACGATGTTTTCCGTCCGCAGTTGATAAAGCTTTACGTGACTTCCTTTGTCGGCCACCGGATGCCAGGGGAAATGCTCCTGACGGCGTCTTAACATCGCCTACTAGCTTCCGTCTGTATCTCCATCAAATTACTCTCAAAGTTCTCAGGTAACTTACAGCAATGATATATCGTGGGAATGATGGCCAAATAACCTCCTTAGCGACTCCAAAATAGGCCTAAATGTATCGTTACATTAAATGACTTCCTTGTATGAAGACGACAGAATGGCGGACTATGCAAATATGGCCTTCTACGGCATCTGTGGTAATCATAGTTTGTGAGCATGCGTCAAGCGAGTGACCGGAAGTGGAGAGACGAAGGTGTGAGATAAAGTGTGACGGGGAGAACGAGAGAGGAGTGAACGAGAAATAAGTAGCGGATGGCGGCTGAAGGATGAACGCGGGCGGGGGAAGTTTCGTTTACGTTTACGTGATACGTGTCTATCTCCCATCACCCCTTCGACTTCCTCCAAGCGTTTGCCCCGGCTGTAATCCTCATTGTAACAAGGCAATTAATCTAACGGATTTTGCACTGGGGAAATGCTACATCATATCGTGAATTTATCAATTGTAATACGCAACGTTACATGTTGTGAACTTTCTGGTTGAACGCCAACGCCACATCATCTTATAAAGATAGGGATGTTTAATTGTTGTTCCATCAGAGTAAGTGACTACAGGTTGGTATTTGTCATCGTCTTTGTGAGTAGGTTTGGGAGAGTAGCGAGAGGAATGTGGTGGTCGGCCATAGGCTGATGCTGCATAGGGACTTTGGTTCGTGTCTCTGTAATGATGTGTCATTTCTCTCTTACTTTCTAACCTTGACGCCTTCTGTGAGTGGTTTTGCTGAATTGTCAGTTACACTTTTAGTGAACGTGGTTGTCATGTCGGTATTCATTTCATTTTAAGCGAGTTGGGTTTGAATTATATATATATATAAATATTATATATATATATATATATATATATATATATATATATATATATATATATATATATATATATATATATACATATATATATATATATACACAGAGTTTGCGTGATTGTCTGGTGGACAAAACGGACGGACGGACGGACGGACGGACGGACGGACGGACGGACGGACGGACGGACGGACGGACGGACGGACGGACGGACGGACGGACGGACGGACGGACGGACGGACGGACGGACGGACGGACGGACGGACGGACGGACGGACGGACGGACGGGGCGGGCGGGCGGACGGGCGGGCGGGCGGGCGGGCGGGCGGGCGGTCGGGCGGGCGGGCGGGCGGACGGACGGACGGGCGGGCGGGCGGGCGGGCGGGCGGACGGACGGGCGGGCGGGCGGGCGGGCGGACGGGCGGACGGACGGACGGGCGGGCGGGCGGGCGGACGGACGGACGGACGGACGGACGGACGGGCGGGCGGGCGGGCGGGCGGACGGACGGACGGGCGGGCGGGCGGGCGGGCGGGCGGGCGGACGGACGGACGGACGGACGGGCGGGCGGGCGGGCGGGCGGGCGGGCGGGCGGGCGGGCGGGCGGACGGACGGACGGACGGACGGACGGACGGACGGACGGACGGACGGACGGACGGACGGACGGACGGACGGACGGACGGACGGACGGACGGACGGACGGACGGACGGACGGACGGACGGACGGACGGACGGACGGACGGACGGACGGACGGACGGACGGACGGACGGACGGACGGACGGACGGACGGACGGACGGACGGACGGACGGACGGACGGACGGACGGACGGACGGACGGACGGACGGACGGACGGACGGACGGACGGACGGACGGACGGACGGACGGACGGACGGACGGACGGACGGACGGACGGACGGACGGACGGACGGACGGACGGACGGACGGACGGACGGACGGACGTGTGTTTTGGCGAATCTTCGGAACAAAAACGGGTGGTGACAAATATAATTCGTATTGATGTCCTCGTTGTGTAATGCAGCTCGATGTTATGTCGTGTCGTGTCGTGTCGTGTCGTGTCGTGTCGTGTCGTGTCGTGTCGTGTCGTGTCGTGTCGTGTCGTGTCGTGTCGTGTCGTGTCGTGTCGTGTCGTGTCGTGTCGTGTCGTGTCGTGTCGTGTCGTGTCGTGTCGTGTCGTGTCGTGTCGTGTCGTGTCGTGTCGTGTCGTGTCGTGTCGTGTCGTGTCGTGTCGTGTCGTGTCGTGTCGTGTCGTGTCGTGTCGTGTCGTGTCGTGTCGTGTCGCGTCGCGTCGCGTCGCGTCGCGTCGCGTCGCGTCGCGTCGCGTCGCGTCGCGTCGCGTCGCGTCGCGTCGCGTCGCGTCGCGTCGCGTCGCGTCGCGTCGCGTCGCGTCGCGTCGCGTCGCGTCGCGTCGCGTCGCGTCGCGTCGCGTCGCGTCGCGTCGCGTCGCGTCGCGTCGCGTCGCGTCGCGTCGCGTCGCGTCGCGTCGCGTCGCGTCGCGTCGTGTCGTTTGTATTCATGTAGTGTCGTGAGGTGTGGTTTATGTCATCTAGTGGCGTGTCATGTAGCGTGAAGACGTGGTGTAGTGACGTATCGTATTGTATAATGTGGTGTCGTGTAATGTTATGTTTTATCGTGTCGTGAAGTGTTGTATACTGTGGTGTAGTTTAATGTAGTACAAAATACAATTTGGGGAAACGTAATTTAGGCCAGTAAACATTTTCGTGCGATATGTAGTCGTATTTTGAAGTGTATATTCAAAATTAGTGCAGTATAGTGTAATTTGGCGTAATGCAGAATAGTCTTGAGCAGTGTAGTGTAATCCACCGTCATATAAAACAC
>OZ024867.1:5235988-5418488 GCA_964017155.1 Oasisia sp. SBJ-2009
GAATGAAGTAGAGTGCAATGGCTCAGAGGTAGAGCTTCGGACTCTCGACTACGAGAACCCGAGGTAGAATCCTGTGCTGCGGTGTTAAAATCTTGGGCAAGTTTTTTCACTCTACATTGCTCCAGTTCACTGAGCTGTATAAATGAGTACCTGGCTATAGACAGTAGTGGATATGTGTACGATCAGCCTTCTCGCATTAATTGTAGCATATGGCTGGATGCTTCCCAGAGAAGCCGAGATGGTATCTGAGTGAACAGGTCTGTCAGGGAAATAAAGTGTAAAGCGCTTTGAACGGTCCTGAGGACTGGATACTGCGGTATATAAGAACTACCTTTACTTTTATGAACCTTTGGGATTGTTAAGAAATCTTTGACGCTGTTTGCGGTTTACGTTCCAAACAAATTAACTATCGTATAAAAAGGCGAGGATCGCATCACGTATTAAGTATTTCGAAATGATACAGGTCTTGCATCGCATATGTATAGAGTTATAGATTAATCCACGAAAGTTTGGTGCCTGGGCCCACGTTAAGGGGAAAACTTCAGCGTGTAAGGGAAAACTTTAGCGTATAAAAATATGCAAGTTCGATTATATTTTAATGTTGTACATTAATTGAGAAGTAGTGTCTCAAAATAACTGGCACTTCATTCGTATAGCGTAAATCCAGATGTACACTAACAACTTATCCCTCGACGATTGCACTGTCGTATACATTACACACATAACCCGTCGCATCGCGGAAACGATGACGTCACTTCCGTCGACGGAAACGACTGTAACCAAATACATAATTGGGCGCGCGAAATTAACGATATCGACCAGGAACGAGTGTTTGTTTAAGGCCATGTCGGTGGACGCAATATGGATGTAATTAGTACATATTGTGCAGATAGGCACTGGCGTAGTCATGGGGGGTTCACATTCCTTCTGTAATTATACACCCGCCCAGAGGGGAAATGGGCAAAGCGACTCAATATAGTCATCGATACAGCACTAGTTTTGCTCCGTATACTATTGATTTTTGCACTGAAACCTGCACCAGAATTTAGCAAAGCTGCGCGAGTAATTACCATTCGACATTTGTAAAAAACGCACAATTTATTTCGGTTTTTATCAACCGATGCTGTGGCGTTCCTGTCAAGTCCCACCTGTATTTTGCGATTCCGCGTTCAAATCAGCCAGATTATGTGTTTGCACATTTGGGATCTCGGGATCTATCCATCATTGTCACTTGAACGTAACGTCAAGGACGAGGTTGTAAATGAGATCATTGCCAGAAAAATGTTATAATGTAAAATATGAATTATATTAATACTTTGGCGGTGTTTTAAGAGGGATAGTGAAATGGTTAATAAGCCGTAGGACTGATGGAATACTGATGAGGGGTGCAACACGGGGGATAATCTGCATTCACAGTTGACAATATACAATCCAACGCAATGCAATGCAGTACAGTACTGGATTGTTCCGGACGGTAAATTCATTTGCAGAATATAAAAAATAAAAAATAAATGCATAAAAAAAATGTAAAAATAAATAAATTTCACAGAATAAACAGTCTCAAAATCATAATATTTAAACGCCTTACGATTATAATTAATAACTATTAACCATTAGTAATTGTGATTGTCGCATCACAAATACTAAATAGAGCATGCACACACATAATGAATTTCACAACATCTCTCTCACGGAAACGTAAGTAATACATTTGTTGTCAACCCACCGGCGTGGAAAATCGAAGGGCGAAGACGATGAATGCATTTCGCAGCGAAATAAAAAACACCAGAACGTTTAGGGGCCCGCCCCTCAAGAGCTAGCGTAACATGGCAAAATAAACAACATCTAAGGGAAATGCACCCCACCCGTGTGTGGACCATCACTGGGTAGGTGGACTGGCTTGGCTAAGGGACGGAAGACTATCGAGCGATCAGACCACTCGTGCGGTAATCGTTGTGCGCAATAAAGACTGTAATTGGAGCCGTATGCACGCGGCGCGCGGCGGGGAAATGAAACTAATGTCGATTGTGATAAATATAGCCGTGGCGCAGTGAGTGGAACCGTGCCACTGACAGGGGGTTGAGGCGCGATGGCGGTAGGGTTTCACGGCGTCGCAGATCACCAGCGCCCACTTCACGACTACCTGTCAGGTGGTGGGAACACATCACGTACATAGGTTACACCTCGTACATATTGAGAGAAAACCTCGTACACAGGTGTTGAATTCCCGCAACACGACGACGTGCCAAGTGTTGTTGCTGTACATCCCGTACGCTACATCTCGTACAGAGATTAAACCTAGTATATGGAGAACACTGCGTACGCAGATCAAGTAAATCCCTACATTAAATAACTGCTTTAATTAAGATGCATGCCCAAATATTCATAAGTAAGTACGTCCACACACATGCGTGTAAATATGCGCACAAACATGCACTCACACAGGCACCCACAGCACCAAACACTTGCACACACACGCACGTACGCACGCACGCATGCATTCGGAGGACCACATTGGAAACAAGTGTGCTATTGTGTGCTTTAATGTGTCTATACTCGGTAAATATTATATTTATATGTATTATACTGTTTTACCAAATATACTCACTCATTCATGCACACATACAAAACATACTCTCATACACATTAACACATTCACATATACACACAACCACATGTACACCACACGTACAAACAGTTACACACGCACACGCACACGCACACGCACACGCACACGCACACGCACACGCACACGCACACGCACACGCACACGCACACGCACACGCACACGCACACGCACACGCACACGCACACGCACACGCACACGCACACGCACACGCACACGCACACGCACACGCACACGCACACGCACACGCACACGCACACGCACACGCACACGCACACGCACACGCACACGCACACGCACACGCACACGCACACGCACACGCACACGCACACGCACACGCACACGCACACGCACACGCACACGCACACGCACACGCACACGCACACGCACACGCACACGCACACGCACACGCACACGCACACGCACACGCACACGCACACGCACACGCACACGCACACGCACACGCACACGCACACGCACACGCACACGCACACGCACACGCACACGCACACGCACACGCACACGCACACGCACACGCACACGCACACGCACACGCACACGCACACGCACACGCACACGCACACGCACACGCACACGCACACGCACACGCACACGCACACGCACACGCACAGGCACACGCACAGGCACACGCACACGCACACGCACACGCACACGCACACGCACACGCACACGCACACGCACACGCACACGCACACGCACACGCACACGCACACGCACACGCACACGCACACGCACACGCACACGCACACGCACACGCACACGCACACGCACACGCACACGCACACGCACACGCACACGCACACGCACACGCACACGCACACGCACACGCACACGCACACGCACACGCACACGCACACGCACACGCACACGCACACGCACACGCACACGCACACGCACACGCACACATGCACACATGCACACATGCACACACGCATGGACTCACACGCACGCACGCAAGCGGCGTGACGACTCAAGCGGCGTGACGACTAATGTTACATTATTTATGCCGTCACGACGGGACCTGGGTCTGACTTCGTCTGTGGACTGGGGAACAACGCTCAGATGTAGTCTTGTTTTCTAACGCAACTTTCTCATTCATCCGCTGTACAGAAGGATAGATACCACCACTGATTTCCAATAGGCGGCCATTGAAACGTTTCTTTGATTTCCCGCTAGGTTTATTAATCCATGGTATTGAACATTACAGACACTAAGTAGCCTTCATTCACACATATCATGTATAAAATTCGTGATAAATGACGTATCTCTATCTCCTATAATCCAATCTCTAACCTGACACCCCTCCATTTCTGTTCCAATCAGCCGGCGATTGCCCATGTTGACACCTCTAGGCCGAACTACACCTGTATGCATACGCGCCTGGTCACTGTCTGACAAATGTCATTACTTCACAGCTTTGATGCCATGCTGCACACAAATTTAATTTCTACTCAACCAGGCCTACATTCATTGTTTCCAGGAATTTACAAAACAATGCACAATGCAATCTTATTAAGCAGGACTACTATTTAGTGGCAAGTCCCTGGAAAGTTCGGGTTAGTTCCTATGTAGCAATTGATATCAATGCATATGATATTACACGTGGTTGTTGACTGGTAGATATTTCCTCGGCTCAGTTTCCCCCCTTACACTACGTTTCTTTGGATAACTAATATATTTTAACAAACAATATTTTTTCATGAAAAAAAAATATTTAGAAAGGAAAAAGCAACGTAGCATTTAGAACATCCGGTGATAGCGAAAAGAAAACAGGGAAAACACAAGGCGTTAAAGAATAAAAAATATGGATGGTCTAACAACATGGGAACGGCTGAGAGGTGAATGCCAGCAACACTGGGCTCCCCGGGAAACAAGCTCTTTTAATTGCACAATATACATTTCATCCACTCACACACACACACACACACACACGCACGCACGCACACACGCACGCACACACACACACACACACACACACACACACACACACACACAAACACAGACACACTTATTCTTAACGGGCGCAGTTAATCTTGAGGCAATATCAGGGACCATCTGGATTTCACTAGTCCCTCGTGACTTTTGTGGCAGATAAAAAGGTTTACTGTTTACCGTGTCTGCCACGGACGATATGACAAAGTTGTTGCTTCCTGGAATGAGCTGTCAACGACCCATAAGACGCGCCACGCCCGTTAATTCTGGCCATGTGGACAATGTCCACTTCAAGACGTCGTAAACATCCCGGGAACTGAAAAACTGTAGACTTCTCAAAAACCGCGACGTCTTATGAGGTGTCGGCTGTCGCACAAGGCCGCCAAACACGGGGAATGACTGCAGTATCTTCTTCTTCTTCATATTCTTCTTCTTCTTCTTCTTCTTTTTATTCTTCTTCTTCTTCTTCTTCTTCTTCTTCTTCTCCTCCTTCGTCTCCGTCTCCGTCTCCGTCTCCGTCTCCGTCTCCGTCTCCGTCTCCGTCTCCGTCTCCGTCTCCGTCTCCGTCTCCGTCTCCGTCTCCGTCTCCGTCTCCGTCTCCGTCTCCGTCTCCGTCTCCGTCTCCGTCTCCGTCTCCGTCTCCGTCTCCGTCTCCGTCTCCGTCTCCGTCTCCGTCTCCGTCTCCGTCTCCGTCTCCGTCTCCGTCTCCGTCTCCGTCTCCGTCTCCGTCTCCGTCTCCGTCTCCGTCTCCGTCTCCGTCTCCGTCTCCGTCTCCGTCTCCGTCTCCGTCTCCGTCTCCGTCTCCGTCTCCGTCTCCGTCTCCGTCTCCGTCTCCGTCTCCGTCTCCGTCTCCGTCTCCGTCTCCGTCTCCGTCTCCGTCTCCGTCTCCGTCTCCGTCTCCGTCTCCGTCTCCGTCTCCGTCTCCGTCTCCGTCTCCGTCTCCGTCTCCGTCTCCGTCTCCGTCTCCGTCTCCGTCTCCGTCTCCGTCTCCGTCTCCGTCTCCGTCTCCGTCTCCGTCTCCGTCTCCGTCTCCGTCTCCGTCTCCGTCTCCGTCTCCGTCTCCGTCTCCGTCTCCGTCTCCGTCTCCGTCTCCGTCTCCGTCTCCGTCTCCGTCTCCGTCTCCGTCTCCGTCTCCGTCTCCGTCTCCGTCTCCGTCTCCGTCTCCGTCTCCGTCTCCGTCTCCGTCTCCGTCTCCGTCTCCGTCTCCGTCTCCGTCTCCGTCTCCGTCTCCGTCTCCGTCTCCGTCTTCATCGTCTTCGTCTTCTTCTTCTTATTATTATTCTTCTTCTTATTCTTCTTCTTCTTCTTCATCTTCTTATTCTTATTCTTATTCTTATTCTTATTCTTATTCTTCTTCTTCTTATTCTTCCGGATACCGCCCAGCCTCAACATGCTGAGGATACAGGCGGGTGAACAGGAAAAATCAGATTTGTTGTGTGCAATCCAATGTATCAGTACAGTAATTAGTGCATGTAAACAGTAATGCGTGCACAAAAACTAGTTATATCTAAAAAGTGGAATAATGCAAAGTCTGGATATTGCTCTTAAAGGAATCAAGGCTGTTTTTATTTACAACATGTTGACGGAGGGAGTTCCAAAGTCGAATGGTATTTGGGAAAAAAGAATACAAGTGGTAGTTACATCTGGAGTGAGGGATAACGTAAGACAAGGAATGTTGCTTTCTAGTGACTGTGTTTACAGGAATGAGATATTTATTTGCAGGGTGGAGGGTGGAGGGTGGGGGGTGGAGGGTGGAGGGAGGGTGGAGGGTGGGGGGTGGAGGGTGGAGGGTGGGGGTGCAGGGTGGAGGGTGGAGAGTGGAGGGTGGAGGGTGGAGGGTGGAGAGTGGGGGTGGGGGTGGAGGGTGGAGGATGGAGGGTGGAGGGGGGAGGGTGGAGGGTGGAGGGGGAGGGGGGAGGGGGAGGGGGGAGGGTGGAGGGTGGAGGGTGGAGAGTGGAGGGGGGAGGGTGGAGAGTGGGGGGTGGAGGGTGGAGGGTGGAGGGTGGAGGTGCAGGGTGGAGGGTGGGGGTGGAGGGTGGAGGGTGGAGGGTGGAGGGTGGACGTGGAGGGACAGAGAACACAACTCGCCATGATTATGATGTTACATAATATAACGCCCGATATTTCGATGTGAGTACTCCACGTGAGTTCACTACCAACAGTTGTCCTGGTTCATCAGGACAAGTACACTGCTGGTAGTGAACTCACGCCGAGTACTCAGTTCGGAATATCGTGGGTAGAACCAATGAGTGAGTGAATGAGTGACTGAGTGAGTGAGAGAGAGAATGAGAGAGTGAGTCAGTGAGTGAGTGAGTCAGTGAGTGAGTGAGTGAGTGAGTGAGTGAGTGAGTGAGTGAGTGAGTGAGTGAGTGAGTGAGTGAGTGAGTGAGTGAGTGAGTGAGTGAGTGAGTGGGCGAGCCAGGCTGGTCGGTCGGTCGGTCGGTCGGTCGGTCGGTCGGTCGGTCGGTCGGTCGGTCGGTCGGTCGGTCGGTCGGTCGGTCGGTCGGTCGGTCGGTCGGTCGGTCGGTCGGTCGGTCGGTCGGTCGGTCGGTCGGTCGGTCGGTCGGTCGGTCGGTCGGTCGGTCGGTCGGTCGGTCGGTCGGTCGGTCGGTCGGTCGGTCGGTCGGTCGGTCGGTCGGTCGGTCGGTCGGTCGGTCGGTCGGTCGGTCGGTCGGTCGGTCGGTCGGTCGGTCGGTCGGTCGGTCGGTCGGTCGGTCGGTCGGTCGGTCGGTAAATGACAAAAACCGATCTAACCCACACTGCGGCCAACATTACCAGGCGACTGTGGTGGTTTCTGCCGTATCTGCCACATGCCGTCGGCCGCACGAGATAATGGAGCCAATTACGTGTCTGTTTAGCGAAAGGTTAACGGCGCAACGTTGAACCTGTCGCGACAAAGTCTCTACTGCGTCAATCCGGTCTCGTTCCAGACATGTGTTTACATAATGCAGTAAGCAACCGATTTCACGCGTGTGTGCGTGCGTGCGTATGTCCTTGTATTAAAAACATATGTACGTTTCAAATCCGCTTGTTAGCTTCGCTTACGATACATCTGCGTACACGAAACGAGCTTTCATCAAATTAGCTCCTTTCTATAGAACGGTTTCTTTAGACACCGCTGTGTGTGTGTGTGTGTGTGTGTGTGTGTGTGTGTGTGTGTGTGTGTGTGTGTGTGTGTGTATGTGTGGTGTATGTATGTGTTGTGTGTACCGTGGGTGTGTGTGAGTGTGGGTGTATGTATGTACACGTAATTTCTTTCTTTGCCCGAATTAATTTTACTCTACACAGTTCCCGTAAGAAAGTGGATAAACTGGATTCTATCTAAGTCGAGGGTTTAACTAAAAATGAATCTTTATATCTACAACAAATGACAAAATCAAACCGGCGCAGAATCCTACCAAATGTCATGCATCAGTACGAATCATAATTTCTCGGAACAGTTTAATGATACGTAACTAACGATTTTACAAATGCAAAAACGTTTCGCACATCACTGGAATATGAGACAATTAAATAAAACTGCATGAATGACTCAAGTAAAACGTTTCGCCCGCTACAACTGAAGACACTGTGATAAAACGTCATCGACTAAATACTGTCATTAACAACATAAAGCCTACGCACGCAACAGAAGTAGCTAACGTGCTGCTCCATCGTGGCGGAACATAAAAGCTACTGCGGTTGAAATGACGGGTGATTAACGCCGATGACGTCACGTAGGCGTGTTGCACCATGGGAAATGATGCGTGAACTCGGCAGTTTTTATAGCATTTGTGTCATTGGGCAACGTCCAAAAGGGTATTTTCTGGTTGGGCCAGACTGACATGAAACCCAAAATACAAACTACAAGTACATGTGTCGGTCCCTACATGCAAGTGCACGCCGTTACAATATTAACCAGAGGATCATTTGATCTGCCGTGTCTGTTGTGTTATATTTTATTGTTGCCGCCCTCCTCTCGTTTCCTATCTCCCTACCTCCTCATCTCCGTCACATCTCCTCATCTTCTTCTCTCCTTCTCTCCCCACTTATACTCACGCCAGCACACTTACATGCGTGCGTACATGAGCGAGCGTGCTCACTATATATCTGCCTGTCTGCTGTCTGGCGGTCTCTCGCCCTTGCCCCCCCTCTCTCTCTCATTTTCTTACTGTGTCTCTCAGTCTGTCTATCTATCTGTATGCCCGTGTGTCTGTGTGTCTGTGTGTCCGTGTGCCCGTGTGTCCGTGTGTCCGTGTGTCCGTGTGTCCGTGTGTCCGTGTGTCCGTGTGTCCGTGTGTCCGTGTGTCCGTGTGTCCGTGTGTCCGTGTGTCCGTGTGTCCGTGTGTCCGTGTGTCCGTGTGTCCGTGTGTCCGTGTGTCCGTGTGTCCGTCTGTCCGTCTGTCCGTCTGTATGTATGTATGTATGTATGTATGTATGTCTGTCTGTCTGTCTGTCTGTCTGTCTGTCTCTCTCTTTGTCTGTCTGTCTGTCTGTCTGTCTGTCTGTCTCTCTCTCTCTCTGTCTCTATCTCTCCCTCCTTCACTCCCCACTCTCTCCCCCTCCCCCCCCCCCTCTCTCTCTCCGTCTCTCCCTCTCTTTCGTACTTGGAATTTTACGAATTCAATAATACAAAGCACAGAGCACGGAAACAGATAACAATTTCTTTGGTCTTACTCGTACTGAAATGCATGCCATTATTACAAGACCAATGCTCAACAAAGTCAGCATAATCCTGGACAACAGATACCATGTTTTGGTTGCATATTTCAAATATAGTGCTGTCGTCTACATATTTATAAATAGGACAAGATGTTTGCAAATCATTGATATGGACTAAAAAGTGTTTTGGCCCTGATAAAGTCCCCTGGGGAACGCCCCCATTGGGATACCCTGGTATTGACATAGCGTCGCCGATTCTCACTCTCTGTTCGCGATCTAGAAGCTGTCATCCATCTAAGGAGATGTGCTGGTACTTCCATTCCAACCATTTTGTTTAACAGTATGTCGTGATTAACCAAGTCAAATGCTTTACTATAATCAAGAAAAAGCACTCTTAAAAAATTGCCCGTTACATCGGGGGTTTCATACCATTTATGGAGCATTCAACAAAAACATCCAGGTACAAGTTCCTGCCATTCCTCCATTGCCATGCGTCTACACATTTTCAGATGTGTCTGTAAATGTGTGGCTATTTTTATATAAAATAAACCAGTTACAATTCACTGACGTGTAGTGTGTTTTAACCATCCTTTTCAACAGAAGCATTATGACACTATCTGTATATATCCCTGTAATTATTTTATCAACTCTGACTGTCACTTGAAGACGCAGACACAGATCAATGTATCACGGCGATATATTGACCTTTCCAGTTTTCTTGGTGGGGTGACATCGGTCCTGTCCAATTTGTTTGTCATTATTAGAACTATTTTATCCTTACAAAGCCCCTAAGACCAGATGCAGTACTTGCGTCAAATGACTCGTTGTTATCTACGAGTTATCTTAAATGGTTGAGTGATATCCAATTAACCTTTCACATTTGTGCATCGTATATGGACAGTTGTTTTGACACCAAGAACTGTTTATCTACATATACGTGGTGATAACGTCATGGGTGACGTTCTTTCGGCCTATCACATACAATGGCCCGCACCCATCTCGAATACGGAAATGTTATCTGGGCACCACGTACGAAGAAAATTTTTCAAGAAATAGAAACATTTAAATCTAGTGCCATCATTGAAAGTCAAGCCATATTTTTACGACACCCGTCTGAAAGCAGTAAATCTACCATCATAGTACCACACGCGACGACGAGGCGATAAAAAAACAAATATACAATATAAAACAAAAAAAATTACCATGTGGACCAAACCTTATTTTTCGGTATCCCTACAATGATGAACACCACAGGACACAGCCAGAAACTATTAAAGAAAATATTTATCACACAGCTATGGAAGAAATCGTTCAGTTTAAGATTTATTTATGACTGGAATCCACTACCTGAAAACATCATAACCATCCCTTTACTAAACAGTTTCAAAGACAGAATTGAAAAATCCTGGACCAAAAACTAGTACATCCTACATCGATAACAACATTAACCATATCCATGAAAAAACAAGATTGGGCTACGCAGTCGTGCTGCAAACTGATAGACTGGCACAAACAACAGGCAATAGTCTAGCAGACCAGATATGATGATGACCATGATGATAATTATCATTAACCCAAAATCACATTTAACATCCAAGTCACCTCCATAAATTCGCACTTTGCAACCTCCACAATTATAGCCATACCCCCAAAATTATGATGGTGGGGAACGGAGAACCAATAACTGACAGTTACTGACTGCCTGATTCATAGAGTCACAAAGTACAGTGGGTTTCAGGATGCCTGTGTACGATTTTCTTTCCCAGTCCTATCCTTTCGCAAATAAATTGTCATATTATTTAAATATAATTAAGTTAGGAATTCTCCATTTCTATCGCTGGCTTCAGCCCAAGAGGTGACAGAGCAATGAAAATGTCATAATTTTCAGTGCGTTGGTGGCTAAATTAGGGTTATTAACGGATTCAAAATAATAGTTCCCCGGTTACTAGAGTAAGGTCAAATTGCATCTTGTTGTTGTCCTTTTCTTGGCATCCCTGTCGTCAGGGGTGAGTTGACTATGATTTCCGTTTCGTCTTTTTTCTTCCTCTAATTTTTTCTCACTACTTTCTTTATCAATTCCTTCTATCTGTCGCTCTTTTTCTCCATTCTTTTCCCACGTTTTCTATGTCTCTCTTAATGCAATACCCTTCGCAATTTCCGTCTTCCTCGCCTCTTTTTCCAGCTCTCTTTGGTAGTTTTTCATCTCCCATTCTTTCCAAATGATCGGCCCATGTCAACCTCCTCCCCCATGTCTTCTTGAAACTGTCCTTCACTCCAACCTCCACTCTCAGTTCCTCCATTCTTCTCTTATCAACTCTTTTAACTCCCACGATCTTTCTTACCAGGTTGTTTTTGCTCCTGTTGTATCTCTGTTAGTGCCATCGTATGTAGTGTATTCAATAATGCCGAGGTAACACACGAGCTGAGCACAAGCCACGTGATATGCGTCTATCTCCTATCACCCCTTCGATTTTCATCCAACCGTTTGCACCGGCTGTACTCCACATTATAACCAAAGCAAATTATCTAGTCAATTTTGCACTGGGTTATTGATTTGTTTGGTAGTGAATTTATAAATTGTAATAAGCAGTATTGTTGCATGTTGTGAAGTTGTGGTTGAACGCCATCACGTCATCGTCTAGGAATGTTTAATTATTGTTTCATCAGATTAAGTGATCACGTCACATGTTGTTATTTGCAACGGTCTTTGTCAATAGGTTTGGGAGATGTAGCGTGAGGAATGTGGTGGCCGGCTGTAGGTGGATATTACATTTGGGGTATGGGTTCGTGTCTCTTTAATAATGTGTCGTTTCTCTCTTATTTCCTAAGCTGATTTTGCTGAACTGCCAGCTACATTGGTTAGTGAACTTAGTTGTCATGCTTGTATTAATTCTACGCGAGTTGGGTTTGATTTGGGGTTACACACACACGCACACACGCACACACACACACACACACACACACACACACACACCCGCACACACACACACACACACACACACGCACACACACACACACACACACACACGCACACACGCACACACGCACACACGCACACACGCACACACGCGCGCACACACACACACACACGCACACACACACACACACACGCACACACACACACACAC
This sequence comes from Oasisia sp. SBJ-2009, assembly GCA_964017155.1. NCBI lineage: Eukaryota > Metazoa > Annelida > Polychaeta > Sabellida > Siboglinidae > Oasisia > Oasisia sp. SBJ-2009. Next base: position 5,248,337 of record OZ024867.1, read on the forward strand.
ACGCACACACGCACACACGCACACACGCACACACGCACACACGCACACGCACACACGCACACACGCACACACGCACACACGCACACACGCACACACGCGCGCACACACACACGCACACACGCACACACGCACACACGCACACACGCACACACGCACACGGGCACACACACACACGCACACACACACACACACGCACACACACACACGCACGCGCGCGCGCACGCGCGCGCACACACACACATTATACACACATTATACACACATTATACACACATTATACACACATTATACACACATTATACACACATTATACACACATTATACACACAGTATACACACATTATGCACATATACATAGAGAGTTTGCATGGTTGTCGGAAGGCCCCGTCCAATGCAAAACCCTGGCTACGTCATTGAATATAACATAGCCATCGTGGTGGTCGTATCCGTTCCTTGTGTAGGGCCGGATAAGTCGTGGAGTGTTAGCTGAATTTGAAAACAAATGTAATGATTCAACCAAAACTGAAAGCGACAGTGCCAGGTAGAAGGTTTGCTTTCATTTGATACTGCGTTCTTATGACTACAGCTGTACAGCATGAATTTTGGAAGTTTACTGCCTGCCAATGTGTGTTTAGTTAATTTATTAATTCGTAATTTGAAACATTCCGCTTGCAACACGTTCAAATGGTAAAAAAAACATCCAGTTTCAAAACCAAATTGTTTGGCAATAATGCGCAGACGAACATAATTATTCTCAGTACCCTTTAATGTTTAACTTTCCCACGTTCTAGGCAGCAGACTCCCGTTACAAGTTACTGCTCTACAAATTCTAGTCAGAGGCGGTAGCACCCTGCCTTTAAGTGCAATAACTTTGTAAAAACGAGCAGACTTGTTGTGAACAGGAGGAGTTGTTGACAGCAACTGAGACTGAGACGAAGCCAGCGAAGACATAGAAGTGACGATGAAGCTTTAGCTGTGTTGACAATTGCAAGAGAAAACATCACAGAAGCCATTCCTGACGAAATTAAGGACGATTAATGACATTTACGTTTGTAAACAAGACAGACATCTGGCAACATTTTCCTCAACACGTCATATCATTTTCCAATGTACTGTGCAGATCCAGAAAGCGGCAAAACCCCTTGACCAACGGGACATTTCGAAAAACGAATTGTATTACGGATTGTAGATGAAATGAACCTTGATGGTTTGAGACCCGAGAATAAAAGCGTCTAGAACGCACGCACGCACTGACGCACCGCGAACAGACACGCGCGCACATGCACACGTACAAACAGTTACCATTATTACGATTAGGTATATACCCACATACGTCGTCAACTTGCATACAATTGTGTTTTTCCCCGTCACCCCAGGTGCTGTTTGTTACCATATGAGTTGCTGTGTATATTAGATGTGACATTTTCGATGCATTTTTATATATAATTCGTAGTTCAAATGTATAATTCTATAATTCATGCTGGATACATATTACATATACGTATAGTTTGGAGGCACAAATCCCAATTAATTTAGATGTGAGACTTGAGATAAGATTACCCCAATATTTAGCGTAGAATATATATTTTTGTATATATATATATATATATATATATATATATATATATATATATATATATATATATATATATATATATATATATATATATATATATATATATATATATATATATTCAATAACTTGACAGAGTTGTCACGTGACTAGGGGGATTGGGATTAGAGCCCCCAAATAATGTTAAGTTTTAGGCCTGGGTGTTTTCTTGCGAGCCTGGGGGAGGTTGCAAATGCATGTTTTGAGAGTGTTGGGGAATGTTATGTGTCTTCCGATGTCAAAGTGTGATACGGTGCGCACTGCGACACCAGAGTGCCGTTGAAGCGTAGAAACCCGGGGAAAAAAATGCAACAACAATCCCCCCATTCCAACTTCCGGTGAACGCAATCATTAGTGAGCGCCGCTTCGACAGGCCGCCTGAGTGATGACACATCGCCACAGCTTGGCAGGGTGTGTCGGTCAATGAGGTGATGCCACGTTATTGTTGACCATCAGTTCATTTCTGGTTGATGGTGCTTGTCTAGCCGATCGGAGGGTGACGAAATATTTGTCCCGTCTGGTCGTCACAGGAACCGAACGACACTTGTGTTCTAATACGCGTATGTTGTTGTCTCCAGCACTCGGCAGTGTTTTGTTAATTTACTTTACTAGTCTGTATGTAATGGCGATACAATGTTACGATCTTAGGAGGTGTCATTCAGCTATAGTCAGCCTTTTTCAGAACACGAGGACGGTCACTGCCAGGGTGCATGTCGCTCTCAGCTCTTATTAACGTGGTTCTCCAGTTCACGAAGGATACACTGTCCCTAATGCTGGGAGTCAGGTTTTAAAACAAACTGTCGTGACCAGGTATTGAACCCGGGCCGCCGGTATACGAGTTATTGCGCCGGTTATATCAGTTATTGATCCGTCCGTCCGTCCGTCCGTCCGTCCGTCCGTCCGTCCGTCCGTCCGTCCGTCCGTCCGTCCGTCCGTCCGTCCGTCCGTCCGTCCGTCCGTCCGTCCGTCCGTCCGTCCGTCCGTCCGTCCGTCCGTCCGTCCGTCCGTCCGTCCGTCCGTCCGTCCGTCCGTCCGTCCGTCCGTCCGTCCGTCCGTCCGTCCGTCCGTCCGTCCGTCCGTCCGTCCGTCCGTCCGTCCGTCCGTCCGTCCGTCCGTCCGTCCGTCCGTCCGTCCGTCCGTCCGTCCGTCCGTCCGTCCGTCCGTCCGTCCGTCCGTCCGTCCGTCCGTCCGTCCGTCCGTCCGTCCGTCCGTCCGTCCGTCCGCCCGCCCGCCCGCCCGCCCGCCCGCCCGCCCGCCCGCCCGCCCGCCCGCCCGCCCGCCCGCCCGCCCGCCCGCCCGCCCGCCCGCCCGCCCGCCCGCCCGCCCGCCCGCCCGCCCGCCCGCCCGCCCGCCCGCCCGCCCGCCCGCCCGCCCGCCCGCCCGCCCGCCCGCCCGCCCGCCCGCCCGCCCGCCCGCCCGCCCGCCCGCCCGCCCGCCCGCCCGCCCGCCCGCCCGCCCGCCCGCCCGCCCGCCCAATAACGAACGAAAGTACTCGTATACTCCGGTACAGAGGCCGCACGGCATGCGGAGTTTACCGAGCCCAGTGGCGCCTCCATGTGGACTAAATATAGTCAAAACCAGTTGCTAAAATTAATGGTCTTCGCCAATTGGCATAGTTGTAGTTTATATCTATGCATCGATACCATTTAGCTGTACAACTCCGTGATCGACTGGTTTACGGCGGAATTAACTCGCAAGTCCTGTGTAAAGTCGTGATCTCTGTCAGGCTTGTAATTATGTTAATTCGGGGGGGGGGGGGGTTCATACGAACCCCCTGTAATGAATCTTCTTTAAAAAAACTCCCTCAAACCATCTCTTATCCCCTCACTCAACCCGCGATTTCCCGCCAATAATCAACCAATCAATCAGTGATAACGTTTAACTGATCAAAGACCTTAAAATTAAACACTAACATTTATATGAAAACTGTTGTTATGGAACGGACGAGTGCCAAGCACAACGAACCACCTGCCATCCGTTCGAACCTCTCATAAATATCCACCTACCTCCACTCTCCCGCAAAACTAGCTGCATGGCAATCTATACTTACTGTTCAGTGACATTTTACCAGATAAGGTGCATGTTTGTTTTTTAAGGAGAGCAGTCGGATTAATCCAATTTTTATGCACTAACCACCTTCTAAACAGAACCTCGCCGTTTGAACCCTTCGTGGAACCGCCACGACTTTAGCTGCATAGCAATCAATAACTACGTTTAGATGTTTAATGAAATGGGCTCAGGATCTCGGAGTTAAAACAACATGCACATACGGTAACTTTGTGTGAGGGTTCGGACACACACGCACGCGCATACGCACGTACACACGCACGCACATAGCGAAATACCAGAAAATAGTCTCCTGTCAAATAATCGGATTGCGGACCTGATCAGACGCATCCAAGAGACGGGTCATCTACTTCCACGTGACACGTCACGAAGATTACCATCGAATGCAATCGATTAAACTGAATGATCGACACATCATAACGTACGTTATACCGTGGCACATTACCAGTGCATTAGTAGAGGTTATTTGTTTCCCATCATTTTGTAATCGTGAACGCGTAATTGATCAGTACATCCCCACGCGCCAGGGTTCACTGTGGCGTCAGTGGTCGTTTTTTTTTATCCCTGGCACATCGCTTTCAAAAACACCTGTTATAACGTCAGCCAATGAAATCGCCCACGAGTAGTGTGATTAGCTAATTCCATGGAGATATGTCGATGACCATGAATCTCTTTGTCTCTGTCTGTCTGTATGTCTCTGTCTGCCTGTCTCTCTCTGTGTGTCTCTCTCCGTCTCTCTCCGTTTCTCTCTCTCTCTGTGTCTCGGTCTCTCTCTCCATCTCTCTCTCTCTCTCTGTCTAGCTCTCTCTGTCTCTCTGTATGTGTGTTTCTTTCTGGCTGTCTCTCTCGGTCTCTCTCCCTCTTTCCCCCCTCTCTATTTTCGACATAGTAAAACGACACTTTTGTAATGTAGGTAGCATAAATGGCTATAATAGAGATTGCATCCGACGAAAAAACTGGTCACAAAATGACATCCGTCTTGAATTCTGAGTATGCCATTAGTAAATGTAATGAAACTAAAACACGTCATTAGTAGCGCTGTGGTTAATTAAAGCATGAATTTAGCTTCGGCCTCAATAAAACTCCGAGTCGCAAATCCTGTGCTGCAATATTGAACTGTATGTGCCAGTGTTTACACAGTTCCAGTTCACTCAGCTGTATGGATGAGTATCTGTCTATATATGGGGTGGTGGAAATTTGTGTACGAATTGTCCGTCCGTCCGTCCGTCCGTCCGTCCGTCCGTCCGTCCGTCCGTCCGTCCGTCCGTCCGTCCGTCCGTCCGTCCGTCCGTCCGTCCGTCCGTCCGTCCGTCCGTCCGTCCGTCCGTCCGTCCGTCCGTCCGTCCGTCCGTCCGTCCGTCCGTCCGTCCGTCCGTCCGTCCGTCCGCCCGCCCGCCCGCCCGCCCGCCCGCCCGCCCGCCCGCCCGCCCGCCCGCCCGCCCGCCCGCCCGCCCGCCCGCCCGCCCGCCCGCCCGCCCGCCCGCCCGCCCGCCCGCCCGCCCGCCCGCCCGCCCGCCCGCCCGCCCGCCCGCCCGCCCGCCCGCCCGCCCGCCCGCCCGCCCGCCCGCCTCAATATTACCGCAGCTAGTCAGCGGTGGAGGGGTTAAACGCACCCTTTGCCCCATCCAAGCCCAAGGGGCCTGCACGATGATCAGAGACGGTGTCACTTTAATATTACGCACACAAAGTAGGCCAACTGTCTTTTATTAGCTCAATCTTGCCGACGGTCAAGCGGACGCCTGACCGTCCACTCGTACGGTCAGTCTAGCCCATTTACCCGGCCGCTCTCATTAGTACATCTGTCGTCACTCATACGACTGCTCCGGGGTCCAGAAGCGAAACGAAACATGGAACTTGCGGCCAGCTTTGCGCAGATGTTTCACTAAGTGCTTCGCTGCCCTGTCAAATGAAAGTTATCATTATCACAGTGCAATAACCGAACGTGCATTAAAAGACCTATTACACTTTTGCAATTTAGTTAAACACGTAATGTAGCATGTGTGGTCACATGTGATAAACCCGCTGTATATTGTCAAACTGGTCGTTGTGGAATTATTGGCAGTGGGGGTGGGTACGGGGAATGTAACAGCCATCAATTACGTTCCGTATCGGACTCGCCGGAGAGTAGCGATAGGCCTGTGTCAGCGGCATCTTTGCTTAGATATTTGCGGATTACTCCAACATTGCAGTCGCACCTGAACCATGGATATTAACTACATATGAACGACGTAAGGTAAGCGTAATTAGGGACTAGGATCGCATGGAAACCGTACAGTTGGAAATCCAGCAGGTCGTGCCTAGGCTATGCCCCCGTGTGAGGGCGGAGTGAGAGGGGGTGTGTATAGCTATGTGTATCGCGTTTGCGCTGGCATGCGAATGCGTGCCCTGGACGGACTCTATTGACCAAACACAGTCCTAGTTTCGTGTGGGAACCGCGGTGAAATCGTTTCTGTCGTCATTTTTGAAGAGGTCGGACGTCTTTGAATGATGGCGACTTGCCCACACCGACGTTTGGCGAACATCCGACCGCGAAGACAGCCAGCGAGTCAACATGGCTACCGGGCACTGGCGTGTTTGTGTTTCGTCGGTAGTAAATCGGATAGCGAGTGACATCCAACACCGGTGCCCAGTCAGTCGTCTACGTGAAGGATGGATCGTATACATGGCGGCCCCCGGGTCGTCACCCCGTCACAGGCCCCATATTTCGTCCTCCACCTCTCGCTGTCAAAATATGTCACGACTCCATTGACGATTGAGTTGAGTCAAAGGCACGCTGACATTTCTCCAGAACCACTCCACTATTGCGTTCCTAGAAGTTGAATCCCTTTTCATGTCAGCTTCGACTTGCTACTTAAAGTGTGTTAAAATGAGGATGAGGCAAGCGTGTAGTGCACCTCATAAGTCCGTTGCATCTTCTTCAAGATGCGTATAATCAGAGACTAGATAATAGAGCAGTGAGTGCATGGTGTTGGAATTTATGCATTTTAACCCTTTAACAGCCATGGGTCAACATACATAATTATGTTCACTATGCAGTCATTTATTACTTTAGTTATAATTATTATATATAGCCATCCATATAACTGTACTCTTGTCACTCTTACGTGAGACATAAACTTAGGAATCTAAACTATGTATTGTCACTATTGTGGAACATAAACCATGCAGTATTGAGTGTGGGATTTGGTTGTGACACGAACCCTTGAGTCTTGGTTGTGACATGAACCCTTGAGTCTTGGTTGTGACATGAACCTTGGAGTCTTGGTTGTGACACGAACCCTTGAGTCTTGGTTGTGGCATGAACCCTTGAGTCTTGGTTGTGACACGAACCCTTGAGTCTTGGTTGTGACACGAACCCTTGAGTCTTGGTTGTGGCATGAACCCTGGATTTGTGGTTGTGACATGAACCCTGGAGTCTTGGTTGTGACATGAACCCTGGATTCTTGGTTGTGACATGAACCCTTGAGTCTTGATTGTGACATGAACCCCTGAGTCTTGGTTGTGACATGAACCCTTGAGTCTTGGTTGTGACATGAACTCTGGGGTCTTGGTTGTGACATGAAACCTTGAGTCTTGGTTGTGACATGAACTCTGGAACATTGGTTGTGACATGAACCCTGGAGTCTTGGTTGTGACATGAACTCTGGGGTCTTGGTTGTGACATGAACCCTTGAGTCTTGGTTGTGACATGAACCCTGGAGCATTGGTTGTGACATGAACCCTGGAGTCTTGGTTGTGACATGAACCCTTGAATCTTGGTTGTGACATGAACCCTGGAGCATTGGTTGTGACATGAACCCTTGAGTCTTGGTTGTGATGTGAACCCTGGAGTCTTGGTTGTGACATGAAACCTGGAGCATTGGTTGTGACATGAACCCTTGACTCTTGGTTGTGACATGAACCCTGGAGTCTTGGTTGTGACATGAACCCTGGAGTCTTGGTTGTGACATGAACCCTTGAGTCTTGTTTGTGACATGAACCCTGGAATCTTGGTTGTGACATGAACCCTTGAGTCTTGGTTGTGACATGAACCCTGGAATCTTGGTTGTGACATGAACCCTGGAGTCTTGGTTGAGGCATGAACCCTTGAATCTTGGTTGTGGCATGAACCCTGGAGTCTTGGTTGTGACATGAACCCTTGAATCTTGGTTGTGACATGAACCCTGGAGTCTTGGTTGTGACATGAACCCTGGAGTCTTGGTTGTGATATGAACCCTTGAGTCTTGGTTGTGAAATGAACCCTTGAGTCTTGGTTGTGACATGAACCCTGGAGTCTTGGTTGTGAAATGAACCCTTGAATCTTGGTTGTGACATGAACCCTAGAGTCTTGGTTGTGACATGAACCCTTGAATCTTGGTTGTGACATGAACCCTGGGGTCTTGGTTGTGAAATGAACCCTTGAATCTTGGTTGTGAAATTAACCCTGGAGTCTTGGTTGAGGCATGAACCCTTGAATCTTGGTTGTGGCATGAACCCTGGAGTCTTGGTTGTGACATGAACCCTTGAATCTTGGTTGTGACATGAACCCTGGAGTCTTGGTTGTGAAATGAACCCTTGAATCTTGGTTGTGAAATTAACCCTGGAGTCTTGGTTGTGACATGAACCCTTGAGTCTTGGTTGTGACATGAACCCTTGAGTCTTGGTTGTGACATGAACCCTGGAGTCTTGGTTGTGACATGAACCCTGGAGTCTTGGTTGTGACATGAACCCTTGAGTCTTGGTTGTGACATGAACCCTTGAGTCTTGGTTGTGACATGAACCCTGGAGTCTTGGTTGTGACATGAACCCTTGAGTCTTGGTTGTGACATGAACCCTTGAGTCTTGGTTGTGACATGAACCCTGGAGTCTTGGTTGTGACATGAACCCTTGAGTCTTGGTTGTGACATGAACCCTGGAGTCTTCGTTGCACGACTTGAACCCTTGAATATAAAATATTGGGTGAGATGAACCGTGTGTTTTGGGGAGTGACGTGAACCCTACACTGGGGCCTGGAGTCTTGCGTGACTGGGCAGGGCTCAGGTGTGTTGTTAACAGTATCTTCTGTGTAACAGTTACCTGGATGAGGTGAGACTGGCCCACACACTGGGGTAACTGAGGCAGAATAAACGTAAACACTGCAGTGTATTTATAGGTAGCAACAGACTCATCAGTCCAAGCCACGCGGGAACTTTTTACTTTGTGCACTGATAGTGTACCTGATGCAGCTGGTCTGTAGAACTACTGAATCTGTACACCCAGATCATAAACAACAGTTGCTCTGGGTCAAGGCTATTCCGTTTTTAATAGCAGGTCAGGTCCAGAGATCAGACATGGTAGCAGTGTTTATAACGTTCAGTTAAGATTATGGAACAAACACAGAATAGTACAATATCATAAGAGCCGTTGAGATGAATGTTAAGTGCTGGTGTGTTATACTGCAGATTAGCGTTACCATTTATAAGTGTTGTCAATTTTAATTCAGTATTAATGTCACATTATTAGTTTAATTACAAATTACTTCCACAGTGGGTTTAATTAACACTAACAGTATTAAATATCTACTGTGACTTCAGTAAGCGTAATGGCAAACAAATGTTACGACTTCATTAAAAAAAGTCACTGCCGCTGGGAACTGTTGTTAATTGAGTGAGCTGGAGAGTGATCACAATGACTGCTGTGATCATGTCCCTGACTGCTGAAAGTGACATCTGTCTGTGACATCTGCTGAGCCCTGTCATGACATCCACACACAGGTTTCTAAGAAACTGTCACCAGACAGACACTGCGTGTGGATGGAGGTTCAGACTGGGCTGAGGTTGTTAGTCACCTACGATTGCAGATTCAACCAGGGTCTGAACTCTGTTTAGGTGTTTAGTATCCATATAGCTTTATGCAGAGACCCGTCCAGTGGCGTCCACCCGTCATCTGGACGGGTAAAAACTTGTGGACAGGCGGGTAGAAATATGGGTGGACGGGTTAAAAAAGGTCTTCCAAAACCTTAGATATTGTCAGTTATGCCTCAAAAGTGAGTGTAAACGGGGTCACATGTGTGTTTGTAGTCCACGTTTAAACTTTGTAAACTGGCTTAAAAGTTAACATCCATGTGTCCACCAAAACATGGATAACTGGCAATAATTTGGTCCTGCAAAGCCCTGTTAAATAGTCACCTACAATTGCAGATTCACCCAGGGGCTGAACTCTGTTTAGGTGTTTAGTATCCAAAGGAAGGGATGTAGCTGAGCTGTGTTCAGAATAGAGGAATATTTGTTTCCTTGTAAATAATTAAATTGATTAAAAATGAACATTGAAAAGTTCTATGGTAACATAAAAACGATGTATTTTTTCCTTCTAGTATTATATTGTGTTTTTGTTCAACCTATTACTATTAAGTACTTCATTATTTGTAGTTGTTACTATTAGTGCTACATTACTATTACCCTAGAAGCCTGTTCAAAGAGAATTTTTTTTATAGTTTGACAGCTCTTTTTACGAGTAAACGTGACTATGGTTGGGCTCATTGTCACAGTTCTCACTGTCAGTGGAGTAACTGTGCCTGGTTCCAAGCGGAAATTTCAGTTCTTTTTACACACACTCCACCGGCGTCTAGTTATTAACGGGAAACTTACCGAATTGATTGTGTTAATTGTGGGGGAAATTGATTTCGTCAAACATCACAAGGGCTCATTGTAAACACGCAGCTCTCGCTGTTAGATTATTCTAGAAACCTAGCTGGCTGTGTCAGTATTGGGAACAGAGGATGTTTTTAATCTGATCGTTTTGTGTATGATACGGATATTAATACATGGGCGTAGCTTAATGCAGAGACCCCCCCCCCCGTCCATTGTGTCCGGGTAGAAATGGTGATGGATAGATAAAAATTAAGGTGAAAACAAATAAACGAAGAGCAAATAATTTCTTCCCAATATCATAGATATTGTCAGTTATGCCTTGAAAATGTCACATGTGCGTTTGTAATTTATTTCAGGTCAAACACATCTCAACTGGCTACGAGTTTAATAGCCATGTCCACTAAAAATGTGTGACTGGCAAAAATGTTGTCCTACGTAAAGCCCTCCCTGTGGACTACATTCAGCACAGCCTGTTTGCAGGCCTATAAAATGTACTTTATTTAACCAAATATGATACATTTCATATGCTTTAAATATTTGTATATATATATATTTGTGTGCCATATTTTTGTAAACAACTTACATATATAATAAATTCAGTAATGAATCATATTATAATATAATTGTTTTTATTACTTGGGAATAATTCAGTAAATTTGAACACAAATATTGTGCAGCCATTTACACCCTGCATGTGATTACACTGTAAACATCAGTGTACACAGCCTTGGGCACTCATTACACCGTTATGCGTAACCAAACCTTGGGCTGTTGGTATCAAGTTCAACTATTTAAAAAATGTGTTGCTGCCCTCGAATTGAGCCAAGCCCAGAACTAATTTTCCAGCAACAAATTCTTATTTGGCACTTGGAGTGATCACTGTACCCAGGACCTAGTACAGGCCAGTGCACACACACACCTTTGTGTAGAGACAGTTTATCTGTGTTGACCTTTGCCACAAGTCATATCAGATGTTTTATTACTGTGTGAGGACATGCTTGCTATTAGCCAGCAGCTGGTAGGGCTGTTAAATGGAGGAGGAAGACTAGGGCATTGACTGTGTGGAACACATTCAGAACAGCAGTAAGGGTCAAGACCTGTGGCTTTTGTGTGTGTGTGTGTGTGTGTGTGTGTGTGTGTGTGTGTGTGTGTGTGTGTGTGTGTGTGTGTGTGTGTGTGTGTGTGTGTGTGTGTGTGTGTGTGTGTGTGTGTGTGTGTGTGCTGCAGAAAGTGTGTGACAGATATTGCTTGTGTGTAGACTTGTCACTAGTACATGGCCTGTCACACAGTCTCTGGTATCATCGGTATGTTACCTGTAGAAGATTAATGAGCCAATCTCTGGACGTTGCCATCTGGGCTTTTGTTTAGTGCATACAGTATATAGTTGCATAGCTTTATGCAGAGACCCATCCACCCTTCATCTGGACAGGTAAAAACAATGTGGACGGGTAGAAATATGGGTGGACTGGACGGGTAAAAAAATACAAATATTAAGTCCATAAAATGTCTTCCAAAACCATAGACATTGTCAGTTATGCCTCAGAAGTGAGTGTAAATGGTGTCACATGTGTGTTTGTAGGCAATTTCAGGTCATCAGGCACATCTGAAAGTTTGTAAACTGGCTTAACAGTTAACATCTGTGTGTCCACCAAAACATGTGGGACTGGCAATAATTCAGTCCTGCATAAAGCCCTGCTTCAACACATGTCAAGTCCATCTTTGAAACAAACATTTAGACTTACATGTTTCTGCAAAACCACAGCAGTTTTTCATAAACTAAAACAATTATTGAGACAGGTTTGAAAATATGACACCAGAGTGAAGGAGACAGAAAAATAAGGCTGTGACAAATGACAGGAGACAGGAGATAGATATCACAGCTGTCATCAGAATGGTGATAAGAGACAACAGCTGCTGGACTGGACCACCAGAAGAAACACAGTGTCAAGTGTCAATGCAGACTTGGCCAGCCTGAATAGGACATACACAATGAAGAACCAAATTTGTGACACATTAAAATATAAACAAATCACTATATGTACACACTTCCCTCTGATTTACAGGGGTAACATCACCCTGTCTATGGGGTTGTTTACAGGGTTAACATCACCCTGTCTATGGGGGTGTTTACAGGGGTAACATCACCCTGTCTATGGGGGTGTTTACAGGGGTAACATCACCCTGTCTATGGGGTTGTTTACAGGGGTAACATCACCCTGTCTATGGGGTTGTTTACAGGGGTAACATCACCCTGTCTATGGGGTTGTTTACAGGGGTAACATCACCCTGTCTATGGGGTTGTTTACAGGGGTAACATCACCGTGTCTATGGGGTTGTTTACAGGGGTAACATCACCCTGTCTATGGGGTTGTTTACAGGGGTAATATCACCCTGTCTATGGGGTTGTTTACTGGGGTAACAGCACCCTGTCTATGGGGTTGTTTACAGGGGTAACATCACCCTGTCTATGGCAGGGTTGGCACGTTTTTCCCACCCTGGTAAATACAGGGCGGTAATTATCGGTAATTACCGCCCTGGGAAAAACCTCAAATAGTGGTAAATACCAGACTACCTGGGAAAAACTCTTAAATGGATTACATTTTAACCATTTTTGCAATACAAATTACTGTACCATCACCATAATGATACATGTGTAATTATACATCAGTACTGTATTTAGTTTCACTTTTATTACTACTGCAATTATACGATGATGTAATGCAATTTATTACTATTATAATTATATTCAAAATCCAATTTGTTGTCATCTGAACCTCTTTTATAACAAGCATACTATACACCCATTAAAATATAACTAATAACACCTACAACTGTCTAATTGTTATGGTTCAATAAAGTTCAAGTATTAATTACACACAAGGTGAAATTCCTAGGTGAAATTTATTGAGGTTATGATGATTGATATATTCTAAACACATATCTGTTTATATTTTATCCCAATTATGACATTTATTAAACACAAATACATAATATAAAACCATTTTATAGTGGAGATTTATTGATGGGCATTCTTTCAATAGATATTGAATGGATTAAATGTGTGTCTGCAATCTGCACCGTGGGCAATCCGAGTGCAGAACAAAATCCCAACGGACAAAATCCCAACCAATTTTAGATGGAATGTTGGACTAGACTTTCTCAGTGTATTCATACATATATACTATATAGGTATATTATATATGTTACCTGTAATTGCTACCATCTAAGTTCAAAGGAAACATCAATAGGACTAAGATCAATAGGGTGTAGGTGGCCCCTAAAGACAATGCACAATGCACTAGGTGAGAGAATGTACTTCCAGGATGGCAGTGTTCTGAAGGGGAGTGTAAGGATGAGTTGCATTGTTGAGCACAAATGAAAGCAGTTAATACTGTCTTGCAGGTGTTAGCTCAAAGGTATACAAATTCCACTTTGACACAAAATTGTTAGAATTAGTGTTTCAGTGTTGCAAAATAAACCAAAACAGCATAATAGTGTCGGGTGCATCAAGCAGCTCTGCATGGTGATAGTATGTATATATACATGAACCATGGGACTGAACCATGCATGCATGTATATATCAAGAAAGTCTGGACACCCACATCTAAAACCAGTGGTTGGGATTTTGTCCATTGGGATTTTGTCCGGTTGGAATTTTGTCCTCACACCGGGCAATCCGTGCCACGTGGCTTACAGTGGGTGATAAAAGGGAACCATGCTTATATAGTTAGGGAACCCATGAGTAAGAAGGCCAGCATAGAAATCTCTTCATGATTATTCTAATATAACTTGATAATTATATCCTTTTGTGATTTTGTCGAAGCTTCTAATAATATATGTTCAAGACAATTATTTTGCCTTGCAATTTGTGGACAACAGTGAATTTAGTCAAAATGAAAGATTTGTGAATACTACAGATACAATGGTAATTAGAATTATTAACAACACATAATTATATGCACGGTTAGGATTAATTAAGTTTGCTTTTAATCAAAAGTTATCTAATTGTGATCTGATCTAGATATAATTTGTACCATCACTGGTATTGGTATTTACCTGTTTAATCAGACATTTGCTCAGATGCATCCTCAATCTGTCAGCCTTGGCACTCACAAGTGCCTGACATTATACGCATTGGGCTTTTTTATCTTGTCGTCTTCAATTTTGCAAAACAAAAAAATTGGCACACATTGTCGACCTTCTCTTCTACTCATGATGCTAACTGACCCGTTGCTTCAAGTTCAGTAAAAAAATGTCTGACAGAAAGTCCCTGTCTTGGTTCTAGGATACATGGCTTCCCAGCAGAGGATCCCAGCAGATTACAAGTTCAAATATTAAGCTGGAGCTGATTTGGGCTCACAAAGACAATGACTACAGATGTTAGACAGTTATTCTGTATTTGTCCCTTAGTCTGAATGTCAAGACATGGTAACTAATGTTTGCTGAGTGGGTTCAGTAGAGCCGCCAATGTCCAGAGCCCAACATTTCTTTTGTTAAACAGATTACCAACTGGCACCTGACAACTTTGCATTGTCCTGTGTGAAAATGACACTGACATTTGTTACTAAATGATCAATTGTATTTGATTATCTTGTTGACTTCATGTTTTACACAAATACAAGGATACATCTGAACTAGTGATCTTGTAGGCTTTAGATGAATATATTAACTAAATTCTAAATGGACAGGAACTAGCCAGTGGTAATATAAATTATAGAATTATTCCCACACATTTCCCGGTAAATACCACTTTTCCCGGTAATTACCGGTAATTACCAGGTTATTCCCACTGCCCTGTCTTTAACCAGTTTTTCCCGGTAATGTGCCAACCCTGGTCTATGGGGGTGTTTACAGGGGTAATATCACCCTGTCTATGGGGTGTTTACAGGGGTAATATCACCCTGTCTATGGGGGTGTTTACAGGGGTAAAATCACCCTGTCTATGGGGGTGTTTACAAGGGTAATATCACCCTGTTTATGGGGGTGTTTACAGGGGTAATATCACCCTGTCTATGGGGGTGTTTACAGGGGTAACATCACCCTGTCTATGGGGTTGTTTACAGGGGTAATATCACCCTGTCTATGGGGTTGTTTACAGGGGTAATATCACCCTGTCTATGGGGTTGTTTACAGGGGTAACATCACCCTGTCTATGGGGGTGTTTACAGGGGTAATATCACCCTGTCTATGGGTTGTTTACAGGGGTAACATCACCCTGTCTATGGGGGTGTTTACAGGGGTAACATCACCCTGTCTATGGGGGTGGTTACAGGGGTAATATCACCCTGTCTATGGGGGTGTTTACAGGGGTAACATCACCCTGTCTATGGGGTTGTTTACAGGGGTAACATCACCCTGTCTATGGGGATGTTTACAGGGGTAACATCACCCTGTCTATGGGGTTGTTTACAGGGGTAACATCACCCTGTCTATGGGGGTGTTTACAGGGGTAAAATCACCCTGTCTATGGGGGTGTTTACAAGGGTAACATCACCCTGTCTATGGGGGTGTTTACAGGGGTAACATCACCCTGTCTATGGGGGTGGTTACAGGGGTAACATCACCCTGTCTATGGGGGTGTTTACAGGGGTAATATCACCCTGTCTATGGGGGTGTTTACAGGGGTAACATCACCCTGTCTATGGGGTGTTTACAGGGGTAATATCACCCTGTCTATGGGGGTGTTTACAGGGGTAAAATCACCCTGTCTATGGGGGTGTTTACAAGGGTAATATCACCCTGTTTATGGGGGTGTTTACAGGGGTAATATCACCCTGTCTATGGGGTTGTCTACAGGGGTAATGTTACCCTGTCTGTCCCCATCACTGTCTGATAGTGGGAGATGTAATCACATCTCCCCAATTCCTCCCACTGGTTCACCCTAACTGATCCCAGCCTAGAGTACAGGGGCCGTCTCACAAACACACAATAAACACACAAACAACACATTCTCTTAGACACCCTCCGGGGGGCATGTCATAAATACACTGTGCCATGAAGCAAAGTGTTAGACATTGACAGTTATGCCTTGAAAATGGATGTCAGATATGTGTTTATTTCAGGTCGTGATACACATCCCAACAATGTACTGTGGTCTGTGTACGAGGTAACATACAAAAATGTCTACCAGTAAAGTAAACTTAGTAAAGGCAAGTTCATATATCGCGCAGTATCCAGTCCTCAGGACCGTTCAAAGCGCTTTTCACTTTACTTCCCTGACAGACCTGTTCACTCAGACACCATCCAGCCATATGCTACAATTAATGCACGAAGGCTGCTCGTACACATATCCACCACTGTTTATAGCCAGGTACTCATTTATACAGCTGAGTGAACTGGAGCAATGTAGAGTAAACAAACTTGCCCAATGTTTTAACTCTGCAGCACAGGATTCAAACACAGGTTCTCGTAGTCTCGTAGTCGACAGTCCGAAGCTCTACCCCTGAGCCATTGCACTACAAATGTTTGTTGTGTCATGGTATCTAGTTAACCCTGAAGGGTTAATAGATGTGATAAGGCCTAGGAAAATAAATACCTTGTTTCCGATTTCATGCTTGGAAAAAATAGGGTCGGTAGGTCGGGAAATGTTTTTTTTTATCTTAACTTTTTATGCTCTTCAAAATAGGGTAGGTCGGCATTTTTACCTTTTTTTTAATAAATTATGCTCTTCAAAATAGGGTAGGTAGGGATTTTGTAGTTTTTTAAAAACCTAAATCGATCGAAGTCTTTGGCCTGACAACGAAACTCCACCGTGTTGATGCCAAAAACATCTAACTGATGGACGGACAGATCGAGAGAAATCTCGCCGAATGAAGAATTATGTGCCGTTTGCACATAATTATCTGGGTCCAGAGGTGGATGGTATGTCTGGAACAGTTCTTGCAGCGTACCACCGAAGGACGAGATGTTTTTTAGCCGGAATGTGCGGGCACAAACTAAATCTCATGGCCAAAATACGTGCAGCCATTTTCCACGCTTAGTGCATGAAATCATGTCATTCGTGACGCGGCCACACTCACAGCCAATGAGCGTCTTTGTAGCAAATGAATATCTTGAATTGACCCAATTGCGAGTGAAACTACGGAAGCCGAACAGTGACATAAGTTTTTAAAAATAAAAAGATATAAATGTCGGTCGTCTTAGTCAGGGTCGGTCGGAGCTTTTTTTTTTTTTTTTAATCAACCCATAAAAAGTTATTGGGTCGCATGCATTATGTAGGGTCGGTTGGGAAATCGGAAACAAGGTATTTATTTTTCTAGGCCTAAGGGTTGTTGCACTGAAGGGGGTTAACATGACCCGAGTGACCTCACCTAGTTAGCCACCTTAATGACACTGTCCTACTGTATAAGTTGTGTCACTAACCCTAGAGACAAATGTGTAGGTACAACCTTAGAATCATGTAGTCACATTTATCTGTGGCAGACAAAAAATACATGTCAAGTAACTGCAAAACCAAATGAAAATTGAACAGCCGTGGCATTACTTATTTATATGGCATAGGTTTTTTTCTACTAATATTCCCAGTAGGCGATGATCAATTTTCTCGTCATTCTAGTGGACACATTGTGCAATGTGTATAAATGTGTTTTTTGCAGATGTCGGAGTTATTTACAGTTTATTAAATGGCATTATGTGCATAATTACTTAGGATACATTGTTGGTTGATGGCTGCATGATGCACAACATAGACAGTGCAATATACTGATCCGACTGACACAGGGAAGGCATTTGTATTGTTTGTTTGACATTTTCTAACAAAGGAGTTCACTAGATATGTGTAGTGTTTTAATTTTACATAGTGACAAAGTCACTAGAGCTTCTGACCCTCAACTAAAAGAACCCAGGTTTGAATCCTGTGCTGCCATGTAAAACCTTCGGCCAGTTTATTCACACTACATTGCTCTGGACAGTTCACTCAGCTGTATGAATGAATGTGGACATTTGTGTATGAATGGTCTTTGTGCATTATTTGCAGCGTGGGTGGACGTTTCCCAGCAGGGCTTTTGCAGTCCCAAATAATTGCCAGTCACACATATTTTGGTGGACACATAAATGTTAACTGTTAAGGCAGTTTACAAACTTTAAATGTGTCTGATGACCTAAAGTTGACTACAAACACAGTATGTGAAACCATTTACACTCACCTTTGAGAGGTAACTGACAATATCTATAGTTTTGGAAGACTTTTTTGCTCCTTCATTTTTTTTATTCGTCCACCCATATTTCTACCCATCCACAACAGTTTTTTCCCATCCAAATGACGGGTGGACGGGTCTCTGCATAAAGCTATGCTTCCCAGATAAGTCGTGATGGAGTTAAATAACTTTGACTGGACAGGTCTGCCAGTGTGTGTGAAGTGCCTTGACCAGTCATGAGACTGGAGTCACTGGACACTGGCTATTTAAGAACTTACCTTTGTATATTTGGCTTCATGACATACAAATCACAACATATGGATGGTAGAGAATTAGAAAATGTTCCATATTTACTGACTGAATAATGTTTACAGGGATGTGATCGTATCTTTGATAGGGATGAGATGTAGGGATGCTAAAATTCAGAGTGAATGGTTGGCAGTAATCTACAGTCACAGATCGCTAGAACTCTGTAGGTGGTATTGTATTAAACACATTTGTATATTCTTTTGTATACACTTGTGTGTTCATTTAAAAAAAAGAATTACAGTTAAACTATGTTTGCACCCAGTTTGATCTTCTTCTTTGCCTTTTCCCACTAGAAAAGCGGCCAGCATTCTTGATTTCCAGAATGTGCTGTCCTGGGCATTCTCCGGGGTGATCCGCAGTTCCTGCATGTCCCTTCGGAAACAATCCATCCATCAACAATTGTCACTTTGTTGTTTTCTTCCATTCTCTGCATGTGTCCATACCAGAGTAATCTAATTTTTCTGACTTTCTCTTGTATGTTATTCACTCCTAGCTCTTTCTGATGTCCACTCTTTACTTTGTCTCTCAGTGTTACACCTTTAATTCTTCTTAACATCTTCATCTCTGTTTTTTTCGAGATTCTGTTCCTCCTTCTTGACAACTAATAATAAATATTAACACACAAGATTCATAATAAAATAACACGCATGCCGTGTTTAAAAATTAACATTGTAGCTTTGAGAAAATAAACGAACAACACAGATGACGATCCGATCAGTGAATGGTTTTAATAAAACTGATCTGTCCCCATGCCAGTGATTGACCTTGTACTAGAGGTCAAGTGAGGCAAATCATCACCGGGAATGAGATTTATATCTCTGGCTGATTACTGCCATGTTGGATTGATCCCTAAATCCCCTCAACTGGGCTGTCCCTGTACTGGGATCAACTCCTGACTCCCTACTGGGGGATGTTGTGGCAATCAGTCAGACACAGACATGTGGTAGAAATAAAGGAAGTCAGTGAGTATTTCTAACCTGACCCCACCACTACAGTTGGGTGGTTATTAGTATATGTGGCATAGCTTTATGTAGAGACCCATCCACCCGTCATTTGGATGGGTCAAAACGAATATGGATGGGTAGAAATATGGGTGGACGGGTAAAAAAATGAAGGAGCAAAAAACAAAAGGTGTTCCAAAACCACAGATATTGTCAGTTATGCCTTAGAGGTGAGCGTAAATGGTGTCATATGTGTGTTTGTAGTCCATTTCAGGTCATCAGGCACATTTGAAAGTTTGTAAATTGGCTTACCAGTTAACATCCATGTGTCCACCAGACGTAAGACCACCAAAAGGTGCACGTCCGCCATTACCCGACCGCAGAGTGCCCTATAAAATCAGCATTATGCACGTTGTCTGAATTTCTGTGAGCACATATGTGGTGTGGAGTGATTATAAATGATGTTTTTGTGCAGCGTGACATCAGAGCTGTCAAATTATGACAACTGTCATTCGGTGCATTTCTGCATATTAATACAGTTGTCATTTTGCTTGGTGATGTAATCAGGGGCAATCCGTGGGTGGTTCAAGCAGAAATGGAGGGGTGTAAGGTTTGAATGAACTTTGTGGGAGCCTGAGGTATTAAAAGTTCACGAATTTTTCACTGAACCTCTGTCTATGGAGGGTAAATATGCTGTGAAATTGTCAATAACAGAGCTGATCAAGATTAATAGGAAATGAAGGAAACGTTATAATGGTCGCCTATGGAAAATGCAAAGGTGGTCTTACGTCACCAAGACATGCGTGACTGGCAATAATTTGATCCTGCATAAAGCCCTGCTCGAAAGTGAGTGTAAATGGTGTCATATGTGTGTTTGTAGACACCAAAACAATAATGTTAACTGTTATCCTGCATAAAGCCCTGGTGGGGACAGACCACAATTTTACTCAAAGTTCATCATCTCATCATAAATGAATTGTTCTAAAGTGGTTTAGTTGACATTGTCAGCTGTTTTTCCCCAGAAACAATAACTATGAACGTAGCAGTATATTTTATGCGTTCAACAGGTAAAGGGTTAATGTTTGGATGGACGAGGCTGCCAGCATGTGATCACGTCAGACATGGAATGATCCCTGGATGTCATGGGTAGACGACGCAGGCACGTTTTTGCACCGTGTGATCGGAGCCTTGTTGATTTTCTCAGGGAAAGACGTATACGATTTTTACGAAAAATCGAAGAAGTTAATAACAAGTCAAGCAGCAATTTGTGTGACCATGATACAATCATTTGTGTGTTATCGTGCTCAGTGTGATCACAAAAACAAAACACGAACTTTGAAAAAAGAGATATGATCTGTGCCCCGGTACGTGTGTACACTCTACACTACAGTGGCAGATACTATGGAATGTGAACTTTTTCACAGTCGTTTCTGTGAAGTGTCAGAGGCTGGCGTCTGGCCCTATGTGAGCCATCTGGTAGAGACGGCTGTGTTTGGATGGCAATAAAAGATAGGCAGCAGGTGTACTGATAATATTCTTCTTCATAATATTCTCTACATTCTCTGCATTCAAATACGTGAAAAGGTTCTCTTTAGAATCTTGATTTCGTGTTTACAGATTCCAGGATACCATGGACCATTTTTGGCACCATTATGAGCAGCTTGGTTGTCATGTGACCTGATTGGTGGTTGTCACATGACCGTAGCACCATGGACATTGAGAAGACATCCACTATAGTCCCAGTGTGTTGAGTGTTGGGTGTCTCCTGTATCAATCATTTCATTGAACTTTGTAGACCAGAATCTGTGCATTGTCCCAGGCTAATACTATTAAAATGTTGACAAATAAAATATTAGTTATTTTAGAGCCCGTTAATGGATGTTTTGATACATCATCTGTGGTTCTGTATCATGTTTTGATACACCATCTGTGGTTCTGTATCATGTTTTGATACACCATCTGTGGTTTTGTATCATGTTTTGATACATCATCTGTGGTTCTGTATCATGTTTTGATACATCGTCTGTGGTTCTGTATCATATCTTGATACACCATCTGTGGTTCTGTATCATGTTTTGATACATCATCTGTGGTTCTGTATCATGTTTTGATACACCATCTGTGGTTCTGTATCATGTTTTGATACACCATCTGTGGTTCTGTATCATGTTTTGATACACCATCTGTGGTTCTGTATCATGTTTTGATACACCATCTGTGGTTCTGTATCATGTTTTGATACACCATCTGTGGTTCTGTATCATGTTTTGATACACCATCTGTGGTTCTGTATCATGTTTTGATACATCATCTGTGGTTCTGTATCATGTTTTGATACACCATCTGTGGTTCTGTATCATGTTTTGATACACCATCTGTGGTTCTGTATCATGTTTTGATACATCATCTGTGGTTCTGTATCATGTTTTGATACACCATCTGTGGTTCTGTATCATGTTTTGATACACCATCTGTGGTTCTGTATCATGTTTTGATACACCATCTGTGGTTCTGTATCATGTTTTGATACATCATCTGTGGTTCTGTATCATGTTTTGATACACCATCTGTGGTTCTGTATCATGTTTTGATACACCATCTGTGGTTCTGTATCATGTTTTGATACATCATCTGTGGTTCTGTATCATGTTTTGATACACCATCTGTGGTTTTGTATCATGTTTTGATACATCATCTGTGGTTCTGTATCATGTTTTGATACATCATCTGTGGTTCTGTATCATGTTTTGATACACCATCTGTGGTTCTGTATCATATCTTGATACACCATCTGTGGTTCTGTATCATGTTTTGATACATCATCTGTGGTTCTGTATCATGTTTTGATACACCATCTGTGGTTCTGTATCATGTTTTGATACACCATCTGTGGTTCTGTATCATGTTTTGATACACCATCTGTGGTTCTGTATCATGTTTTGATACACCATCTGTGGTTCTGTATCATGTTTTGATACACCATCTGTGGTTCTGTATCATGTTTTGATACACCATCTGTGGTTCTGTATCATGTTTTGATACATCATCTGTGGTTCTGTATCATGTTTTGATACACCATCTGTGGTTCTGTATCATATCTTGATACACCATCTGTGGTTCTGTATCATGTTTTGATACATCATCTGTGGTTCTGTATCATGTTTTGATACACCATCTGTGGTTCTGTATCATGTTTTGATACACCATCTGTGGTTCTGTATCATGTTTTGATACACCATCTGTGGTTCTGTATCATGTTTTGATACATCATCTGTGGTTCTGTATCATGTTTTGATACACCATCTGTGGTTCTGTATCATATCTTGATACACCATCTGTGGTTCTGTATCATGTTTTGATACATCATCTGTGGTTCTGTATCATGTTTTGATACACCATCTGTGGTTCTGTATCATGTTTTGATACACCATCTGTGGTTCTGTATCATGTTTTGATACACCATCTGTGGTTCTGTATCATATCTTGATACATCGTCTGTGGTTCTGTATAATGTTTTGATACACCATCTGTGGTTCTGTATCATATCTTGATACATCGTCTGTGGTTCTGTATAATGTTTTGATACACCATCTGTGGTTCTGTATCATATCTTGATACATCGTCTGTGGTTCTGTATAATGTTTTGATACATCGTCTATGGTTCTAAATCATGCCCTGGTGAATAGCTGTTTGTAGAGTCAGGTCCACCCGTCATTTTGACAGGCAAACTATGTTTTTACCGGGGAGAAATACTACTGGATGGGTGGTAAGAAAGTAACGCTTCCAAAATCACATAATTTTTATTGTCAGTTATGCTTTCAAAATGTGTGACATGTGTGACGTGTGTTTTGTCATTTATTTTGTGTCATGATACATAATCATAAGCTCAACTGGCTTGTATGTATGTCAAAAAAATTGTGACTGGCACAAATTTGATCCTGCATAAAGATCCACAGTGACAATGATGATGTCATGTATCGCTCGTGAATCAGAGTTAAGCATTAAAATGCTAGTAAGTACTAATTCTCATATCTTATCAAAATCTTGGAGCCATGAATATATTTTTAGTATCATTATTAAAATATTACGATTGTACACATTACAGTATACTGCACAAGCTAGTCATGTGACCACACTTATCTTGATCTTCCAGATATGCCCGCAATAAACACACAGTTGCCATGACAACTCTGTCACAGCGGACGTCCGCATCAGTCGAATCCAGCGACCTCGTCTCGCCAGCCCGTTGTGCGTAGTGGCCACCAGGGGTAACAGGGCGCCATGACTCAGCCAAACACTTCGCCCCGCAAGGGCAAATACCTCCAGTGCAAGGTCCTCATGCTCGACGACTCCGTGCAGCTTTTCCACGTCCCGGTAGGTGGCGCCACCAGTGGTGGTTTTTTGTAACTATGCATGTGTTCATTTCCGAAGGGCTCCGTTGAAAAGTCATTAAATAAAAATGTCAGTGTATAGTTTGAATATAGAGGTGAGTATTATAGTGCTATGGTAGGGCTGCCACCAAGTTGAGAGGATGCCCACCAGAGGGCGTAGCTGATCATGTGACAGAAGGTTTCCCGCCATTGGGGAAACGTATAAATAGGAGGGGAGGGAAAGACACAAGGAGATTGGAGAGACTGAGATTGTGAGAGATACACACGTTGGTTCAGGGAAACAGTTTGTGCGTAGCCAGGTGGCGCGTGATTTGTACTTGTTATTTAAGTTATAGTTTACTGTTAGTTTATTACATTTATTATTTCAAATATAAAATAAACATTGCTCCTGGTGAGTTTGATATAAGGTGTTTCGTCTTAGTTCTCTTACGCCAGTACAGCGTAAGTTATCCACCAAGTTGATCCCCTTTAATCATTCTACCGTTGCCTAATTATATTTTGCTTTATTTAGTCGAAGCAGCGGTTCAACGGTGCGTTGCTGCAGCAATTGGAGTTTCTTAAATTTGTGTCAGATATATTACTTATAGTTTCATGTGTGGTTGATTGTGGGTCAAGATTGCATGTTTGGGGCCATGTACCCCTTAGCGTGGGGTGCTGCATGCCCCTGGGGAAAATCCTAGATCTGTTCAGTTGCTGAGGTGTATCTGGTAATGAAATTCAGAGGGTGATAGCTATGTATTATTTATAGTTTAAAGATAGCTGAATGTTGTGTATACGCGGTGGCAGTATGGTTTATGCTGGTGATGTAGAATTTCTTATTTATGGCACATTTGAACTCAGTAACTTACTATAATATATTGTAGTAGAAAACTACGTCTTAACACAGATTCAGGACTGGAAAACATTCACCACAACATTCAGCAATGTTGTGAAATAAATACACACAGGAAGACTGTACTAGATACACAAATACTGCTGCTGTTACAAGTTTACACTTAACAGAACTGAACATCAAACTAATACTTCCTGTCGCTGTCTGCTAACTTCCTGGCTTGGCAAGCCTGAAATATGATAGATGATTGATGACTGGGGATGTTTGTAACCACAGCCCATGAAGTAGCCAGCATTTGATTGGATGGAATATATCGCTCCATGTCATTGGCTGGTTAATAGGTCAAGGTCGAGGTCAAATGCAAGAGTACTCAGGTTAGCTAGTATTGAGCTGTGAAGATTAGATTGTGGACTGAACTGTTGACAACAAATGAACAGTGACAGTAACATGTAGTAGCTGGGCCTGAGGCAGACATGGGCCCTAATTGTCTGTGAATGTGCCTCAATAATTAATGGCTTCAGCTGCCAGTGTGGAAAGTATCAACAGGCTCAAAGCAGTAATAATAGTAATTACAAGATACAAGGATTGCAATAGCTACAACCGTATTGTAATAGATCTCATTATGTTCTGTGTAATGAAGTATCCGGTGAGGCTCAAAATAATGTGCAAAATGTCTCTGAGCTGCCACACATATATTATTTGTTGTTAGAGGCATATAATAATATCATTAAAAGCACAGTGTTAGCTCCTCTGTCCAGAATTGCCCAAGCAGTAATTTGTAGCGGGATGTCTACTGTCTAGAACGTGGGAAAGTTAAACCTCAAAGGGTATTGCAGTTAAATGTACTCGCCTCAACATTATTGCCAATCAATTTTGTTTTGAAACTGGATGTTTTGTTCCAGGTCTAATAAAGTAACTCGGCTCAAATTGGTAGGCAGTAAACTTTCAACATGTTGTTGTAGTCGTAAGTACCTAATATTACATGACAAAAATTAAACCTAGGAGTGGCATCCTCGCTATAAAGCACCCATAGTTTAGCAACAAATATGGATGACATTGGTGGCACAGTGGCACAGTGGCACAGTGGCAGTGTAGAACCAGAATATAACCACATAATGCGATCCACACCATCAAGTACACTACACAGACTTCACACGCTGTCACATACATCGGGTGTCCAATATAAAATTATGTTTATTGTCACATGAATGCCTTACACTCAATATGCAAATTGCAAATGTATTGAGTTACTTATTTGACATAGTAAAATGTATAAATAAACATCAAATTAATAATAATAATAAAAAATCAATGTCACTATTTTGACAGTCAAGTTGTAATAGTTTGTGATAAAATCAATGTAACTCTAGTGTTAATATTTAGTTAAAATACCAATGTGAGATACCGAGATCATCTTCTGTCATCATTGTCATGGTGACACAGTGTCTTGGTTGTCATGGTGACACGTTGTCATAGTGACCTGAGTCCCCTGAGCCACGTGCCAGCCAGTCGTGCCTGTGATGTCTCTGTAGTCGTGAATGTTTAAACTTTGCAGCTGTAATGTCCCCAGGCCGGGCTGTGACAGATTCAGAGAGGACAGGCAACTGACAAGATGCTGACAGTCAGCACATGACCCCAAACAGTTTCAGGGTCATCTCAAAGAGCTCCTTGAACCAGTGTTTTCATATCCAGAAAATCTACATCTGCCTGAGCAGGTCCAGGGAGCTCCTTAGTTAGCCAATTAAAGGTCCCTCAAATTAGATTTTTTTTGCTATTAAAATTGTTTTCAATAGAAAGAATTGGGTCCCTGTCTAGAGCTATGTACCTTCTGTAATTATTTTAGCAATTCTGTCACTTAAAGACACAGAGACATGTCCATGCATCGCTGCATTAAATACACTTTATTGACCTTTTCGTTTTGGATGATGCATGGGAGGGGGGCATCAATCCTGTCCAATTTATTATGGATTATTGAAATGTTGTATATTTACAAAGCCCCTAAATATAGTGCACTGATAAATACACTTCACCTGTTACAGATTTGAAAAAATAAACCCTATTTAGGACGAGTGACGTCAATTGTACAGTAAGACTCCATTATCTACTTAAATACCTGTGTTAGGAAACTACTCTTTACTGATCAGATATATTTATCAACATATTCTGTTGTCACTGTAGCTGTACGCCACATCAAAGATGACTTGATAAGGCTTATTAGTTCATTGTTCGTCATGGTGATTACTTCAAATTCATGATTATAAAATCGATGGTAGAAAATGCCTGATAACATTAGACAACTGCACAAATAAAGATAACGTACTAATGCTGTACCCAGGCCAGATAATTCTTTATGAAAATCGCCTTTCTATTTATACTGGATTTGATATATCTGAGTAGTTTCGTAACTGTCTTCCACATGAGCTGGGTGCAAACTAAACAGTTATGTTTTATGATCATATCTAACTTGCGTGTTTGAATAAGACAGTGAGGAAATTTGCAAGGTGTTGACGTTTGTGTAGCAGTCTAGCAGGGTGGTAAAGACAGGGTTATACTGGTCTTGACAAGTTGACACCCTACCCTAAATCCCCCATGGCTTCTCTATTAGGAATCTCTGTGTGAGAGAGATCAATGACATTGAACTTTTACTAAGAACACACCATGAGAAAAAGGTTCCAAGGGAGCCACCATTGTATTGTAGCATCAGGGAGCAGCGGTTGTGTAATTCACATCCCTGGGAACAGCTTATATTTTATTTTTTATTAGACTATAACCTATCTTGATTGTGTAAGCAAAATTGCAAATTTCGTAGCCATAAACATTTCCTGGAACGTATCTGTTGTCTATTTTCTTTCTGCTGTCTTTGAAAATATGTGTTGATTGCATAACATGGCACTGTCGACAATGACATGTGAATTCTTCTCACCACACTTCCTTTGGCCAGAGTCTTGAGGCGTTGCCATGACAACCGGGGCAAGTGACAGGGAATGTGTCAATGCAGTATAATTAACACTAGACCATAGATCTGTGCACTAGACAAACTAGAGTGGATTGAGAGAAGATCTGTTGGTGACAGTGACAGTGACAGTGGTCTCTCTCAGTGACAGGGGCCATATCAAAATACACCTGATGGGAAAGTAGCATTTAAAGGGACCATGCAGTGAGAGTTAAAGAGGGCCTCGTGATATGCTGATGAGAATTTGTTGACATTTACCACTGTATATAAACAGTTCACATTTTTTTTAATTTCTTATTATATAAATATTATTTTAGGTGTAGATTTACGAAAGTTTTGAACATATCCTGACATTTTGGAATAGTAATTTTCTTTTATTTTTAATAATAATTTTAAGCATTTAGCTATTTATTTGCGAAATTAATTATATATTTTATATATTTATTTACTTACTTATTTTACTCACCAGTCAAAATATGGAATGATTCAGTGATTTAGTTGCTCATGCCTGCAGCATGAAAGTGCAAAATAATAATTAATGCAGTGAAAATCCATGTTTGCAAATAATTTCTGTCTAAACCCATATAATCTGTGTGACATTTTCTGTTAGTTTTAAAACTGATGTAATTCATATTTTGATGGAAGTTTCCACCAGCCATCTGGCTACTAATATATTTTCATCAAAAACAAACTTATTGTTGAATATATGTCTCACGTTAGTGTAAACAAGTGTTAGATGTAAACGTATTTAATCCTTAGTGTGGTTATCCATAATATGATGAAATCATAAAAAATGCATTCTTTATGACTTTAATTCTCTTTAATTCTCTTTAATTCTCTTTAATTCTCTATGTCTTTAAATCTTAAATAATCCATACAAAAATATATGCAGAGATCGGTATTGCAAATTTGTGAAATCTGTTTGGAGTCAGGTTTGTAGATAAAGGGTAAATTGTATAAACATTACTGTGACCTTTAGAATAGTTGACCTTGAATGAAGCAGACCAATGACAGTGGAGAACCTGTGCAGCTGATGTGACCCCCAGCAAGGGTCATGTGATATCAATCAGGTCATGTCTCCTTTCTAAACCTTGCTCCAATAATCTCCACTGCCATATCAGTGGCAGGGGGCAACAAGGTTTTATTGCTAGTTTTTATTGCCCACTAACTGGGTTCTCTGCTGGTGTCTCCCAGGGAAGTTGTCAGATGAAATTGATCCCGGGCCATCCATCACCTCTGGTGGCTGAAGTGTGAGGAACTAAATGTCTAGTGTAGTGTTTCACAGAACCCAGAGATGTGTTTGGTATTCAACATGTGCTTGTACTGTTTTAACCCTCCTCATTGGTGCTTTGGTAATGAAGACAGGACTGAATTAGACCTGTTTCTAGTCATTTGCTGTAGGTGTTCGTCAGTGGTTGAGGTGTGTTTTATTTAGCCCTGTTGGTGACAGCATTGACCAATCACGCACACTGTTCACACTTGTCACTTTGTCACATGATACAAATTTGCTACAGATGCAGTAAATAGTATTAAATACCATAACCCATGTGTGCAGTTATTTAGCCATGTCCAATAATCATGAAAATGTATATAATTATTGTTCTTGGGTACAACACACCAGTATAAAATGAATTAACCAATGTAGCCTTTGTAGGACATTTAAATCAAAGGTTCTTTCATACAGGTAGTTGTGGAATTGAAACTAACGTCATATGGCAGTGAATTAAGGTGTTCCTGAGTTTGTCAAATGTTGACGTAACTCATACAGATTTAGTTCTACAGTTGTAAGATAAAGGAATTTGAAGCTAATTTACTCATCCAACATTATGAAAATTTTCACATAATTTAGACAATTTATAGTCCACAGTTGAAACATAAATACTGATGAAGAAGTGAAATATACATACTTATGAAGCCTTCATATAAAGCAAGGAGATAGGAACGTAGGAAGAGAATTTGAAGATTTCTATTGAAATGTCAGAGGTAGTTCAGGAACCTTATCTTGTCATCTTGGAGAGATAATGGAACTGGGTCACATGTGGTGACAGGGATCAAGTTTGTTTTTGTGTGGTGTGACCCGGTGTCACAAACACAAACAGAGACTGTGTTGTCATTGGAACTGTTAAAGGGATACTCCAGTCAGTGAGAGGTTCACAGTATTAACTTACATATGTATACTATATTGGTTGTGCTTAAAGATCGTTAATAAACAATTAGTTATAGTTTAATGGTACCAAAAACATGCTATATGGACGTAATATGGTGGATTCAGGGCGCTGCCATCTTGAGACTTATGCGCCAGTGATGTAAGCTAAATCGTTTCCGTCACTGGCGTTTTGTTGAAAAAGGCACGGATTGGCGGAATCTTCGCTAATAATTGTGATAGTGACATAAGCAATCCGCGACGTACTGGATACATCAAATACCATTGGACAGACACAGGATGTTCGAACTTGCATGTGCCAGTGAGGTAAGCCGTTTACGACACTGGTGCAAAAGTCTCAAGATGGCAGCGCCCTGAATCCAACATGGAGTGTTTCTGGTACAATTATAATATAATTAATTGTTTATTAACGATATTTGTGCACAATTAATATGCAAACCCAATATAGTATACAGATGTAAGTAAATGTGGTGAATCTCTCACTAACTGGAGTATTCCTTTAAGACATTGGTGAGTTCTGAGTCTTGACTCTGGAGAAATGTGGCTTCAGTCAATACCTGACCAGTAACATGGTTTGTACATTGAGGCAGAGACAGACTGAAGAGGACAAAGCAGTGATTGACTGATGACTAAATCATCATCCAATAAGACAGTCAACCTTGATAAGTTAATCATTCACCAGTGAGATAATTACGTCTTGATTGGATAATCACCAGGGGGACAAACATTGAATGCCATTGGTCAGTTTAGGGAATCTTGTACATGTCCTTCGCAGAATACATGGTTGTGTTCTATAGTTCTACTTGAACTGATGAAGAGACAGTGTCGTTTTTATTGACTGTGTCATGCTCAGTAGATTGTGTCACATCAAGCTCAGGCACTGTCTTGCTCAGGAGTGTTTCAAACTCATAGACTCACCCAGGGACTGTCATATGCACAGATGTCATGCTCAGTGATGGTGTCAGACTCACTGAGACTATCATGCTCAGTGACTATCAGATTTAAAGACTCATGCTCAGTGACTGTGTCATGCTCAGTGACTGTGTCATGCTCAGTGACTTGTGTCATGCTCAGTGACTGTCAGACTCAGGAACTGTGTCATGTTGACAGATTAAAACAGTTCTACTATAAAACTTGTTACATAATTGCAGGCAGCCCCCCCTGTGACTTTGGAGTGAAGGATCATGGGATACGTCTTCCTCCTACAGACTTCACTGGGTCTGACTCTGCAGTGGGTAGTGGGGAGGGGAGGGTTACACCTTTATTGAGTTTCCTCCAGGCTGTGTGGGCTAATAGGGAGGGAGGGAGGGAGGGAGTGAGCCAGGGGCTGTCTGGGAAGGGAGACAGGGACTGGCTGATCCCAATAGTCTCCCTCTGCCTGGCTGTCGGGAGTAGGGAACATATCAAAATTGGGAAGGTTAAAAAACAGTCATGTTTAGTCCAGTTCTAGATTACTATGATTCACACGGAGATTAAGACCCTGTCCCTGATTACTCCTAAATCACCTACTGGGATTACGTCTAATGACTATAAAAATACTTAGTAAGGTTGGGGATTAGGTTTATTGATCATAAAAATTGACTTAGTAAGGGCAGGTAACTTCATAAACTATGAATAACCGTATGCTAGACTGCTGCTATGTATAGAGCTGTCTTTGACCTTTTTGTGCTGGTTTCTGACCAGGTCAAATCAGAAAGAATTGACCGGTTTGCCCGATGATTTTGCCAAAACTAACTAACACATTTTCACAAATGAGCACACATGTCATAACTAGTCTAGACGGCTTCAATTTTTCACTAAATGAATTAGAAATACAATAAACAGAAGAATCCAATCTGAGACGCACCGTTAACATTTGCGACATGTCATGTTTGTAGTGGAACAAATCTGTCTGCTTGGGGCTTGTTTAGTCAATATACCATGTGTTAATGTAGGTGCGCGGACAAAACCCCCTCCGGACAAAACCCCCTCGGACAAAACCCCCTCCATACATAACTCCGGAGGGTGTTTTGTCCTACCTTCGTTAATGTAACACCTACTATGTTGGGGTAAATTGAAGCCCTGCTTGTGAACTAGATACATCCTGTAGATATATTTGAATAAAAAAATAAGTATTATTACTATATTTATTAGTGAAGATAGCGGTAGTATAGTTGCCCAGTAGCAAGTGAACAAATGGACTCGTGCTCAGTGACAAATTCAATTCCATCATTGTGGTCCTTGCCCTAAATGTAACCCTAACCTAAACTTAACCAAAACCCTCCCCTTAACTGTAACCACATTTTTTAATTTATTACATTTCAAGATCTAATTACATTTATTTATAAAAACAATTGCAGCTAGGCAACTGTCCATGTTTTCGATTGACCATTCGGCAACTGTCCATATTTTCGACTGACCACCAGACAACTGTCCATATTTTCAGTTGACCACTGGGCAACTGTCCACTAGGCTAATGTCTGTACTCCAAATAGGAAATATGTTCTGAGTGCGGTTATACAAAGAGAACAATTCTGACAGAGTTGGGGGATGATTGTGAGGTTTAGAGGGGGAGGGGGAGGGGGAGGGGGAGGGGGAGGGGGAGGGGGAGGGGGAGGGGCAGGGGCAGGGGCAGGGGCAGGGGCAGGGGCAGGGGCAGGGGAGGGGAGGGGAGGGGAGGCCAGGCCGTTGTCAGCCCAAGGGATAGTGACATTGGTTTAGACTTGTGATCCCGTCTCCCAGTCGTGTGTCCATGTACATCAGTAGACAGTCAGCTGGTGGAGGAATCAATGATGGTACGGCAGCAGGTCTTGCGAGTCTATTTTTATCAATAAAACTCATACCTGGGGATCAGTTATTATTCATCTTTCCGTAGAAATCCACGGGAACATTTTTCGTCTTGCGTGCGGAATAATGATGCAGATCCAGCCCCTGGGATGTGGGTTGTTGCAAGTTTCCGTTAAATCCAGCAATTTATTTCTCGTGAAAACCACCAGGGGAAATATTATGTAGATATAAAGAATCATTCCATTGGTGACCGAAAAATACCCTGACTTTTCAAGTGTACATCTGAGTAGCATATTAGGTGGTGACCTCAGGAACAAGGCTGATTTCTCTGGTCACAATTATTTTTTTTCAAATGTAACACATCAGAGAATGTATCGTTTGTCTCCCATGTCAATGTCGTCTGTCTGTCTGTCTGTCCGCCCGCCCGCCCGCCCGCCCGCCCGCCCGCCCGCCCGCCCGCCCGTCCACCTGCCTGTGTGTCTTCTGTCCCACCAGTGACAGAAATCTCTCTTTGTGTGTGTGTGTGTGTGTGTGTGTGTGTGTGTGTGTGTGTCCGTCCGTCCGTCCATCCGTCCGTCCGTCCGTCCGACAAATAGTTGTTTCTACCTGTCTGTCTCCATCTGTCCATGTCTCTCTGTGTCTGTCTCCGTCTGTTGCTTTCTGTCTCTGTCCTTCTGTCCATGTTTATGTCTGTCTGTCCGTCCATCTGTCTACCAGTGTCTCTGTCCATCCATCTCTCCAACTGTCAACAATGTAACCCTCTGTCCACCTGTCTACCTGTGACAACACATCACAGGTGCCCCTCACCTGTGTCAGGCCTCAGCCAGTGAGTGCAGGTGGACCAGACAGTGACAAGTAGCTTAGACTTGTTCCTTCCCACAAGCCACCTGGGCTCCTCCGGACCGTCTCAAAACGACAGTTGGTCATGAGCAGCCTTGTGTGCTGTGTGCTGTGTGGTGGGTGTCTGGTCTCATATAATCCTCCCCCTCTCTGGCTTCTGTGACAGGTAATCCATTCACCCTGCACAAATTGGAGACTGTATTGAGCAACATCTGTCTTGTGATTGCCATCACAATCACCCTGCACTGGCACTGGCACTGGCACTGGCACCGGCACCGGCACCGGCACTGGCACTGGCACTGGCACTGGCACTGGCTCTGGCACTCTGGTGGTGCCCAGTGCTCAGTGTGATGTCAGTGAAGACAGGGCACTATGGAACTGTGCAGGTGTTGGTCATTTTAGAGTGACCACTCACAGCCTGCTGTGATTGTGATGTCAGTGGTCATCAGTGCTTACACAGAAACTGTCTGACTGACTTGTTGGCAGTGGTCAAGTTTTAGTGAGGCCAGTGGTCATCATTGTGTTGGCAGTGGTCAAGTTTTAGTGTGGCCAGTGGTCATCATCTTTTTGGCGGTGGTCAAGTTTTAGTGTGGCCAGTGGTCATCATCTTGTTGGCAGTGGTCAAGTTTTAGTGTGGCCAGTGGTCATCACCTTGTTGGCGGTGGTCAAGTTTTAGTGTGGGCAGTGGTCATCACCTTGTTGGCAGTGGTCAAGTTTAAGTGTGGCCAGTGGTCATCACCTTGTTGGCAGTGGTCAAGTTTTAGTGTGGCCAGTGGTCATCATCTTGTTGGCAGTGGTCAAGTTTGAGTGTGGGCAATGGTCATCATCTTGTTGGCAGTGGTCAAGTTTGAGTGTGGGCAGTGGTCATCACCTTGTTGGCAGTGGTCAAGTTTGAGTGTGGGCAGTGGTCATCATCTTGTTGGCAGTGGTCAAGTTTTAGTGTGGGCAGTGGTCATCACCTTGTTGGCAGTGGTCATATTATTTTAGCCTGGGCAGTGGTCATCAGTGGTTACATATAGGTATTTAACAGTGAGACTTGTGGACACAGTCATCAGTTACATATGTCCACCTTTAATGTAAATGGAGAAACTTTGACCACTGCACAGATAGCATCCAACATCTTGGAATGTATGCCCCCTGAAGCAAATAATGTTGTGCATGGTTTTTAGTTCAAAATGTCATAAACCTTCCTCAATTAGTACATAATGTTTTATGTATATATGCAAAAATATGGTTGCAGCAAATTGTTTATATTGCATAATATCTACCCAAACATTATACTGTATATATATTCATGCTACAAGTAGCATACGTACTTAACATCTGGGACTACATCATGCCTCTTCAATGAAAGAGTATATCATTTAATCAAAATATTATACATGTTATAAAAATAAAATAAACAAATGGCCATTGTAAGGATATTGGAATGACGTTTTTGTGTTATTTTTCTTTGGATTTACGAATCGAGAAATGGCTTCTGTTTATTCAGGATTGA
The DNA here is from genome assembly GCA_964017155.1 of Oasisia sp. SBJ-2009. Taxonomy (NCBI): domain Eukaryota; kingdom Metazoa; phylum Annelida; class Polychaeta; order Sabellida; family Siboglinidae; genus Oasisia; species Oasisia sp. SBJ-2009. The sequence continues at coordinate 5,283,453 of OZ024867.1, forward strand.
ACATACAAAGTGACATCAATCTGGTCAGCTAAAAATGACAGTGTGACTTGTGCCACAGGAGGTTTGACCACCAGAGTGGACACAGTCCCTGGTACCTGGACACTTAATGACATTGTGATTGGCTAGCTCCTGCAGTGTCCAGTCTCTCTCTAGAAAGGGTCATCTCAAAATAAGTGACAGAGCCAGTGGGTGGAAGGGATCCTATCTAGGGAGCAGCGATGTTGTCATCAATGTAATTCTGGTTATTATTGAAAAGACATATGCAGTGATTGTCATTAATACAATAATTTTCACTGGCAGTTAAATTGCCAAAATACCCTCAAAAGAGGTCTAAATGTTTTACAATTTTTTTGTAGCTTTCGGAGATTGTTTTAAAACAGGAATTTGACAGAGCAGTTAAGAATTTGGAAAACGTTTGTTTGGAGAAAAAAATTAAAATCATCAATAAATTGTGTATGTTAGAAACAACTAACAGGCAAAAACACAATTACCTGCAGTAAAATAAAGTATTACGCTATAAGAACATGATTCCCTGTTATGTTGTTGGTTGTACTTGGCTGCCAGGGGCTACTGCAATCTGTTGCATAATTATCTATTAATTATTGATGACATACAATCGCATTATTGTCTGGCTTCTGTAGAGAGCACATTACACCGCACGCTGAATTTTGTAGACAACTTCTGCAGATGTCCATGCAGAATTGATTGCCGGGCATCGTGGGAACTTAAAAGCGTCTGGCTGCAAATGTTATTCCATAATATATTGGTGTGTTTCAGCCCTGGGGTATTACGCTTATGATCTAGAAGTGTTATTTCCCAGCATGCTGCTGTGACGTGGATAACTGAATCAGTGTTCTCGTGGTATGGTCATCTGGGCAGAGTGACCGTGTGTGGCTGACCATTGTCCAGTGTAGAGATGGTCAGTTGGTATGGATTTCCTACATAGAATACAGATGTTTGGATTTCTCGTGATTTTGACTAATAGGATTCTCATTTGACTGTGCTCAGGTTTTGCAGTAAATAGATGCTAAAGAGGTCTGTTATTTTAATAATAATAATGTTATTTTAATAATAATAATAATTATAATATTAGTTTTTTATTTTAATTTATGCTTATTTTATTATTATACCATAGTCCAGGTTTGCATATATTTGCTTCAATTAGAAAACGATAAAGTCATACAGAATTTGAATATTTAAATGGCCAACATAGTTTTAGGAGATTAGTTCAATTTAATGTTTTCTCACTTTAAATCATAATATCTCGTGTAAATGTTAGTCCCTTTTGAACATAACCAACGAAAATACCTTTTATCGCAAAATTTAGTTATGTAATATATATACCCGGCTCAAAGTGACCGTAATATACATGGCTCAAACCAAGGCCATTCATCCTGCGACACTCATCGACCAAACGCTACTCAATGTATCCTGTTTGTATTACAGTATATATACATATAATCTATATTTGCAGTTCCTACGATGCCAGGCAAACAATTCTGCATGGAAATCCATATATATATATATATATATATATATATATATATATATATATATATATATATATATGCATACATACTGTGTAGACAGTGTATAAATATATATATATAATATATATATACCGGTATGTATATATAATTTTATATATGTATATATGTATATATATATATACACACACATATATATATATATATATATATATATATATATATATATATATATATATATATATATATATATATATATATATATATAAATCTATATCCAGTTAGTGTCCAATTTTTATTTTGATGTAGCACATATACAGCCACATAGGTTGATTTTAAATGGAGACAGTAAATGTGGATCAATACATTTATTACTGCTGTGTTCATCACCATTAGCACTGGTGACCCTGGTCAGTTGGATTACTCAGTCTCACTCCCTCACTGCCTGACTCTGGCCAGAAACATGATCTGAGGCTTAGATATGACTTGCTGTATGTGTAGCCAGGGTGAAGTAACTGGACACCAAGGCCTGGAGGGGTCAGGGACACCTGACCAGTGGGTCACCACCAGTGATGACAACAGGTTATATATACAGTATATATATATATATATATATATATATATATATATATATATATATTAATTTATGTATATATATATATTACTGACTACATAATTGTATGTAATTGGTGACATATGACAATATGTTATTGAGAAAATTATATATATATATATATATATATTAATTTATGTATATATATATTACTGACTACATAATTATAAGTAATTGGTGACATTTTTTTATGACAATATGTTATTGAGAAAATTATATATATATATATATATATATATATATATATATATATATACACACATTATATTATAATGATAGTATAAAACATAATACCACCAGTGGCACAACGATGCCATTAGTGACATAATTGTACCATAAGCAACATAATCATACAACTTATGACTGAATGATACATTGGCAATCAAAGTGTTCCATTCGTAACATTATTATACAATTGGTGACATATAATTATACAATACAACCTTACTATTTGTGACATAACTTCACCATTGGTGACATAATTATACCATTGGTGATACTATTATTACAGTGATAGGACAGGTAACATAACTACACCAAAATACCACTGGTGACAAAAAGAATGATACTCTTTGTGTCAAAACAACACTACGTGTTCTGGTGACCTGCTTTGATGTTTGGTTTATTTGTCTTTTCCCACATTTATGACAACCAATTAATTTAACTTCCTGCTAATCATTCCCAGAATGCATCTAATCATTCCCATAATGCATCACTGTGTATACTGGCACAGACACTGTCTGTGTAGGCTGGCTGAGGTCTGTAACTGGTGCAGTGGCAACAACCTAGACTGTGGCCAGAGTAATGTAGTGACCCAGCGTCCACTCAGAGTGTGGACACAGTGAGTGACTGTGTGTGTAGGAGGACATTAGTGGACTGGTCACTGCTGACAGTCAGGCTGGACCACAGGAATGTGTAATCACTTCCTTCCTATTGCTTCCTGTGTATTCAGCAGTCAGTGTACACCAGTGGTGTGTACACCAGTGGTGTACACATGTACTATTAGTCTCACTTAAAGTCTTGCATACGAATATTACTGGCTTTGAGCTGTGAATCTGTTTAGCTATTTATTCAATTGATATATTACTATTTTATATTGATATACTACTATACTACTATATTATACTATTTTTATGAGTTGTAATTCTTAGTCATGTTGTATGTTCCCTTTATAATAATATATTTTGCTAAATATGTTTTAATTTTTATGCTTTAATTTATCAAAAAATATATATTCATATTAGAGAACATTTACAGTTTTACTATCCGACATTTTTATCATTTTTATTTGACTAGACATTCTAATTAGTAACACTTTCATATATTGTTATGCTTTCAAAAATAGTTTTACTAATATACATTAATAAATTTGTTATTAACCATAATGTTCTTATTGTACTATTCAGCTACTTTGGCTGCCAGTGAAGTGAATAAACTTATTATTATTATTATTTAACTTTCAGTGTAACTTCACTGAGAAGACAGTGTGGTTGCTTTACCTGTGTTTGAATGTTATCCGTGTGGGGCTAAACAGTGCTGCCACCTCGCGGATACGTTATTCCTATTTTATAAACAACTGCAAATTTGTACTTCTATTAATTTTGTGTCAATTTAAGTTTAATTTTGAATAATTTTTATAATACACATTATCTGATAAAAAGGTATCCTTATTTAATTTGTATTTCAAATTCGGCCTGATAACCAATCAGTGTCTGTACCCTGATCTGGTGTAAGTCTGCCTTTCTGGCCATATTGGCAGGTATTTAATATTCCAGGCTGGGTTGAGTGGCTGAAAACTGCTGCCAAGTCACATAGTCTGGTTAATAGAGGCTAACATACTGTAGACACAGTAACTGGATCAACATCCACTGAACACTCAGTCCCACTAGGATACAGGGAGTGATGGTCACGCGGTAGAGCGCCGGACTGTCAATCGAGGGGACGGTGGTTCAATCCCACCTACCGCCGTTTCAAACTTAGGCAATTTCGTTCACCCCACATTTGCCTGTGTCTTTCGGAAGAGACACTAAAAGCCGGTGGTCCCTTCTAACTGGTGTCTATGCCAGGGGAAGTAAAAGATCCCACACAGGGGGTAAATGTGTAACCTGTAGTGGACTCACTAATTCTAGAGAGAAGGACAACTCCTGTGTTTGGAGGTAAACCACCTAAGACCTACAGTGTAATAAATACTATGATCACCCATGATCACCTTGACTTCACCATTCATGATTGTGGTTAATGATTATGTAGTCCTTTTGACCATCACTCTATGTATGACTCAGAAACCTCTGAAGATCTATTTTTCAAATTTTACGTAGACTTTTCTTAGGGTACTGTCACTATGCACAAGATAATGTTAATTTGATAGAATCATCAAAATCTCCTAGGGTTCAGACTTGTCCGCTAGTCCGTACACTTTTTTACTATATATTTTACTATTATTATTATGTTTATATCAACGTTACAGCTTATATTTAATCAACACTGCTGGATTTTAGTGCATAAGTAAAGTTATTATTATAAGTATTACAATCAGTGTAGCATATTTGTTGTTCTATAACCTCGGGGCTGACGTGCCTAGTGTCATGGCCAAATAGGGAGACAATACTAACAGGACATGACGTTATGTCCTTGCATATCTGTTCAGGTATTTTCTCACTCCATTGAAAATATTTCTTCAGAAAATAGATGTCTTATACAAGGCTTCGATTGACATAGGCACTTGTCATAATCTTGGCACTGGAATGAATCATAAACTTGCGTTATAGAAATAATGCCGTCTGGGGGACATCTGTGGCAGACGTCTTGCACTGTACAGTTAGTCCAATACACTGCCTTTGACAAACCGACACATGAGTGATTGACATATGTCAATCAGTAAATTTCCTGTATGATTGACATTGATCTGTCGGGATAGTACAACTTTCCTTCTCCAGTTTGTGTCACATGACTGATCACGTGACAACGTGGCAGTGGCACTTCATTTATGCAGATTGCATACCCCAGTAAAACATACTTTTCTAGAGAAGATAAGGATACCTAATAATAATGTAATGTAATAAAAATATATTAAATTTAATATACATGTAGTGCCACATCCAATTTCAAATTGTCCGTGGCGTTTTACATGCATTAAAATCCTAAAATACAAATACACACCAGAAGAAAAACACAGATATATACTAGTAACATATATAAACAATTGTAAAAAATAAAAAATATAAATATAATAATACAAATTATTTAAGCTGAATAAATGTATATTATGTATAATAAATAAATAAATAGGTTAAATTAAATATCGATAAAATTACAGAAACATTAAACTAAGCCGCGTGAACAGTTAGAAGAAATGTGTCTTTAGGCGTGCCTTGAAGGTGGCTAAACAGGCAGACGTCTTAATGTTATTAGGTACATTCTGAATGTTTGAGAGAGACATTTCATATTCAAATATATTGTATAATTTCAGGGATCATTTTCAATCCATGTGTCATTTTTAAAAAATGAACTAAATTTCATAATGTAAAATAAACACTTGGCTGTTAACTTATTATGCTATGCTGTCGTTTTGTTAAACCTCCCAGTATCAGGTTCGTGTTTCTATTTACACTTGAGGTTGAGGCGTAGAAGTAAGCTTCTACCAGATGGATGTACAGTGTATCAGGTTTTACCCTGGAAGTGGAACCCTTCATGTGTGAATGTGCATGCCTTTGTATACACACAAAACCTGTTCCTGCCTGTGTGGCCTATGTCAAGGAATGTTCTGGATGTTCAGCTAATTTACGCTGATGTAAGTGTAGCTTTGTGTCAACAAGTGTTCTATAAACATCTCCATTCAACCGTCGTTTACTAGGTTAATTCGTTAATGGGTTAAGTAGGTAAATGCCCGGTAGACACTCACTTCACTGTTGCTGCCTGCCTCACTGTAGGTCTGGAGTCTAAACTACTGCCACCTGGTGCATTTGTTAGAACACAAATAGTATTGTGCTGCCACCTGTTGGGATTCATCTTGTCAACTTTGATAACCTTTATGTCAACATATTAGTGTGATTGTTGACATGTCTGGTCAGAATTAATAAATATTTCTTTGTGGAAAGTTTTTTAATTACTGGGCAGTATTTTTGATAGATAACCAAGCTTACATTTATGAAATTATTAATATGGGAAACCCCTGGTATCATACCAGTAAATGTCTAGCAATGTATTAATATGGAATATATTGTTCATAGCTATAAGATTTGTCTCTTTTGAAAGAAGTTAAATTACTTTGGACTAAAGTTTGGATTATATAGTATGTGAGATGTCAAACATTTGGACCCGTCAACTATAAGTCTTGATCACGAACTGGTCTCAGACAGTGTCACATACTGTGCTCCAAGGTAAGTTAATTTCCTACAAAACAGCAGTATATTGTATACTTGTATGCACTTTTCCTAATACATTTAGATCTAGTTCTAAATAAAAAATAAACTGTGCAATAGGGATGGGACGATTAATCGCGGATCACGGTATGCGCGGTTTTAAGGCTCACGGTTCGGTGCACCGTCGTCAGTTTGCGTACCGTTGTTTTCTTCGATTTTGATAAATGGCACATCGTCATCGCCTAATCGGTGTTTCCGTACATGGCGAACATGGCCACCACTGAGAAACTTGTGTACGATTAAAGTTTGGAAACTTAGGCTAAGTATTAGGTTAGTTTAGGATAAAACCGTAATCCAGATTTAGCGATACCGCGATAAAATATCGACGTAGCGCCACGGTAATCTACGCCTACGGCCTTCGCGTAACAGTCGCCGGCGATGTCAACTTTAGTTTAACAAGATTTTGTTTTGTAAATATTATTCGTCACAGCAATTTAAATGATTTAATTTTATGACCTAGCGTATGTATATGTAATATGAGTTATTAGAGAGGAAGTTTCGTGGCTGTAGGAGGTCGTTTTCATGATTAGATCCGAAAGTAAAAGATCGTTTTGCGGCACTGGAAAGAAAAACAAAATGGCGATTGGCGACCGCGGTGTGATTACCCAGATGCCGTGAGGTGGCAGCACTTTTTAGCCCCTCAGACCGAATTTGAAATAAATTAACTGAGAATAGTATTTATATCAGATATGATTAAAAAAACGATTCAAAATTAAACTTATACTGAAACGTCTCACACATAAAATAAACAGAATACATTTTTAAAAATAATTTTTATGTTGTCTCATTTATTATTTTCTCCTTATTATTTTGTGTATTTTACTACTTAGTGGTTGTAAGCGCCCCCTAGTGTTGATGTTAGTCATTGTAAGCGCCCCCTAGTGTTGATGTTAGTCGTTGTAAGCGCCCCCTAGTGTTGAATGTTGCAAACCCCTCACGAGAGACCACCCCTCTTTTAAGACCGCCCCACTCTGATCTGGGGGGGGGGGCGGTCTTAAATGTACTGCACTTAAAACATTTCATAAAAAATTTTTTTTGATAGGTATCAGTAAAAAGTAATCGTGAATATATTGAACCGTGGGTCAAATATCGAAAATCGAACCGAAAATTAAAAATATGTATCGTCCCATCCCTACTGTGCAACTGGCCACAGAGTGACTGGGCGATACGTCTGAGTTTTCATATCGTCTTTTCAAATAAGTTACATCTGGTTAATAACTGAAGGTGACTGACTACTAAACCTGTAATCTGCAGGTGTCTGACTACTAAACCTGTAATCTGCAGATGACTGACTACTAAACCTGTAATCTGCAGGTGACTGACTACTAAACCTGTAATCTGCAGATGACTGACTACTAAACCTGTAATCTGCAGGTGACTGACTACTAAACCTGTAATCTGCAGATAACTGACTACTAAACCTGTAATCTGCAGGTGACTGACTACTAAACCTGTAATTTGCAGGTGACTGACTACTAAACCTGTAATCTGCAGGTGACTGACTACTAAACCTGTAATCTGCAGGTGACTGACTACTAAACCTGTAATCTGCAGGTGACTGACTACTAAACCTGTAATCTGCAGGTGACTGACTACTAAACCTGTAATCTGCAGGTGACTGACTACTAAACCTGTAATCTGCAGATGACTGACTACTAAACCTGTAATCTGCAGGTGACTGACTACTAAACCTGTAATCTGCAGGTGACTGACTACTAAACCTGTAATCTGCAGATGACTGACTACTAAACCTGTAATCTGCAAGTGACTGACTACTAAACCTGTAATCTACAGGTGACTGACTACAAAACCTGTAATCTGCAGATAACTGACTACAAAACCTGTAATCTGCAGGTGACTGACTACTAAACCTGTAATCTGCAGGTGACTGACAACTAAACCTGTAATCTACAGGTGACTGACTACTAAACCTGTAATCTGCAGGTGACTGACTACTAAACCTGTAATCTGCAAGTGACTGACTACTAAACCTGTAATCTGCAGGTGACTGACTACTAAACCTGTAATCTGCAAGTGACTGACTACTAAACCTGTAATCTGCAGATAACTGACTACTAAACCTGTAATCTGCAGATAACTGACTACTAAACCTGTAATCTGCAGGTGACCGACTTCTAAACCTTGGACCTGTAACACCTAGATGATTAGAGTTTGAACTCATATGCAGTGATGACGGAACTACTTTTATTTTGAAATTTGCAACAGTACAAGCAGAGTTATTAGATAAGACCTGGGCACTCCCCCGATGGGACCAATCATTCATAGATCTCGCTCAATCTCAGACATCTCGTCCTTTAGTATGGTATCTGTTTTAAGCTATGTTCCAATCCCTGTATGTTAATGAGTCCCAGCTCCGATGTATTAGCTCTGGTACAAGTCATTTACCACAAAACTACTTAAGTAAAAATACATTAGAAATCCTACATATTATTAGTACATAAGTCAGTAAAAGTAACTTTAAAAAGTATGTGAAGTAAAAGTACAATTCAACATTTTAATTTCAGCATTAGAGCAGGCACACAAAATGCAAGTCTAGGATAACTACTTTATTCAAAATGAACTGTAACCCAGTAACAGTCGCTAAAATATTATACCTACTGTTATGCAAATATCATAAACATGATTCGTAAGTTGCCACGATCACACACAATTAGTATATCTCAACATGGCAGTAGGACCTCTCTACCTAGTAGACAAACATATTGTATTGAAAATGTTCGACTAAGTAAACAGAAGTAACAAAGTATTGGTACTCTAAATAAAATGTCTTTGTTACAAGTAAAAGTACTTTATTAAAATTGTACTTTGTTACATACCAATTATTTGACTACTTAAATACTGTAACAAACAATAGGTCATAACTAATTGTAACTGAAAGACCTGTAGGTCGTTAGATGTTGAACCCACAAGACCTGGAGATATTGAAGAGTAAGGACCTAGAGGAGTAACGCTGGTCATTGTAGATTGGACCTACAGGTCTTGTAGGTTCAATCAGATGTTGAACCTGTGCACTATTTCTTGCAGTATCATGTCGAGTGCATCGGGTCGACTGTTATGGTCCAGGGGGTAGTTGTACTGTAACCATGGCAACACATTCAAGATACCCTGCTGCATTGTCTTCACTTTCTCGCGGTAAATCGTTTTGAATGGGGCAAGTATACGGGTCACATGTTTATGCACAACCTCAGTTTCATTTATTGACACTGTGAAGCTCGCATAGTTCAGTTTAGTTTCGAATGGATAAATGACGTGAGAATTGCCACGAAAGATGACCGGTATGCATCCGGCCACAACGGCATCATAGAAAGACTTGCGTGTCGGTGAATCACCAGACGGTTGTAGACAGAACACAGAGCGTTTCATCCAGGAGATAGTTTCGTTCTCATGTTGATTGTTGCATTCTTCCGTCTGTAACCAGATCGTGTCAGTCATGCTTCCGTTGTATCGGGTAGAGAAATAATCTGTGTAGCTGACACGTGTCGCGGATTTGGCAAATTGGTCAAGGAGGATGCCTCGAAGTGGATTACTACGTCGAGTTGATGCAGCCAGTAATATGAACACATTACGTGGCTCGCGATAAAGTGTTTCGAGGTAGGTAGGTGTAGTTCGTGATTTTCCCAGTAGGTGGCCATATGATGGATATGGCGCCACAATTAATGGGGCCAGACCTGATGTGTAAAATTTGCGATATTCATCATTAATTTCCTGTTCGATGCCGATGAATACCATATGATGCAAATGAGAGCGCGGAATTATGGGATACCCGACTGCTCGCATTTCACGTTCAATCTTTCCGAGTGTCATCACGTGTGGTCGGCCATCTTGAAACGGCGTTTGTTGCGTCAGAAATGTAGATAGTTCCCCAGCGTACTCTGTGAAGTTAATTGGATAAGTAAAATTTATCTGCAATGGGTAGCAGAAGCTTGCTAGTGCACCGTAGTACGGCACATAAAACATCGATGCCTCAGAGGCATTCCTTGTTCGATGTGGGCTGCGCAGTAATTTGTTATGTATGATTAGTTCCAGTGAGAATTGCCAGGTGGCTCTGACGGACAAGCCATGATCGGTATAAAGTTGACGACCGTAGCCAAAATCAGACGTATCATAACATTTCGCCATGTTTTTCTGTGAGACACACTCTATAAGGCCGCCACTAAATTTTCCAGGAAGCTCATAAATGAAAACTTTATGTGTGAAAATATTTCCAACACCATTTGTCACGTTATTTTGCAGTGTCAGTTCATTTTTCATATTTTCTTTTTTCGACATCGTCAAAATGCTGAGAGCGTGGTTTCGTATTTGAAATTTGGGTGGGAGTACATTCTGTGCTGTGATATTTTCGTCTGCCACAGGAAAATAAATATCTCTCATGTCCAGGGTAAGAAACGCAGATTTTTGCAAATCATCTGAGATGCTGATTTTGTTGGAAGCATCAGCTAGTGCTTCCTGTAGATGGGTCATGTGACTTGTTAGTGAACCAATCACAGCGTAGTAGAGCGGAAGACACAGACAGCCGAGCAAGATGACTGCCATCACTTTCCTTCGGCAGTATCGACGCATCACGACACAAGCTGCCAGTTGATTGGCTGAAAATGAATAGCATATAATCAGACATGTGATGTTTCAGAAACATACCGATTTATACTTAAATCAGAGGGTCTCAGAAAATCGGACATTCATACGTAAATTGGAGGGTCATCGATTTTTGGATGTTTTTATGTCAATTGGATTTTTAAACATAAATGCAAATAATATAATTATTAAAAAAAAGAATACATTCCACTGATTGTGACATTAACCAAATTAATTTATTATCACTAACAGTTCACCATTCACCAGATGTAATACACCAAATATAATACAAAACTTCCCTGTTAATCTCATGTAACAAAATTAATATATTGCTGTTTGCCTATCATAATAAAAAAGTGGGATGGTCAATAGATCAATAATGTTCAGCCATTAACTTGTGTTCTAGGCATAACACTAACAGGTTTGTTCAATTTCTGATATGTATTATAAGGATGGGACGAATATACAATTTCTATTTGAAATTATGAATCTCAGTATTTTGTTCATTAAAGAAATATAAAAAAGTATTTAAAATAATAATAATATAAAAAAAGCAATAAAAAACAAAAATTATACCATTACCATTCATACATTAGTAAAAACTGTGACATCGTTATCGAAGTAATTTGTTACATTTGTTAAACATGACCTTTCTAAAAATGTAGTATATAACACCTATTGTAATTTAACAAATAGTTAAAAAGTCAGTTTCATAAAACATAGTCAGTGTCATATATGATTCAGGCAGGACATGTCCATATATGATTCAGGACATGTCCATATATCATTCAGGACATGTCCATATATCATTCAGTTCATGTCCATATATGATCCAGGACATGTCCAGGAATGTCCATATGTATTATTCAAAGTAAACTTTGAAGGGATGGCTTGTCAGAGCTGTCTTAAAAGATATTGATCATTGCTGTAGCTCTAATATTGTTTGGGAGTGCATTCCAAGCCTTCGCTGCTGATACAGACTGAATACAGTGAACGTCCACGATCCCGACAAGACTTAGACCTGAAGGTGTAGAAATACAACAGGGCATAGCGAAGTAGCGAGTGGAGCAGTAGGGACCAGTTAGTAATGGAACCTTGGAGCGACAAAACCTGGACACAAGACAGATGATAGTGGCAAGGCTAATAATGAGAGGTATGAATATTTCATGTGACAGCCTCGACTGATTGAATGGCTACAGGGTTCGGCTGATTCCCCAATGTCGCTCGCGGTTTCCTTGTAACGAAAACATTGGCATGGTTAAAACTCACGCAGTGATTAGTGTAGCACCTGTAGCATATTTATCTGAAAGCACGTTGCACTGTGTTCAGTTTACCAGGATCCTATAGGAGAACTGGTGTACACAGGATTCTACGTTTGCAAATTGGCTGATAAAATAAATACAGTTTATGTGATGAACACATCCTTCAGTCTTCATCTGGAGGGTTTAGAGCTGCCACATGCAAAACAAATAGGAAACATTTCATTCACTCCAATTGATGTATAGCTTTTCAGTGCCAGATATCTGTGACTTCCCTGAGAGAGAGCTGACATTCATCATGTCTGTGTGTGCTGTATTCATTATTTGTGATGCGACGACCGTGGTTATAATTATAACGTAGAGTAGGCTTTTTTTACAATTATGATTGAGATTTAGAAACTGTTTTAATTATGTATTTATCTGTATTTTTAACTACATTATTTGTGAATTTATTTATTATTCTGTAGATGTTGCAAACAAATTTTCGTTCCACCACAAAGTTTTATTGTATTGTATGTAAGATACTAATTGAATATAACAGTGTAGGTTTTTGCCAAGTCATTCACCATTCTACCTGTTTGTTCTCACAAATATGCCTGCTGTCCTCACAATGAAACTGTCCACTGCACATCTGTGTGCCGAGATTTTACATGATCACCCTGCACTAAAGTCGTGTGGCATCCTTTGCCAGCCTCTGTCTATTCTTATCTCAAGACTTCATCCTCCTCACACACATGTAATAATAGTCAGATCAACTCCCACTGTGTCTAAATCCTTGGAAACCAAGCTCCGAGGCACACTGAGACAAAAGCTAAGGATGGCCAGTCTCGGAGTGAGTCAGTGGTATTCCATGTGGAGCACTGCTGACTCCACTAGGAATACTGCTAATTAACTACTCCACCGGTGTACACAGAATAACACACATCATTCTTGTTTCTTTCCAACATGGTGTCCCCCTGTTTCGTGTGTCCATCCTGCCCCCTACATTCATGTGTCCATCATACCCCCTACATCCATGTGTCCATCCTGCCCCCTACATTCATGTGTCCATCATACCCCCTACTTTCACGTGTCCATCATACCCCCCACATTCATGTGTCCACCATACCCTCTACATTCATGTGTCCATCATACCCCCCACATTCATGTGTCCACCATACCCCCTACATTCATGTGTCCACCATACCCCCCACATTCATGTGTCCATCATACCCCCCACATTCATGTGTCCACCATACCCCCTACATTCATGTGTCCATCATACCCCCCACATTCATGTGTCCACCATACCCCCCACATTCATGTGTCCATCATACCCCCCACATTCATGTGTCCACCATACCCCCTACATTCATGTGTCCATCATACCCCCCACATTCATGTGTCCACCATACCCCCTACATTCATGTGTCCACCATACCCCCTACATTCATGTGTCCATCATACCCCCCACATTCATGTGTCCATCATACCCCCTACATTCATGTGTCCACCATACCCCCTACATTCATGTGTCCACCATACCCCCTACATTCATATGTCCATCATACCCCCTACTTTCATGTGTCCACCATACCCCGTACATTCATGTATCCACCATACCCCCTACATTCATGTGTCCACCATACCCCCTACATTCATGTGTCCACCATACCCCCTACTTTCATGTGTCCACCATACCCCCTACTTTCATGTGTCCACCATACCCCCTACATTCATGTGTCCACCATACCCCCTACTTTCATGTGTCCACCATACCCCCTACATTCATGTGTCCACCATACCCCCTACATTCATGTGTCCACCATACCCCCTACTTTCATGTGTCCACCATACCCCGTACATTCATGTGTCCAACATAGCCCCCACATTCATGTGTCCATCATACCCCATACATTCATGTGCAGGACATCATGTGTCCATCATACCCCCTACATTCATGTGTCCATCATACCCCCCACATTCATGTGTCCATCATACCCCATACATTCATGTGCAGGACATCATGTGTCCATCATACCCCCTACATTCATGTGTCCATCGTACCCCCTACATTCATGTGTCCATCATACCCCCTACATCCATGTGTCCACCATACCCCCTACATTCATGTGTCCATCATGCCCCTACATTCATGTGTCCATCATGCCCCCTCCCATTTTTCCAGTATGCCCACCCGTGTTTAATATGTCGACCTTGCCCCTTCTTTCATGTGTTCATCCTGTCCCTTATTTCATATGCCCCCCTACCCCCTGTTTCATACGTCTATCACACCTCTTTCATATGCCCACACTGCCCCTCTTTCATGTATGCAATCTGCCCTCTTCCATATGTCAACCCTACTGTACACATCTCATCTGTGATCTTCAGCCAGGGGGTCTCACACCCCCTTCACCTGCTGTGATTCTCGGAAGGGGGATACACAGATACATGGTTGTATATTCAGAAACCCACAAGTCAACTCAGCCCTTTCATGTGTGACAGTTGTAAACGATGTGTAAGATAGGTAGGCCCTAAATTGTGTTGAAGGCTGCCCACAGTGTCAGGCCAGTAATTAGTAACTAGGTTGACTATATGGGTGTGTTAGAACTGTCTGTATCTGATGAGTACATATCACATGTCAAACTGCTTTAGACCTTAACAGACTGTTAGAGTCCTGTACACGTGTACACAGTAACCAACCTCGACAGCAAGCAGCAAAATAAACACTGCTCTAATGGTAATACTGACATCCACACTGCAAGATGGCAAACCATCAACTATTGAAACAAGCGGTTTTCCAGAAATTACACCATGGCTAATTTCTCTTTGACCAATCACTGCTGTTGTTTATCGTGTGATATAAAATTGCACCATTTTACAATGGTCACAAACAGCAAATTTGCATATGCTATCATTGATTGCTATTGTTCTGAAACCAGACCCTGCTTGTGGTTTGCTACTCTGCTGTCTACGTTCTGCCACTGCTACGGAGGTGTACATAGGACCTTTAACGCAAAAGGTTTCCGGAGTCTCTGATAAGATTAGAGATAAGATAAATGTATTGTCATGTGCCAGCGTTATAATATACAATAAATATATACGAATATGTTAACAGTTATACAAACTGAGTTAAAGATATCATTATACTATTTCTGCGATGGTGTCCAGCCACTTACCTGCGGTTTCTTTCAGTGCATTGATCTGTGGCCTCTCCTGGTGGCTTCTCTCTCTCTAGTCAGACAGCGGGTCCTGATGTTACAAATATACTCAATTGAAATTATTTATTTATGTTGTGTGCTGATGGAGGCTCAGTCAGTGACTGCTGGGGCTGACTGAAGGTGCAGAAAATATCACACCTGTACACGCACACCTGTAATAATAGTAAGGTAAACTCCCACTGTGTTTGAATCCTTGGAAACCAAAGTTCTTCTGTACTTCACACAGTGAACGACATGAACGACAGTACATCTAATATCCTGTGTATTGCATTACTTATTAATTATTTTCATTGCCTGGTGTTTTTTACTTACAACTCGCAACATTTCTCGCCTGCACTATTGCCTTGTCTTGCCTGCTGACAAGATCTAGTTTCGCAATCTGACAAATAATTGGTTAGTTACACGTATATACGAACATAATGGACTATTGTTTCTACTTTTGCTCAAGTCTTTCACCCATTGTCTGAGCTCATACATAGGTAGGTGCGTTGGGGCCTCGCGGGTCCTTCTTATACCGACGCAATCTTCCTTTCTGACTTTTCTTCAGTGGTACGTCGTAACCCGGTACCCCTGTTTGATATTATCCCTGTTTGTTATTATCCCTGTTTGTTATTACCCCTGTTTGTTATTACCCCTGTCTGTTATTACCCCTGTTTGTTATTACCCCTGTTTGTTATTACCCCTGTTTGATATTACCCCTGTTTGTTATTACCCCTGTTTGTTATTACCCCTGTTTGTTATTACCCCTGTTTGTTATTACCCCTGTTTGTTATTACCCCTGTTTGATATTACCCCTGTTTGTTATTACCCCTGTTTGTTATTACCCCTGTTTGTTATTATCCCTGTTTGTTATTACCCCTGTTTGTTATTACCCCTGTTTGTTATTACCCCTGTTTGATATTACCCCTGTTTGTTATTACCCCTGTTTGTTATTACCCCTGTTTGTTATTACCCCTGTTTGATATTACCCCTGTTTGTTATTACCCCTGTTTGTTATTATCCCTGTTTGATATTACCCCTGTCTGTTATTACCCCTGTCTGTTATTACCCCTGTCTGTTATTACCCCTGTTTGTTATTACCCCTGTTTGATATTACCCCTGTTTGTTATTACCCCTGTTTGTTATTACCCCTGTTTGTTATTACCCCTGTTTGTTATTACCCCTGTTTGTTATTATCCCTGTTTGTTATTACCCCTGTTTGTTATTACCCCTGTTTGATATTACCCCTGTTTGTTATTACCCCTGTTTGTTATTATCCCTGTTTGATATTACCCCTGTTTGTTATTACCCCTGTTTGTTATTACCCCTGTTTGTTATTACCCCTGTTTGTTATTACCCCTGTTTGATATTACCCCTGTGTGTTATTACCCCTGTCTGTTATTACCCCTGTCTGTTATTACCCCTGTCTGTTATTACCCCTGTCTGTTATTACCCCTGTCTGTTATTACCCCTGTCTGTTATTACCCCTGTCTGTTATTACCCCTGTCTGTTATTACCCCTGTCTGTTATTACCCCTGTCTGTTATTACCCCTGTCTGTTATTACCCCTGTCTGTTATTACCCCTGTCTGTTATTACCCTTGTCTGTTATTACCCCTGTCTGTTATTACCCTTGTCTGTTATTACCCTTGTCTGTTATTACCCCTGTCTGTTATTACCCCTGTCTGTTATTACCCTTGTCTGTTATTACCCTTGTCTGTTATTACCCCTGTCTGTTATTACCCCTGTCTGTTATTACCACTGTTTGTTATTACCCCTCTTTGTTATTACGTGTACCACTCTTTGTTATTACGCCTGTTTGTTTATCTTCAGCACAAGTGCGTGGGTCGGGCGTTTTTATTACCCCCGTTTGTTATTACCCCTCTTTGTTATTACGCCTGTTTGTTATTACCTCTGTTTGTTATTACCCCTGTTTGTTATTACCCCTGTTTGTTATTACCCCTGTTTGTTATTACGCCTGTTTGTTATTACCCTTGTCTGTTATTACCCCTGTCTGTTATTACCCCTGTCTGTTATTACCCCTGTCTGTTATTACCCCTGTCTGTTATTACCCCTGTTTGTTATTACCCCTGTTTGTTATTACGCCTGTTTGTTTATCTTCAGCACAAGTGCGTGGGTCGGGCGTTGTTCAATGAAGTGGTGAAGAAACTACAGATCATGGAGACGGACTACTTCGACCTTGAGTTCACAAATGAACACGGAAATTCGGTAAGTAGCCAAAATCAGCTACACGCAGAATATGCAAATTACGCCATTTAGCAAGTGATTTTAAAATACATTGGCTGAGGAAATTCGGGTGACAAAATTTGTGCTTGAGATGTGGGGTAGCCTGGAGGAATGCAAAACAAATTACAAACAACAGTATTTGAAATTTGGGGGAAATGAAGTGGGCCAGATAGGTTTTTTAACTGTCCAAATTCTCCCACAGTAAAATAAAATGCGAAGTTAAGATGTTATACTAGTTGTCGAGAAAAACAAACTGTACTGGTAGTGCCACCTGGTGTACTGGTGTGTTATTATAACATCTGGTGCAGTGGGTTTGCCGTGACTTTTTTTAATCATTTGATTAGATTTGTCATCTGTATTAAAGTGATTCTTAAAAAAAATTAAACTTTGTAATGTATCCAATTTTAAGTATCTCGGTAATCTTATTAACATAATTATTTCAAATAATTGTTATGCCTGGATTTCATTACAAATGTGTTTTGTAAATCACTTATAACCCTGACAATGTATCAAAAAAAGAACTCTGCATATCCACAGTTTCTAGTTTGGGCTCTGTCTATACTATCCGTTATAAGACATGGTCATGAATGTTTCGTTAAGTTCACCAGACTTTGGTTTTATACAACAAGTTCACTTGTATTTAAGTCAAAGGTTTGTTACATATGCATGAATAAATTATTATTCAGTATAATCGGGCTGCACAATTAATCACCAACATGGCACCAAGCTCAGTGATTCACATAAATGAAGTGGAACGATCTACCGGACAGTCTGCACCTAGTAGAATCACTTGAACTTTTTAAGTTCAACTTAAAAACACATCTTTTTAAGGCCGCATTTGTAAACTACTTGTAGGGTATTTTATAATGAATTTCTTTTCACTGTAATTGTTGTTTTGCAATTTTCTTTACTTCATTATTAACTGTTATTAATATATTTTATTATTTATTATTTTATTTTATCTATTTAATGCGGATAAGTTTACCTTATGAAGTAGGATTTTTAGAAGCTTTATTTAATTATCTATTTATTGCCATTTAGCATTTCTTCTTTACGTGCAAGTTTAAACTGATTATGAATATTTTAAATATGTATGTGTTATAATGTATTTTATACGCCTCTAAGCAGAATTTTTTCCGGATATATGCCGCTTTACAAATTAAAATTATTATTTATTATTATTATTATAAACACAGTTATGCAGACTTGCAAGACAAAAGTAGGAGATAAAGTGAAATTATCGTGTTTTCATGCAGTACACCTCGAATGCATGTAAGCGTAAAAAGCATCCCACGAACCTACATAAAACTGACAGGAGTGTATATAAATGTACTGTAGGTAGATTGTTGGATGTTTGGCACACCGTGTAACTTGCTGCTTGTCTTGGCAGTGCTGGCTTGACCCAGAGAAGCCAATCATCAAGCAGCTATCACCCCACGACCCTAACCTGAAACTACTGGTGAAGTTCTACACCCCAGACCCAGGTCTTCTGGAGGAGGAGTACACAAGGTGAGTCAGCCACTTTCACTTTTGTTTTAAGCGTAGCTTTAATGTCCAAGATATATGCTAGAAAAAGGACGGAGTTTTAAATACTTTGTGCTGTTGATATTAACGTTGACAGGTTGAAGCTGCTGTTGACAGTTAACGTTGGCAGGTTGATGCTGCTTGTTGACAGTTAACGTTGACAGGTTGAAGCTGCTTCTTGACAGTTAATGTTGACAGGTTGAAGCTGTTTGTTGACAGTTAATGTTGACAGGTTGAAGCTGCGTGTTGACAGGAACACTGAGTCACCAGCAGATGGCAGCAGTGGTCAGTGCTTAGAGCATACATAAGTGTTTCACTTTCATTTTGCCAAATGATTGATAGCGAATAAGTCTTTTAAGTTGTATGCTCAAATTGAGAACTCTACTGTTGTTCCGTTATCAAAATGACAGCTACTAAGTTGTTACCTGTGATATCTACTAACTTGTTACCTGTGATATCAATTCACTTGTTACCTGCGATATCTATTCACTTGTTACCTGTGATATCTATTCACTTGTTACCTGCAATATCTATTCACTTGTTACCTGCGATATCTATTCACTTGTTACCTGTGATATCTACTAACTTATTACCTGTGGGATCTATTAACTTGTTACCTGTGATACATGTTAACTTATTACCTGTGATATATACTAACTTGTTAGTTGTGATATCTACTAACTTGTTACCTGTGATATTATCTAACTTGTTACCTGTAATATATACTAACTTGTTGCCTGTGATATGTACTAACTTGTTACCTGTGATATCTACTAACCTTTTACCTGTGATATCTACTAACTTGTTACTTGCGATATCTAATAACTTGTTAGGTCCAGATGTCTGTAGTTTCATCATAAATGTGATACGTTCACCCCAGGCACGTTGACCAATGATTTGGGTTTACTCCGACTTCTAGCAAACAAGTTACTTATTTGTCATGAAAGTCATTGATCGTTTTGATTAAGCCAATGATCAATCATGGATATATTACCATTTAAACTAGGAAGTGTCTTATTTGTGAGAATCCTGGTATATGTGAGTCACTAATGACTAGTGTCCTGGAGTATGTGTCACTAATGACTAGTGTCCTGGAGTATGTGTCACTAATGACTAGTGTCCTGGAGTATGTGTCAATAATGACTAGTGTCCTGGAGTATGTGTCACTAATGACTAGTGTCCTGGAGTATGTGTCACTAATGACTAGTGTCCTGGAGTATGTGTCACTAATGACTAGTGTCCTGGAGTATGTGTCACTAATGACTAGTGTCCTGGAGTATGTGTCACTAATGACTAGTGTCCTGGAGTATGTGTCACTAATGACTAGTGTCCTGGAGTATGTGTCACTAATGACTAGTGTCCTGGCATGTGTCAGTCACTAATGACCTCTGTCTATCCAGGTACCTGTATGCGATGCAGATCAAGCGAGACCTGGCGACTGGAGCCATGCCCTGCCAGGAACACACGGCCGTCCTCCTGGCCTCATACATAGTGCAAGGTGAGTCCACGCACGCACGCACGCACGCGCGCGCGCGCGCGCGCGCGCGCGCGCGCGCGCACACGCACACGCACACGCACACGCACACGCACACGCACACGCACACGCACACGCACACGCACACGCACACGCACACGCACACGCACACGCACACGCACACGCACACGCACACGCACACGCACACGCACACGCACACGCACACGCATGGAAGGATGTAAAGCACAAGAACTGACTTACGTGGGCTCATTGTCAGAACAGACCTTCACCTTTATGTTCTGGTTGTAAGAACTGACCTAGACCTTTGTGTGGCATATGTAAGAACTAGCCTTGACCTGGTTGTTGGAACTGACCTTGACCCTTATATTCTGGTTGTATCAAATGACCTTAACCTTCATTTTTCTTGCTGTTTTAGCTGAGTTTGGGAACCACAGGTGTAAGAACTGGCTTTGGCCTGATTATAGGAACTGACCTTGACCCCTGTGTTCTGGTTGTAGCAACTGACCTTGACCTTTATGCCATGTCTGTTGTAGCTGAGTTTGGGGACTATTCGGAAGAGCAATGTGACGGGCATGCCTACCTGTCTGACGTCCGCCTTCTGCCTGGACAGTCCGATGATCTAGAGATCAAGATCATGGAGCACCACATAGAACACAGGTGAGATCATGGAGCACCACATATAACACGCATGAGGTAATGGTGCACTACATAGCACACTAATGGATATTTCACTGTGATTGGTTAATTTTATAGGTCTGAATGTCAAACTGTGGCCATTTTGAAAATAGAGGTCAGAATGTTGAGCTGTGATTGGTTGTTTGTAGAGGTCAGACACCGTCGGAGGCCGACTTCAACCTGCTGGACACAGCTCGCAAGGTGGAGCTGTATGGCATCCGCATGCATCCCGCGAAGGTGGGTGTTGACAGCGACAGATCGACTCCTCGAAACTAGTCTCATCATCCCCCATGTTCTAATGGTTTTCAAACCCTCGACTACGAGAACCCAGGTTCGAATCCTGTGCTGTGGTGATAAAACCTTGGGAAAGTTGTTTCACTCTACATTGCCCCAGTTCACTCAGCTGTATAATTGAGTACCTGACTATAGACAGTGGTGGATATGTGTACGAGCAGCCTTCGCGCATTAAATGTAGCATATGGCTGGATGCTTCCTAGAGAAGCCGAGATGGTGTCTGAGTGAACAGGTCTGTCAGGGAAGTAAAGTGTAAAGTGTTTTGAGCGGTCCTGAGGACTGGATACTGCGCTATATAAGAACTGACCTTTACTTTTTTACCTCGTAGTCAAACAGACCATGACACTGAGTGTGTTGATGGTTATCTTAATTTGACTAGGGTGTAGTCGTGTAATTGTATAATAATAATATATTTTACTTCATATATCACCACACTCAATTATAAATGTTTCGTGGCGCTTTACAGCATGTCAAATCTTACGTACATATGATAATTTAAAATACATTAAATCAATTTGAATAATCTTGAAATATATATCCATATTAGCAGAATACACATAAATGCAGTAATTAAATATATTTTTAAAATATTCTTAGATAGAAATACATCTAAGTAGAATAAGACGAATGCTTTCAGCTAAACTAATGTAAACTGGTCTAATAAAATATAAATAAATATAAATAGGTCAATATAAAAGATCAATAAAAGTAATGCGTAAATTAAACTTTGCCACAACAAAAAAGAAAGTAAAAATAAATAAATCTTTAGGTGTGCCTTGAAAGTAGCTAGACAGCCAGACAATGTTTACAGTGTTTTGAGCATTCCTAAGGATTGGTTACTGTGCAATATAAGAACTTACCTTTTTATGTGATGAGGCAAAGTGTGCCTCAGAGTCACTGCTGCGACTGCAAACAAGTGATAGATATATTGACATTTCCCAACTCAAGTTCTCATTCCCTGCTGGCTGGGGTGAAGTAGCTCCTTCATTTCAGTTTTCTTCCCCGTCTTTTCCCTCAGAAGTTCTATTAAAATTATTATAGTCTGAAAATGTCACCAGCACATAATAGTAATATCTACAAACAAATTATGATGTCCTAGTGAATGCTGGGTAGGCTTGCTTTTTCACGAAATTAGTTTAGAAATGTTACGAGCAAAAACCAGTTCATGGAAGAGTTGTAACTCAGGAGTTGTAAGCAATCAATTTTATTACGTAAAATTACACTGTTCCCGTGAAAATCTCCAGAAAACCACCTGCGGTGACATTTATATTTTTAACTAGATATACACAGTATGTACACTTATTTTCTAATTGCCATCTTTTCACAAATAATAAAATGCATTGAAAATAAGTATAATAGATAATTAGATGTCTGGCAATTTTCCACAGCCTTAGCCTTCTGCTTACACTTTTCTGTAACTGCATCCATTGTCTGACCTTGAGATGACCTTGTGTTGACCTTGACTGACCTCTGTCTCAGGACCATGATGGAGTGTCGTTGCATCTGGCCGTGGCACACATGGGCGTCCTAGTCTTCCAGAACTACACAAAGATCAACACTTTCTCGTGGGCAAAGATACGCAAGCTGAGTTTCAAAAGAAAGAAGTACCTCATTAAACTACACCCCGAGGGATATGTAAGTGAAGTTTTCATCACATTGTTCTGAGTAATCTATCAATGAAACCATTAGAATCTTAATATGTTATCAATTATTAATTTGTTGGAAAATAGCTCAAATGAGGTAATGTTATCAAATTGACATGTAAACCAACGTTAAATAAAGCTTCTTGTATCTTGTTATCAAAGTTGGTTTTGTTTCGACAGTTGTGAGGGAGATTTCTATGATTACTGAATAACAAAAACCACTTCACATTTCTGGTGCGTGAAATATTCTTTGCTCAAACCTGCTACACTTGTGGTGCATTATGGGAAGACAAACATTTTCATCAGCTATGTTGTCCTAGCTGGATTACCCAGTGGTGCATGAGGGGTGAAAATGGCATTCACCCACAGTAAACCTCTTGAAAATTGTGATTCCTTAGGTCCCACCCCCAGTGCCCTATCACATTGATAACTTGTAAGTTGTAAAGGGAAACTGACCTTGTTGTTAATACATGGATGTATAGCAGGATGTAATGTAACCGGGCTACTTTAAAGTGTAATGTTACGTGGCTATCACAATGTGTAATGTTACAGGGTTAAGCCCCCAGGGTTTCTAGAGGATCTCCATGGTTACATGTTATACTCATGTGTATGCTTATGCAGTTGTTTGTATGTTGTGACCAAAATAAAGTTCAATTCAATTCAGTTACTACACAGTGTAATAATAGTTATTACAAGATGCATCATTACAACAAAGTGTATTATTACACTGATACTATATAATGTATGATACACTGTTGTAATGTTACAATGTGACAACAAAATGTAATATTACAATGATACACAAACATGTAATATAACAGTGTTACAACAAAGTGTAATATTACAGTTTTTTTTAAATATTACAGGGTTATAACAAAGGGTAGTATTACAGGGTTACAACAAAGTGTAATATTACAAGGTAACAACAAAGTGTAATATTACATTGTTACAACAACATGTAATATCACAATGTTACAACAAAGTGTAATATTACATTGTTACAAACAATTGTAATATTACTATGTTACAACAAAGTGTAATATCACAGTGTTACAACAAAGTGTAATATTACAGTGTTACAATAAAGTGTAATATTACAGTGTTACGCTAAAAGTGTTATGTTAGTGTTACAATAAAATTTAACATTACAGTGTTACAACAAAGTGTAATATTAGTGTTACAACAACGTGTAATATTACAGGGTTATTACAAGGACACAGTGGAGTTTTACTTTGACACGAGGGACGAGTGCAAGAACTTCTGGAAGAAGTGCATTGAGCACCACGCCTTCTTCCGGTGTCACGTCATCAAGAAGACGCCGCGGCACAAGACCAGGGTCGTCAGTCGGGGGTCGTCCTTCAGGTCAGTCCTCATTCTGGGGTCATACTTTGAGATGGTGACCTTTTTTGGTTAATTTTCATTTACCAGTGGTCAGTCAAAGGTCTCATTTTTTAATCAATGGTCATTCAGGGTTTTTATTTAATCTCATTCTAGGGTCCTGCTTTAGGATTGGTCATTCTAGGGTCCTATGTTAAGTCTTGTCATACTAGGGTCCTGCGTTGTCATACTAGGGTCCTATGTTGTCGTACTAGTGTCCTACATTAAGTAATGTCATTCTAGGGTGGTCCTATGTTGTCTTGTCATACTAGGGTCCTACATTAAAGTATTGTCATTCTAGTGTCCTATATAAAGTCTTGTCATTCTAGGGGCCTACATTAAAGTCTTGTCATGGTAAGGTCCTGCTAAAACCAGTGGTCATATAGGGATCCTGTGAGGAAAAATAAAAGTATGTTTATTCTTAAAATGTCCCTATTTAAGTTGGTGCCCAATCATTGGTTGTGCACACAGCTCTGTCATTCTAAGGTCCTATGTTATGTATGTGTTATGTAACTGTAGGGTCTCTATTTAAGTCTGCAGTCAATCTAGGGTCTCACCTTAATTTTAAAGGATGTAGAGCTTAGTTGAGCAAACATTATGCTCCGAATCAAAGATCAAAGGGCAACTCCAGAAAGTTGTGTGTAGCATCCACAATCCTACCACTAGAGGATTTTTCTTTTTGAATGTTTTGTTGACTTAGAGTTCAAAGTGCAAACAAGCCTCAGACCTGTTAGACATAATCTGGCTAAAACCATATTTCCAACGTGTTTATTCTTTGTTGCGGTTGTCTTAATAATCATCTATAGTTTTAATAAAAAATGTATCTTGTTTTCTTCAGGTACAGCGGACGAACGCAAAAACAGTTGGTCGAATATGTCCGCGACAACTATGTCAAACGACCGCCATTTGAGAGGTAGGTCAAAGGTCAATCTGTGATTTATCTGGCGACATTTATATTTGGTTTATGTGTGTATTTATGCATATAAATACGTTTAGTCATGCATATTGGTACCTATATATTAGTGACTGAATTTGTTGGTGTGCTTAGGTAGGTGTATACACGCGTGCAAGCATGGTCCGAGTGTAATTAGTTGATGTCACCATGGCGATAAATTAATATACATGTAATTACCCACCATCAGGTATTTTTGTTGAATATTAGATCTTTCCACCATTACTAAACTTCCCAAGAATACTGGGAACCAGTGAAACTAGATATATAGGTATGGAAAATGTTCTTCGATTTAATTCAGAATATTTGGAATTCTATATGAAGCCGAACAAGACATGTGTATACAATTTATCTTTGTTAAATTGGACTATTGCATTCATGTTCAGTCGTTTAAAAGGATACAGAGTACATTTATATCAAATAAAATTCACTTGTTTTCGATGGAAGTGGTGAAATGTCATCAGGAAATGTGAAATATACCAGTCAGTATCAGACAGAATTTATTCATGAGGCTTCATTAGAAATGAGTCTATGGGCAAAGGAATAAATTATGTGGTTTGTCTGTCAGAAGTTTGTTATTAAATTTTACTCACATGTAGCAAAATCCAGAAAATGTGCACCTAATAGTTTTTCTTTCTGATTGAAACAAATTCATTTTAACACTGGATTTGTCCATTTTTCTCCCAAATTTCTGCCAAATTTCTTTGTAGTAGTACTCATTATCACTAATTATCATGTACACTAGTTTAATTTAATATAGTTTAGGATAACTAGTTTACAACCCTCTGTGTTGTTTGTACCATGTCACAATGATTATGTAATTAATTATATGTGTTCTTTTTCTGCACCAATCACCCTATGTGGATTTGTAGAAAGTAAGCCGTCTTTCCATATTTGCGCAGTTTTCAGTTGGTGTTTTGGACATTTGGTTTTAATGCCCATTGTTTAAGTGGATGTGTGGTTAGCAGTATCAGTAGTTAATAATGGTGGCACATTATTCTCACTATTCATATCACTGCCATGTCACTGTCTCGCAGCAAATGAAAGGCATCGATCTGATTGGCCAGAATTACTGAAAACAACTTATTTAACTTTTTGGAATTGGTTTCACAGTAAACCAGGATACGTTTGGTTCTCAAAGTTGCATTTGGTAAAGGAAATTGCCAATGTTACAAATTTGTTTTGATAAAATGTATTTTGTATAGGGAATTGCCAGTTTTATTATAAGCTTACAAAACAATCCACTTAAATTATGTGTGTGTTTGTGTGGTTCTATCTGCTTCTGTCTTTCTGTAGATGTAGACCAATTTATATTTGGTTGCTGGGAAGTCTGTCAAACTGTTAGTATCTAATCAGCTCCAGTAGGCCGGCTTACACAAGAATTACAGCCTCAAACAATTGGGCAACATTGTGTCACATGACAAATATTTATAAACAATCTTAATTTATTTAAGTTTGCATAAGAGTGGATAGTGACAAGTTTGACAGACATAGTTTACGAGATACTCGTCAGTCTAGGGTGCAGGGGGACGGAATGTTTATGTGACAAAAATATGTTTTTTGTAAAGATTTATGTTATCAAAATATACAAGAAGAAAGCCAAAAGAGATGAAAATCTGAAAAAATTATTGGTGAAACACAATTGTGTCTTTCTTTGGCATAAACCTTTCTGTGGTTGTTAATTTTGTTTGAAATGTCAGAGTTAATTGACTAGTGTGCAATTATTACCCCCCAACATTTTTAAAAGGTGACCGGTGACCTGGTCTGTGGTACTCATCGGGGTCTAAGTGTGTCATATACTGTCACTATGTCATATACTGTCACTATGTCATATACTGTCACTGTGTCAGAAACTGTCACTATGTCATATACTGTCACTGTGTCATATACTGTCACTGTCTCATATACTGTCACTTTTTCATGATATAGTGTTACTGTGTCATAAGTGTCATACTGCCACTGTCAGAGTATAATATACTGTCACATGTCGTATACTGTCACTGTGTCATTTAGTGTCATTTTCATATACTGTGTCACATGCTCTCACAGTATCATATTCTGACCCTCTGTTTCTTAAACTTGTATAGAAATATTTCAGTTACCTCTGCAATTCTATTTTTCCTCATAGTTTTAAAATGATGCTAAGTCCCGACTTTGCTAACAAAAAGCCACCGTCAGTTATGTAACTATGAAAATATCTTCCTGTTATAAGACCGAAAGTGTCCGTTTTAATGATTAATATTAATTTTGCAAATCTGTGTATTGCGTATACAATTCACACGCGACATATTCTGAACCTAAACACGTGATTTTATGAATTGAGAGGAATGTTTAATTGAGTTGCATTAGTCGTATATGGCAGTGGAAGTATTTGCACTGTTATATTTGCACTTTTTATGTTTGTATATATATTAGAGCACTCTTGTTTAATAAAGTTCATGGGATATTTCAACTTTTCTCATAATCGGGTTCGCAAAGTCTATTAATATTTACATAATTGCTACTGTTTTGTTTTCACCACTTCAGGGTTTTTGAGAATTTACATGAAATGCTGCTGGTGCACGAAATGAGAAACACTAGTGTTGCAAATCATATACTGGCTATGATTGGTTAAAACAAACAATTGTTTATTGGTAACATTTGTTGGGAGAAAATGTCAAAAGTACATGGAGGGACTTTGTGAAACTAAAAGTGAAATAATCCCATGAACAGGGTTCTATGATTTGCTTTTCATTAATATTGTAAATGCTGACATCTTGACGGCATTGCTTCCCTAGTGTTGGTGGTAGTGGACTTAGACTCTAGTTAGGTCAACAAAAAATATCTCTAGGATTATGCATGAATGTTACATGGTATTTCCTGTCATATGACACATTATGACAGATTATGCATAATATTGCATATGTGTCTGTACTAAGTAAACATGCATATTGTATAATTTTCCAACACTGAATTCTCGGAATTGAGATGCCATAAAACCAAGTAAGGAAAGGTTGAACTTAGTCCCAGTTTTCAATTTGTGAAAATAACGTGGATTTGGTCACATTGAAATATGTCATGTGCAATAGGTAAAGTGGAAAATTAATAAGAGAATTAAAAGCAGCACCCTCAACAATATTAAGCTTATTGTAGTATAATTAACTTACTTTGGAGCTTATTGTCGAAGCTGGGTACGACGTTTCGGTCCGTCAGCTACGGACCTTATTCACGTACTGATGTCACGTGACATCAGTACGTGAACAAGGTCTGTAGCTGACGGATCGAAATGTTGTACCCAGCTTCGTCAAAAAGCTCCAAAGTATACTACAATAAACCATTCTTGGAGCCATGAACAATATATTTACTATAATATTAAGCTTGTTTTGAAAGTGAATGTTTTGTTTACCCTTTGAATATGCTAATGGTTGGAAAATTTCAAATTGCAAACATTGTAACAGGCATAACAAAGTACCTGAACACAACGTGATAGAAAGTATACAAAACATTTATTATAGTTTTCATCGATGTTACACTAAATTAATTGATAGAAACCTAGAGACAGACGTCTTCTTTTTATAATTGTAAAAATATTCTATGTAACAATGTCAAATTTATGGGTGTAGTCATACACGTGTATATGACCTTGACCTTTCTGTTGCCAGGTCGGTGAGCATGCGAACGGTGTCGACGGTGACTCGAAGTGCGGGCGCGACCCCTAAGACAGGGACCTTGAACTCTCGGGACATCCATTTTGGGATGAACAACAGCACGTCCAGTGGGTCGAGGACACTGGACATGGGACGGTCAAGGGAGACGGTCGACCACGACAACCTTGACCCCGTGACCTATGACGACACCGACAGCCAGCCGGTAGCTCACAGCCAATCGTCCGACGCCATCACGAATCACCGGAGCATCGATCGGAAAACGCCGCCGTCGTCGGTGAACAGAGAAGAGAAGCCACAAGGTGGAGCCACCTGTCACGATGAGTTCAATTATTCTTACTATCAGCTAAGTTACGATGGCGCGCCCGCAAACGACGATAACACTGGTGCTGCCGCCAGCGCCCCTAGTGGCGATGGCGGCGATAAACTAAACACTCTGTCAGCCAATCAGAATGCAAATGACAATGATGACAATTTGTCCCATGATTCCTATCACCTGACCGGGTCACATGACTCACTAAATTGCGACACAGACGAAGCTGTTGATAATCCATGTCCCAACTTGTCGTCCCAAGTCAACTATGAGGAGCTTCTGGATAACCTTGAGCTGGAGAGGGATTTAGTCCGGGGCACACAGGAGGGAAGGGAAGAGGGAATGGAAGAGGGAAGGGAAGAGGGGTTGGGGAAGGAGGATGGGGAGGGAGGGGAAGCTCACTTACATGTTGAAAGTCAGGGGGAAGAATTGGGGAGGGAAGAAAACGATGGGATAGAGGAAGTGGAAGGGAAGGAGGGATCTGTTCCGATAGTCGAATCGTGTAAGTTTCATGAAACAAATGGTGTTCAACCGACTGGTGTTGTTGCTAAGCAACCAGAAATGTTGTCGCCGACAGTCGCCACGGAGACTAAAATCACCGAGGTCAAGGACGAAACTCTGAAGGGATCATCCGGTGAAGGTCATGTTGACGTCATCTCACACACAGGTGGCGACACCGTACAGAAGGGTGAGAGTTTCGAGGAGTGGCGCTCGAACCTGGACGAGCGGGAAAACCTGCAGGAGGAAATCCCGTACATCCTTCACCGCCGCCACGTCAACCAATCAAATCACCCGCCTGCCTCGCTCAAGGTGCTGCCACCTGGTGGCCAACCGTTGCACACGTCGACCCCGCTCCCGTCAAAAGAACAGGTGAAACACCAGCTCAACCAGATCCGCATCAGTCTCACATCACCGATCGTGTCACCGAACAAGTCACCGAAGTCCCCTGGTGGCACGAAGCGGGCGTTTGACTTTGTCGTCTTCAGTAAGCTGCCGCCGAAGACGAGTTTCTCGAGTCAGGACGACTCGATGAGTCCGACGGCGGAGAGGGAGGGATTCGCTGCGCTGAGGCCGAAGCCAGCGGTCACTTGTTGCCATGGCAACGGGAAGTCATCGAAGGAACAACGAGACACTGCTCCGGTGACGAGACTGGCTCCAAATGCGTCGGAGGAAGATCTGAGCTCCATTGGTGACGCGTCAGTGGCGTCAGTTGACGCGTCACAGGAACGACTCGAGATACTGGATGGTGACACTGTTAAGATTGTTGACACTGTTAAGGATGTCGGCAGGGTTAATGACGTTGACAATAAGACACGTGTTGACGATGTTAAGGATGTTGACAGTAAGAAAGATGCTGATGATAAGAAAGATGACATTGACAAAGATGTTGAACACAAGATGGATGTTGACAATGTTATGAATGTTGACAATGCTGACAATAAGAAGGGTGTCAACGCTGACAGTGAAGTCTGTGAAGCAGAGGACTCTGGGAAACATGACACAAAAGAATGCAGTGGAGATGCAACAAATTACGCCACTGACAACGGCGTTGCCATGACAACAACACCATCAGCGACACCTGGCAAAGATAGCAAAATGACGATCGTGATGCAGGAAGGACATACCACTACACAGGGCCTTGACGTCCCAACCATCATTCTGCGTCGACCATCCGACGTCGACGTCACTTCCGACGCTGACACGAACGTCGCTTCGGACACCGACAATGTTGACGCGAACATTCCAGAGCCCGAATCATCGAAACCATCGCACGACATCCCAGACACCACCGCGGAGACGTCCGTCGAATCCACAGCGGCGACAAATATGTCACCACCAGATGGCAGCACTGAGGATGACACTCGCAAACAACGGGAGTTCCGCAACGCCATCGAGGAGATGTTCAAGGAAGCTGTCATTGACTCGCTGTCTTCCTCCGGGAGTGAGGAGGTTCACAGTGACACGAGCAGTGAGGACCTGCCCCCACCTCCCCCCTTGGCGTCACATGACATCTCGTCGGAGGACGACGTCGAACACCCGTGCTCGTTCGACATGCGAGATTCGTCGTCGATTCTCGCGTCGTCCGCTACATCCAAACCCTACTCCGTGCCCGTAGCTGGGGGGGCCCACTTCCCTGCCCCGCCCTACGTGTCCTCCGAGAGTGACGTCGAGGGTCCAGCCGGGGGGGACTTTGGAGAGACCCACGGCATCCTTGCCGCTTCAGCCAAGGCGAGCCCCTACTCCGTGCCCGTAGGGGGCTTGGAGAAGTTTCCTGCACCCCCTGACATCTCGTCAGAGAGCTCCGATGAAGGCCCCAGCGACTCCGACTTCCCCGACGTCTCGGAGATTTTGCGCTCGCACGTGCGGGCGAACCCATTTTCGGTGCCCGTTTCAGGGAGCATGCATTTTCCGGAGGCGCACTACGACCGAGGCAGGGATAACCCCCCGGGGGTTCCCCCTGGCGTACCCCCCGTGGCTCTGCTCCACGCGATCCCAGTCCCTGTCGAACTCAGCTCCTCCGGGAGTGACGGCGGTTGTCATAGCGACGACGACTTGCCAGATGCGGCGGCCATATTGGACGCGGAGGTTTTTGACAGTGCCGTTACCGCGACGACCGGGGGTAGCGATGACGAGCTACCCCCTCCGCCGCCCCCTAACGACTACAGTGGCAGTGAAGGGGGGGAGGAGGATGAGAGCCCAACTAAGGTGATCGACTTCTATAATCGCCTTGGGCTGCCCGAAGACCTCACCAACCCAACCGCCGAATCTCACCTCGCCGTCGACATATCCAGCTCTTCAGGAGAGGAGGATGATTCAGTGAGAGATGATGACGGCGATATGCTGGAGGTGCTGGAGTCGCTGGAGACCACAGCACTGACCCGGTCAAGCAGTGGGAGTGACCTCGACTCTATTCCACAGGGAGAACATTCCGTGACACACACGCTGGTGGTCGACCGTCAGCCGTGACCTGCCTTTAGCCTCTGATAACTGGTTGCGATCATCACGCTCATGGTGATAACATGAAACTGTAATATGCGGTTGCCGTGACGACTCACTGCCATAGTTACACTTGTTACAACAGTCGACGCATCAAACTGACTGAAGCACTGACAATTTCATAAAGGTTATGTGTGTTTGTATCGGTGATAGACTCAGCTAGAATTAGGGGATTGAGAAAGAAACAGTTGATGTTTAACATCAATCAGGACTCGTACGAATCAGACAGTTTCTGAACTGTGAAGTGGTCAGGGTAGTTGTTGTGATAGTGGTGTCATGTGACTGTCATGTGACAGATGTGTTGTGTGACGAGACAGTACATTTCTGAGGACCTTCACTGTGTGAATATCAGTTTGGCAGGACCATTTTGGGGACCATGTGCTGGTAATATTACGTATGTATTTGACCACCAAATGTTGACCATTCACAGATAGACCTTTGTTGTGCTGTTTCAAGTTTGACAGTTTCTGCAGTGGTCAGCTCATGTCAGGAGTGATGCGTTTTGGCTGTTATTGACCAAACACTTAAGTTGTTGGAGGGTGACAGGGTAGATAGAGAGAATGACAGGGTGGAAGAAGGGGGTAAACATCAGGGGGTGACACAGGAAAGGTCAAAGTGCATGTGAAAGGGTGTGACAGTGTGAAAAAGGACAAAATAGTTATATTGACAGGGTGATATGTATGTTAGTTTTGGAAATGGGGTATACAAGGAGGGGCTAGACTGGTGACAGGGTGGGTGAATAATGGGGGTGTAGACTATGATATTATGAAATTGTAGGTAGATCATTGTAGAGAGTTTCATAACTTGCAGGATATTGAAAATTTGAAATCAACGGAACTCATGGTAAAAAAAATTGTAACTACAAAAACATGATAACAGAGACTGAGTTAACATCAGTTAACATCTCAGATGCTAGACACACAGTTAAGCCTCTCACTTTCTGCCAGTACCAGCACAGTTTTCTATCCTGTTTCCACAGAATTGTAACTAAATAATATGAAAGTTGCATCATGGGAGTTCCCATGATTTATTTGGTTTTTGACACAAATGCATAATGATAGTATTTCAGTGAATATATTTCCAGGTATCATGTTCTGTTCGTCTATTTTTTTTAAACACAAATGCCAAAAGTCACGTAAATTCAGTTCAGATTAGTGTTGTGCTGCCACCTGGGAGACAGTGGTGGAGGTAAAAAAAATTTGCCACCGAGACGTAATATTCACTTTGCTACATGTTGACTGATGAAATAATGGAACTCACATCTATCATAAAGTCTGGGCAGTAGAAAACATTACTGATCTGAAACACATACACAAATCAGATGCTACAAGTTTTATAGATAAAAGTTTCATTTATGTAGCATTAAGATAATCCTATCTGAATAAGTAATAATCCTTATTATGCACATACTCTGGTATGATGGTTGTAAACCAGATTACTTTGCCAGGGTGATTTGACAAAAACAGTAAAATTTGTGCTAATATAGCACCTGCTGGTAAATATGCTAATGTACAATATGTTTATTTTCTTGCCATAGCTGTAGCAAATTGCAGATGTGTGCAGTTTTAGTCTGTAGTTGTCAAATAGACCATAGCTAACATAACAGTACAATTGTACCAGCTTGCATAATGTAGCATACTTGAAGTCTTTGAATGAGCTTATAATTTATTTACAACATTTTGTTGTGCATCTGTGATCATCGAGATATTTATGTGTTATTTGCTGTTTTTACAATTTCTTTTGAATATCTGGGTTTAATTGCTTTTGGTTTGTTTTTATTCCAGCTTTTTACCTGTTGCTATGTTGACAGCATCTGATTGGCAGATCTAGTCGTTTTCTTTTCGTTGAATCGTTTTTTGCTTTTTTCGTGGTTGTGTTGATAAGTTGTTATTTGTGCAGATTAGCATTGCTTGTATGCGCCGGTGTAGAGTCAGTTGCCAAGTTCTTGCAACCATCATACGTAGTTGACTACAAACACAGAATCTGTTGTGGTATTTATTTTTTGATATATTGGGCGACAGTGCATTTTTTATTGACAGCAATGGCTTTTGTAGTGCACTCACTATATTGATGGTGTATAATTATCATCAATGTGCCGGCTTCATCTACTATAGTTATACCGTGCATTGTGGTCACCTTCATAATACAGCCACTCTTCAATTAAGACCACCACAGAGCAGTCGTAAGCTATTTTGCAAGCGGAAAAATGTGTGAACTTAGTCCAGTGAGAAATGTCACCTCAATGTTAATTTGTGCCCTCTGCAAAGATGACCTTAATAGAAAGGTTGGCTGTAATTCACAGTGGTACCCATAATGCTTCTTGCCAGTGATGTAAAGTTTTGCTTTTAGTTTTTGCCCTTTTAAAGGAGTTGGGGTTTCTGAGGGGTTCAGTACTTGCTCGACGGATGAGTACAGACATTGTTAAGTACAACAGATTAAGAGGCATTGACAATATTATTCTCAATATGTTATGATAATATTATACATTTATTTACGTCTTATATTTATGAATAGACACAGGTAGCCAGGCTATTTAGTATTCCACCCCGATGCTGTTTATAAGTATGACATGATATTATATCGGAATATTTTCTGATGAATAATTTAAAGATAAATATATGTATAAGAACAATTTATGATTACAGTAGGAGTATGGGAACTTTAATGGAGTATGCATCTGCTAAAATGCCCTTTTATTGATCACAAACTTACCCTCTCCTCTGTATGTCTGTACAGCGTAGTATGAAAGGGTTTGTCCACTTGTAAGGATTAGACTGGTATTTTGTGTAGAATAGAGTTATAAAAATCAGTTGATATATTGATATATTCTGATACACAGCCTGTATTGTGATAAAATTGATACACAACGCAGTGTATTGATACTAAAAATATTGATATTTCAGTTGACGTTGTAACGGAAATTCATCTTTATACAAGAAATTGCTAATTTCAATTTTCACAATCAAACCTGTTAAGCTTACTTCTCACATCAAATGTGGAGATGCATCAAATGCACCAGATTATAGCCAATTCTTTATGCATATATATTTTAAATATGATAAGCCAACACCTATACTTTTCCCAGGGAACGTATAATTAGTAGCCATATAAGAACCAACACCACATTGGGTTATTCAATTTGCGTGAATATTTACTCAATTTGAGTAAGTGTTACGAAACATTATCATGACTTACATGTTACGATACATGTCATACGACAACTATTCATCATTGCTACAATGCCAATGTTGAAAGTGCATATTGCCGCTACATTGATGCCATACTTCCAGTCATAATGCGCTTGCTTTAAACTACTACTAACATTGACTTTTGCATGAACTGGCTACTCACAACATACTCATCTGATGATGTCACAATTAGTAGTCGCAGACTGATAACATTAGTTGCACGCCTCACTCATTGCTTTAAAAATGATCATCATTCAGTTTCTCAGTCAGATTTCACTGTGCCTGTTTTCCCACTCGTGTCATTCCAGAGGTATTTTGTGATCAGTCAAACGTAACATTTATGTAACTGTTGGTTTGATAAAGCTGTAAGGCAAACCATTTTTTATTGTGATTCATGATTGGAAATATCAAGTGAAGAAGGATTTAACTGCGATGAGTTATTGTATGATCCATTATGGGAAATGTTTTTAATTACTCGTATGGTATCCCAATACAAGACACTGTTTGAACATAACACCAATTTCCAGATTGAGTTTGGTCGTTTTAATTGTTTCTACTACTGATCAATGTAATATGACTGTCTTAATACAATTACAGTTCCAAAGCCCATGTTATGTTTTTATATATGTATAATTACAAATTTTATATCATGTTATATATATATACATATATATATATGTATATATATATATATATGTGTATATATATATATGTTATATGTATACAGTGTATATATATGTATATATATAAATATATATATATATATAATTATATATATATATAATTATATATATATATAATTTTATATATATATATAATTATATATATAAATATATATATATATATAATTATATATATATATATATATATAATTATATATATCTAATTTTATATATATATAATTATATATATATATATATATATATATATATATATATATATATATACATATATATATATATACATATATATATATACATATATTTATATATATATATATATATATATATATATATATATATATATATATATATATATATATAATTATATATATATATATATAATACACAGTATAAAATTAGTAATTGTCTTTTAAAATTTTCTTTTAACACAGGCTGCGCAGATATTAATAGCAGGTACACTGTACAAGAATGCTTAAGATGGCAGAGTTTGCCAGTTGAGAAACCTCTGACTCAGTAACCAACTAATCCATGAGGACTTTGCCTCCTCCAGCCCTCTGATTGGAATCATTGTCATTAGCAATTCTCCCCACTAACAGCATGGTGGCACCTGCTGCTTAGCAACGCACATTGTAACCATGGTGATGACCTTCACATTCACTGTCCTCCATTTTGGTTGTTCTCCAAATTGCCTGTTGTGTCATTAAGTGTGATTTTGTTTCATGTAGAAACTGAATTTACTGTCAATTAATGTGTATCACAATTGTTTCAACCCCAAAGGAAAGGACAGTGAAGGTGTGGGGTATTCATCATGAGCAACAAAGGGGTAATAACCCCAATGTTTGTAGGGTTGTAGTCACAAGGTTATCCCTGTTACGTGAACTCATCTTGTGGTTGAAACTGTACAAACATTGTTTTAAATTAGGCACCATGTTTGTGGTAATGGCATTTGATAAGTATTCTTGACATCACTATAAACTTAGGTTATTTTCCATTATCTACATCTTTGGTAACTTTTTTAAACTAATATCAGATCATTTAATAAAGTGAATATGTTTGTTTTAAATCACTTTTCCTGGGAGTCCTGAAAGATTGCTTTACGGATTAATTTGACATTTAAATGGCTGCTATCTAGGACAGTTACCCTTGTCTTGGTATGTTCGCTAAGTACTGCTCTTGGGTAATACAAATTACACATGGGTATATATTGTAAGTGTACATTAAACGCTGACATACAAAAAGGTGGTGTACTTGAATGATTATGTTTATTGTCTTATTGTCATAATTATTATTATAATTAAATTTAGCTCAGTGACTACGATGTAGCTGTAATTATTAGCGAATTTGGGGTGAGATAATTTCAAGGGGAAGGCATGTGGCAGTACATCTCAATACAGAATAAATAATTGTCATTGAATGATTGTTTGTAATTAAGTGACTAGTTCATTGAAGAATAGTTGTAATATATTTGTTAGGAATGTATTAATTAATTGTACATAATTAAGAAGTTACCTAAATGTGTGACTGGATGGACAACTTATAAGTTATATATCAAATGTATGCTTGTTATGTTGTGTCACAATTATATATATATATGTGTGTGTATATATATATTATTTGTATATGTATATGTACTTACCATACATATATGTATGCATATATATATTTATATATATACACCACACATTCATATATACCATATATATATATATATATATATATATATATATATATATATACATACATACATACATACATAATGAATGCTTAGTACACACTGAATGTTCATTGTCTGACAATTTAGATAAGGTAATATGATATTTGTGAAACATTGTTGACATGCCCTATAATATAGCATAATATTATTGTTAGACAACATTTTTGTAAATGTTTCTACATTTTATAAAACAGAACATTTTACACATGACTCAAGTAATTTGTTATGTAATGCTCAACTTTAACACACGTACAATTGTTTATTGATATTATAACAAACGTGTGTGTTTGGGCTATCTGATATTCGCTTATCGTATTATTATCTTTTATTTTTAATCGTTTCTTTTTGCAACAAAGTTATCTGGTATTGGTGAATAGATATTTTACTTGTGGTGTAGCATGGATGTTAATTAAGACACCCTTTAGAGGGTATTTTCAGTGATGAATGTAATGTAAAACCTGTTAGCCACCACTGAGAATGATAATCTACCAGTCAGATGTTGGTTGTTTTGGCTGTGGTTACAACGACTATAATATCCTGATGGATCCAGTAATGTTAACGATTGACTCCCCCACTGTAAGTGGACTCTCCTGGCTCAGTCCATTTGGCATTAATGAGGGGGAGCAGCTTACAGACGTCAGTGTAACTAATAGTTTTGTGTTGGTGGATTCTAGTCTGATGAATGATATTAGCATCGCCGTAACATGTGGAAGGGTTCATTTCTGTTCTTGCCAATTATGGTATTGTTTGTGGGGATCTCGAGTCTAGGAGACCGCTATTTCACATTATAAAGCAAAATAACAATTAATGTATTAGTAGTGTACGGTAACAGAGCAACACATTTAGACTGTTTGCTTATAACACGGTTCTTTTTCATGTAGCCAGGTCATGATGTCATCACTGGGAAAGACAACTTAATATCGATATTCATTTAAATACAGTTATTAAAGGCTGTAGTAATGAAACAAAACTATATTTGTACACGTGTATTCAGCCTTTATATAATTCATGATTCAGCTCAACATTTTGCAACAGTTGGAATTTTATCGTGTGACTTAGTTCTTGTTCTGCTCACCAGGTGGCGTGGCAAGCAGGCTGTCATACGTTGGCTGAGACGAAGATGATACCGACTCAGTCACAGTGTGACAGCCTGCTTGCTACACCATCTGGTGGGGAGAAACAGAACTAAGTCAAATAATTCAGTTGCTGAAGACAAATTTATGATGGTTGGTGACGTGTTGAGATGAGTCAGCATCTGTAGTTGTGTCCACGAGTAAGTCTTTGTCAACAGAACCAGCTCTGGTCAGACTCTGGTCCACTAACTGATGGCTTTCTTGGTGATGTTCAGCTTCCTGTGATGTCCAGTGCTCTCTTGTGCTAGTTAGACACCAAACCATGGCTGACTTTCTGTCTGATGGTTGGTCTATCTGGTTGTCTGTCTCTCTGCCTCCCTGTGTGTGAATGCATGTGTGCATGCGTGCATGCACACATGCATGTATGCATGTGTCTATGTCTCATTGTCGGTCTCTCTCTGATCTGTCTCTACCTGTCCATCTGTCCATCTGTCCGTCTGTCCGTCTGTCCGTCTGTCTGTCTGTCTCTGTTCCCGGCAGCAGTAATTCCAGTGATTCATGTGTCTTTAGGAAGACTTAGTTCCTGACAGTTTCACACAAAGTAGATGTATTAAGTATACACATCTGTATATAAAGTATGGTACTTCACCGAAGTAGAGTCTGTGACCTTGGGATAAAACATGCTTGACCTTGGGATGACTTAGATACAGTAGCTGATGTCCACATTTGTCATATTCATGGAGAAGGTGTAATGTTACATTTCATTCAACTTAATGTTTTCTCTGCACCCCACAGAAAGTAGTGGAACACCATGACCTTGACCTTGTAAACCACATATACATAGTATTACTTTGTGATTGCAGAACTTGACATTCTGCTGCCCTGCTAGTATCTTTTATTGTTACCATGGTGATGGTTGTCATGGTGACTGTACATTCTTGTTGGAGAAGAATCATTGATTGTGTATTGTGGTAATAAAAATGACAATGTAATAAGGCGTTAGTTGTGATTTTGTGTCATAGACTGAGGAAATAATGTGTTATGAATGTTTGTTCAGTTAGACAAGCATCAATGATAACGCATGTCAGGGGATATTTACATATGGCA
This sequence comes from Oasisia sp. SBJ-2009, assembly GCA_964017155.1. Lineage (NCBI taxonomy): Eukaryota > Metazoa > Annelida > Polychaeta > Sabellida > Siboglinidae > Oasisia > Oasisia sp. SBJ-2009. Next base: position 5,323,929 of record OZ024867.1, read on the forward strand.
AAGATATCTGTGTCAGGGGAAATGATATCACAGTGAATACATCTGATATTATACCCCACGGCAGATAGATATCGGGTCAAAAACATATTGGGTTGAACAGATTGTATACATTGTAGTAAATATATGTCGCATTGAATAGATTTTAGATATTATATATCATGGCAAATATATATCAGGTTAGTCAAATATACATCATGGGCAGCACAGTACGTATAACGACACAACTCGCTCCCAGGGTAATGAGATATTACAGGGAAATTATAATATATGTCATGGCAGATAGATATCAGAGTAAATGAAATATGCTAATAGTATTAAGGGTGAATAAATGTCATAGTGAATCGTAATGAATATTGGAATTATATATCATGAGACGTGGCAAGCTACGTGGCAACATATGAAGATATACCACAGAGACAGAGAGTAGGTTGTCACATGCACACAATTGTGGCTAAGAAATATGTCTGATTCAGTTTGTTGTGCAAACAATTTGTCATTTGTCCATGACATTCCAGACACCACTGTCATCCATAGAAGTGTCACTATGCCATAATTTAAACATTATTGACAGCACTATCTCTGTGAGGCAATTACCCATGATGCCCTGTGTTGTGATGTCAGATTGTCAGTGCATTTTGATTGGCTGATTAAGTGAGTTGCACAGGATGTGATCTGTTTGTGTGATGCCTTGTAATCTCAGTGCTGATAGCAGTGAATTAGTAGCATTGATTTCTTGCAAACCTAATTGTAAACATGTAACTTGGTATTGCTGGAAACATGGCAGAACATTATAATGTTATTTGTTTTATAATGTTATCAGTAACATCTTATATTAGTTGTTGTGGTATTTCCATTTATATATGTGTTTGTAAACAATATCATGTTTTTGTGAGAAAGTATAGTGTGATAATTTCAGTGGTAAAACATTACGTTATACACACATAGAAACAGTACTGTACAATTTAATGAAATACAGTTTATTAAGTTTGATTTAACCCTTCTTTGACATAACTATGCTAAATGTACATTTGTTTATATATTTCACATGTTTCCCAAAAACTTGTTCAAAAGACAGCTTAATATTGGCATGCATTCTCTGAGGCTGTGCTATAAATTTGGAATTAACTGCCTATTACAACTTAATATTCTGAAACAGTAACCATCTACCACAAACTTCAAAGCATGTTTGAAATTGCAGTTTCACCCAACATTTTGATCTTTCAATAGTATGGTTTATATGCACCAGATTTTTTTATAACATCACATACAGTATAAAAGGTATGGTATGTTCGCAGATCACAAACGGTAAATGGTAAACCAAATAGTATCTGAACGATACACGGAACTACACATTGCTAGGTACTTTTGCAGTAGTCCTGCCCTAAAACAAACATAAAAACAGTAATTTATAGTCAATAAATTTCGCATCATACATCTACTGTATCTTTACTACACATGTACTCTTGTGAAGTGATCAAACAATAAAAATTACTGTCTTTTATCGATCAAAATGTACCCGAAATACATTTGTTTTTGCGCGTATACATTATTTTCATCAGTGTAATGAATGTACACACCTGAGGTAAATTTCGTCAGAGTTAATTTCAACCTAACCCTAAACCTAACCCCAAACATAACCCCAAACATAACCCTAAGTCTTCCACTGCAGTGCAACCATCTTCAGTAAACCCTAAGGTAGCACCACCTAGCCAAGTTTTCTGTGCAAAAATACCGTCTTAATTTTTTGTTAATTTTGATCGATAAAAGGACAATTTTATAAACTTTACCTCACTACAAGTGTGCAATTATACTGCAGGTGTAGTACAGGCCTGACGTGAACTTTAATCGAGTGGCTGTTATCATGATTTTTAGGTGCGGGCCTAAACTGCAAAAGCACACATTACTAACGCCGTTAGCTGATTGGTGTAAAATAAATACATCCCAACCAGTATCCCAGCATGCAACACTCCTGGAGTAGGGGAACAACTTGGAATGATAGATAATTACTTGTAAACCTGTCTAGCTGGCTGAATAATGCAGGGTCCCCCAAGGCTTATGTAATGACATTTGTTAACCCTTTGCAGTCAGAAGTACACTGTTATTAACCCTTTACTGTCCTTGTTAAATCTGGTTAAAATCTGTATCATACCACGTTTGCTCTTGATTATTTTGTAATGTTGACATTGCAATTGTTTATGACATCAGTGATTTTATTGCTACATTTTCAAAATATATTTAACTAATAATTGTTGTTAAACACATAATTATATACATATAGTGTATACTTCTCCACCCTGAAACTGCCCTGGCTCTAGTAGCAGATTGCGATGTTAAAATCGCTAAGTCAAGATATTTGTTTCGTATGCAAATAATTGTACATATTATTATAATATTAGTACTTTTTATTCTGTTATTATATACTAACATTTATAATTATATAAAGTGCTGCCACCTAGGGGTGTACGTTTACTAGAAATCATGTTGACATATTGGTGCATCTCAAATATTTTTCAAAATGTACCGTATACTTAATGTATATAATATATATATATGTATATATATATATATATATAAAATGTTTATTTCAGACAAAAGTATTTTTTTAATGTATACATAAAATACAATAAAAAGTAGTATACATAAAATACAATTAAGACAATTATGAGCTATGTAAAGAATAAATAAGTAAATATATATATAGATACATTTTTTTACAATAACTTTGTAGTTGTCTGTGTGAAAATTATATTGTCATAAAACTCATAACATAAACCTTTTGAAACAAACATGGCTGACGTATATTAACATATAAGGCATTTCAAGCAGTAATTTGGTACGTAACTAAGAAGATTTCTGTACATAGCATTTGTTGATATTAAGTTATATATACCACAAGTAAAGTGGTTAATGTATATAGTTTTTGGGTTGACGTAATACGTATACGGTTTTATTCAGTTTGCCTTATTTAGCATTGTCGCTCTCCCTACAGAGAGGTACAGAAGATCCCCGGAGGTGAAGCGCAGCATTGAGCCGACTCAGTTCATGTTGTCGAAAGAAATGAGCAAACACTCTTCTCCCGCACTACCCATCAGCGCCGCGGAGAGGTCACGTGACAGCTTCGACGAATCACATCTTTCGAGGTCACCCGAGGTCGAGAATATCCCGCAGGAAATGCGAGATGTCCCGGAGGAGGAACAGAACCATATCAGGTGGGTTACCATGGCAACACGTCCGGCTGGGTGTGTCTGATTGGTTTGTTGTTTTAGATAAGAAAGAAAAGTTCACTGTATGTGCTTCCGTTGATTTTTTTATGAAGATTTATTTATTTAACTATCTGCCCTTAAATTTGTAATTAAACTGTAAATTATTTGTAATTAAACTGTAGTTATAAAATAGATATAATTAAAAAAAAAGTAATTTTTTATAATAATGACATTTCCAATAAGAAAGAGCAGAGTTCACTACTTGTGGTTCTGTTTAATTCTATCTGAAGATTTATTTGAAGGGGGGGGTGCCAGCTCCACTGTCCAGAGCTGACCGAGCAGTAATTTGTGACAGGATGTCTGTTGTCTAGACTGTGGGAAAGTTAAACATCAAAGGGTATTGCAGTTAACTCTGCTCGCCTAGGTCAGTCAATGTTGTTTTGAAACTGGATGTTTACCATTTGAATGTATTGCAGGTGGAATCTTTCAATTTGCCAACATTGTGTCAAGTTTAAAAAAGTAACTGAGCACAAATTGGCAGGCAATGAACCTTGTAAAAACATGTATATTATGTGGTAGTCATAAGAACATAATATTAAATGAAATAGTGATAATCACCTGCTGAAGTAGCTAATGTCATGTGGTGCTGGGATGTAAGAGACTCTGGGTTTGAATCCGAAGTAACAATGACTTACAACATTATGTGTTACTGTATATGAAGATGACTAAGTAAAAGTGATAAGTTGCTGTGATGATAATGACTACGTCTGTTGATGTATTGTTGTGTTTGATAATGTGTTGTTGTATGTGAATGATAATGACTAAGACTGATGATAGTTTGTTGTATATGATATTAACTAAGTGTGGTGTGTTTGTAGATGCAATGACTAAGAGTGTTTGTTGAATATGGTAATGACTAAGCAAGCAATTTATATGACAATGACTAAGTATGTTGATATTGTCATATATGACAGTGACTAAGCATGTTGTTGTGTATTATAATGACGGAGCTGTTGTTTTTGGATATAATTGTGATTAGGCATGTTGTTTTTGTAGATGATAATGACTAAGCTGTTATAGTTGTTGTATATAATAATGAACAAGTGTGGTGTTGTTGTTGTATGTAACAATGTCTAAGCATGTTGTTGTACGTCATAATTATTAAGTTTGTTGTTTTATATGACAGTGACCAAATGTGCTGTTGTTGTACACAACACTGACTAAGTGTGTTGTTGTATGTGAAACTGACTAAGTGTGTTGTTGTTGTTGTTGTACGTGAAACTGACTAAGTGTGTTGTTGTTGTTGTTGTACGTGAAACTGACTAAGTGTGTTGTTGTTGTTGTTGTACGTGCCACTCACCAAGTGTGTTGTTGTTGTACGTGCCACTCACTAAGTGTGTTGTTGTTGTTGTTGTACATGACATTCACCAAGTGTGTTGTTGTTGTACGTGCCACTCACCAAGTGTGTTATTGTTGTACGTGTCACTCACTAAGTGTTGTTGTCGTACATGACACCGACTAAGAAGTGTGTTGTTGTTGTAGGCCGGCCTCCCTACACCGCAGTGTCAGTGCCTCCTCCCCCGGCTACACGGTCCCCTCCCTCTCCCCCTCCCCCTCCTCCCCTGTGTCCGACCAGTTAACCCCGCCCCCTCCACCGCCCATCTACCGCGACGACGTCAACATCACCGACACAGTAACATCGCCGACAGTGTCCGACACCGGCGTGTCACCGTCGGAGTTCAAGTCGGGGACGATGATGAGTGTGTTGAGTGGAGGGTCGACTCGCGACGACTCCGAGGACGACGTCAAGAGGAAGGTCAGTGTAGGGAGCAGTCATTATTTGTCATGTGGGAGGTGAATCTGGGAGAGTCCAGTATTTCATGAGTCAGGATTTGTGGGTTGCTCAGTCCTGTAGTGACGATTTGGTTTTCGATTACGGTGGGCATCTTATTTTAATAAATAATGTATGCTCCCTAATGGCAGGCTGATGTAGCCTTTGTTGATGAAATTCACATTGTGGCTTGAAATTTTAAATAAATCCATACAACATTTTCAATGTTTAATCACAATGTAACATTTGTATTCTGATTAAATGTTGCCGTCTTTCTAGCTGCGAAATCCACCGACATCAAACAAAGTCCACAACGCACAAGAAATAAAACTTATTTTGGAATAAATGTTGAAACGTACGACGTGAACCAGACCTACTGTAGAACGGTGGAAACATATCACAATTTGTTCCAAAGTCAGTTTTATTTGTTGGTGTATAATGGTGCCCAAGAGCAGTGGTCAGTATGTTAAAAATCCACTAAGACTCACTAGAAATCTGCCTGGCATCCTCCTGTGCCAGGGGAAGCTGCAGCTGATTACATCAGTACCAACTCTTCTCTACTTCTGACTTATCCCTTCCAAAAACTATTCTTTTGCATCAGCCAATGAAATCGCCCACGAGGAGTGTGGTTGGCATCTGGTCGTGTAATATAATTTTCGCTGAATTCAGCCATATGCAGCTTGTGTTACATGCAATGTTTAGGCCGAGAATAGGTCATTATATTGAGACTCCCACAGTTGTGTGTCTTCAAATTTGAGTGTGTATTTGCACTGGCGACTGGCAAAGTCAATTGTAATAATTTTATAGCTCACTCACAAGATTTTTTGAGATGATAACCAGGGTGTAGCACAATGACCCCTGCCTTGTGTCTGGCTATTTAAAATTATAAATCAAACCTAACAATTTTACTTTATAAATCAAGCCTATCTATTTTACTATGTAAATCAAATCATAGTTGTGATGAAGAGATTGAGTGATTATGTGTCTCCAGCATTACCCGGCAGACAAAGCCTACTACATCGCTAAGGAGCTGTTGATGACCGAGCGCACGTATAAGAAGGACTTGGAACTCATCTGTGTGGTATGTAGTCAGGCCTGCCATCGCACCGGTGGAAATAAATGAATATAAAGTCTGTAATCAATCAACGTATCGTATCCAGAGAATGCTGCAAAGAGCCCACTGAAATTGAGTAGTTCACTACCTTCATTTGTGATATATTTCATTAAAAATTAATTGCTAGCTTGTTTATATAAATTATGTATTTGCTTTTGGTGAAATCGTATGAATTTATATTTGACCAGACGTCGTTATAAAGATAATTGCAAAATTGCTAGTTGGAAACCATTTCACTTTATTGTTGTTACATTTTAAGAAGGATGAACATTTGCTGTTACAGTGGTTCCGTAACGCCATCAGTCGAGATGATACGCTGCCCGACCACCTGGTGGAGCTGCTGTTTGGACAAATCGACCCGATCTACGAATATCACGTCACCTTCTTGAAGGAGGTTGAACAGAGGATAGCCATGTGGTGAGACACGAGTCTAGGCTGTTTGTCCCTGTCTACACAGAAACTATTTGTCCCTGTCTACACAGAAACTATTTGTCCCTGTCTACACAGAAACTATTTGTCCCTGTCTACACAGAAACTATTTGTCCCTGTCTACACAGAAACTATTTGTCCCTGTCTACACAGAAACTATTTGTCCCTGTCTACACAGAAACTATTTGTCCCTGTCCACACAGAAACTATTTGTCCCTGTCTACACAGAAACTATTTGTCCCTGTCTACACAGAAACTATTTGTCCCTGTCTACACAGAAACTATTTGTCCCTGTCTACACAGAAACTATTTGTCCCTGTCTACACAGAAACTATTTGTCCCTGTCTACACAGAAACTATTTGTCCCTGTCCACACAGAAACTATTTGTCCCTGTCTACACAGAAACTATTTGTCCCTGTCCACACAGAAACTATTTGTCCCTGTCTACACAGAAACTATTTGTCCCTGTCTACACAGAAACTATTTGTCCCTGTCCACACAGAAACTATTTGTCCCTGTCTACACAGAAACTATTTGTCCCTGTCCACACAGAAACTATTTGTCCCTGTCTACACAGAAACTATTTGTCCCTGTCTACACAGAAACTATTTGTCCCTGTCTACACAGAAACTATTTGTCCCTGTCCACACAGAAACTATTTGTCCCTGTCTACACAGAAACTCCATCTATTTGTCCCTGCTCCACACAGAAACTCTATCTATTTGTTCCTGCTCCACACAGAAACTCTATCTATTTGTTCCTGCTCCACACAGAAACTCTATCTATTTGTCCCTGCTCTACACAGAAACTCTATCTATTTGTCCCTGCTCCACACAGAAACTCTATCTATTTGTCCCTGCTCCACACAGAAACTCCATCTATTTGTCCCTGCTCTACACAGAAACTCTATCTATTTGTCCCTGCTCCACACAGAAACTCTATCTATTTGTTCCTGCTCCACACAGAAACTCTATCTATTTGTTCCTGCTCCACACAGAAACTCCACGTATTTGTCCCTGCTCCACACAGAAACTCCTCACTTGTTTGTCCCTGCTTTATACACATGGAAACACATTGTGTTTGTCCCTGCTTTCTGCCAGTTAGATTTGTCTCTTCTATTTGTTATCTCTTGTCTCTGTGCACAGAGAAATAGCTGTTCTACTTATCTCTGAGATCTCTTCAGTACCTTCACTTTTGGGACTTGTCACAAGGGAAATACTTTAAGTGGCACATAGTCCCATGGCAATCACCTCGTGTCTCACATAGTCCCATGGCAATCACCTTGTGACTCACATAGTCCCATGGCAAACACCTTGTGACTCACATAGTCCCATGGCAAACACCTTGTGTCTCACATAGTCCTGTGGCAAACACCTTGTGTCTCACCTAGTCCCATGGCAAACACCTTGTGTCTCACATAGTCCTATGGCAAACACCTTGTGTCTCACATAGTCCTATGGCAAACACCTTGTGTCTCACATAGTCCCATGGCAAAAACCTTGTGTCTCACATAGTCCTGTGGCAAACACCTTGTGTCTCACATAGTCCTATGGCATACACCTTGTGTCTCACATAGTCCTATGGCATACACCTTGTGTCTCACATAGTCCTATGGCAAACACCTTGTGTCTCACATAGTCCTATGGCAAACACCTTGTGTCTCACATAGTCCCATGGCAAAAACCTTGTGTCTCACATAGTCCTATGGCAAACACCTTGTGTCTCACATAGTCCTATGGCATACACCTTGTGTCTCACATAGTCCCATGGCAAACACCTTGTGCATGGAGCCTTCCAGTTGTCAGTTTAATTCACACTCCTATTTCACATCCGCCCTACGGCCCTGACTGTAATAAGGCGTAAGACCACCAAAATGTGCACATCCGCCATTGCCCGACCGCAGAGTACCTTATAAAAGCAGCATTATGCACGTTGTCTGGATTTCTGTGAGCACATATGTAGTGTGGAGTGATTATAAATTACGTTTTTGTGCAGCGTGACATCAGAGCTGTCAAATTACGACAGCTGTCATTCGGTGCATTTCTGCGTATTAATACATTTGTCATTGTGCTTGGTGATGTAATCAGGGGCAATCCGTGGGTGGCTCAAGCAGAAATGGAGGGGTGTAAGGTTTGAATGAACTTTGTGGGAGCCTGAGGTATTAAAAGTTCACGAATTTTCCACTGAACCTCTGTCTGTGGAGGATAAACATGCTGTGAAATTGTCAATAAGAGAGCTGATCAAGATTAATAGGAAATGAAGGAAACGTTATAATGGTCGCCTATGGAAAATGCAAATGTGGTCTTAGGCCATAAGGGCAGACAGTGTACATGGATTCTACAGTTGTGCTCTGCCTGGCCTTACAGGGAGGGGAAGTCTAACGCCCACCTTAACGGAGACTACCAGAAAATAGGAGACATACTGCTGGCCAACATGAAGGTGCTGAAGGTAGGTGGTCACATGACACCTGCACATGCTCAGTTAAACACTAAGTGAAATGATTTGTACAACAAATTGTGATAGTCGGAATTAAATATTCTCTATAAACAGTGATCTGCTAGTGAAATCATGTTTTAACTCTATATGTTAAAGGCCCATTTTGTTCAAATTGTTTTCAGTGTTTGTTGTAACACCTAGCAATGGTGGTGATGCTATTAGCATTTAACATATAGATCTATGACAGGTTGTTCTTTGGTCCATACCTGAAATTGCAATTCCAGATTGTAATATTTGACTTGCCTTGATTGAAAAAATGAAATATTTAGTGTTTTTGAAATATTCAGATAAACGTTGAATTATTTTTTACCAGATTCGGCAGAGAAATAATTTAGGACAATTCATATATCCACCACAGAAGGCTATTCAGAATGGTCCAAGATATTTAATATAATAATTAGAGTAAAATATGTTTATAATAATAAAAAAAATATTTACTGACTTCTCATATAACATTTGTTATTTATGCATGTATTTATAAAAATCTGTGAACAAGAGTAGATGTTATACATTAGCTATAGAGCCAGCCCTGTGAAGTAGTTTCTGCTCCGCCTGTTGTCAGCTCTACCAGACGTACATGGAGCATCATGAACACATACTCACGGAGCTGGAGCTAACTCTAAAGCGGAGCAAGCAGTTTGAGCTGCTCTACAAAGACTTTGAGGCTCAGAAGGTCTGCTACCTGCCCCTCAATACGTTCCTTCTGAAGCCTGCGCAGCGGCTGCTGCACTACAAACTCATCCTAGAAAGTGAGTGATTTGGCTTCCTCAACACAAAGTAGTTCGTGTAATAATATGTTACTTTACCGTAAGTTACATCTTTAAATGATAGATTAATGACGTCTTCGTCTCACCAGTATTGTAAGTGACCTATTTTCTTACCCGAAGTTCATAAATTATATGCCATATTTAGTGAATTCACCAGAAATGGTTGATGTGATATTTGAATAATTTCTGACACGCTCAAAATATTTGCAGAGATTGATGTGCATTTGTTTTTTTGCACCTCATAAAACTGATGAAAACGCCTTGGCATTATGAGAGACAGTTGCTTCTGAGGTTCAATACTTTATGATGGGTGACAATTTTAGTTCAGTTAGAAAGTGAATGCAGTGGCCATGGTTACTTATGATAGTGTAAAACAGTCAATTAATAAAACATAGTGGGGGGCGGTGGTCGCGCGGTAGAGCGCCAGACTGTCAATTGAGGGGATGATGGTTCAATCCCAGCTACCGCCGTTTCGAAACTTAGGCAATTTCATTCTTGTGGAAGATACACTAAAAAAGCCGGTGGTCCCTTCTATCTGGTGTCTATGCCAGGGGAAGTAAAAGATCCCACACAGGGGGTAAATGTGTAACCTGTAGTGGACTCACTAATTCTACAGAAAAACAACTCCTGCATTAGCCCAAGTTTGAAACCTGAGACTTAACATGTCCATATTTGTATTGCCTGTGTATTAGCCTTTGGGTAGCTGTATTGATCCTATGCATACATCAACAAGCCAACAGGGCTAACCTCAAGTCAAAACCAAGACAATACAACAATAATAGTTAAAGACATGTTGTCATTGTTTTGACATCATAAAGTTATACCCGGCAATAAATTAATGGGTTTGTTTGCTTTTATAACGTGAAATTTTACATAAGTGTGGATACCGCGGCACAAATTGAGCTGAAGAGTAGGAATAAATAAAGTGCATGTTTTCACCTATTTTCAAGTCAGAATCTGACTCCAGACTTTCAGGACTTTGACCACTCTATGTTTCAGGACTTCTCAAGCATTACGGGGCCGATCATGCAAATTTCAAAGACTGCCAAGGTAATAATTCACATTTCTGGGTCAGAAAATAAATTTTGGTTTAAATGTATGTTTACTTAATTGAGTTAATTTAGTTTGTCTTGTTTCAAACACATTTATTTAACAAATTTGAACAATGTTTCGTTGACTACAGGGTACAGTCTTGTTTTGTGCAGATATGTTTTTCACTTTTAATAATATCACCAAACAAACTAGTGTTTTTAACAGAGGTTAGTCAAAAGTTTATACAAACCTATGAAATGGTTTTTCAGCTGGTATTTCCTTTTAGCCAGATGATGTATAAATTTGTCATTATTTTGCAGTTTGCTTATCAAAGATCATTGAAGTGATGCGTCCATTTGAGGCAACCATGAAACATTTGGTACGTGTCACTGGACTGAATCAGCAGGAATTGTCACGGCACATCTCAGTCAGAAGTCAGAAATCAAACTAACGTTAAATGTGTGTGATTGTGTGTGTGTGTGTGTGTGTGTGTGTGTGTGTGTGTGTGTGTGTGTGTGTTTGCGTGTTTGTGTGTTTGTGTATGGGTGTGTGTTTGTGTGTGTGTGTTTGTGTGGTGTGTGTTTGTGTGTTTGTGTGTTTGTGTGTGTGTGTTTGTGTGTATGTGTGTATGTGTGTTTCTGTGTGGTGTGTGGTGGTGGTGGTGGTGGTGGTGGTGGTGGTGGTGGTGGTGGTGGTGGTGGTGGTGGTGGTGGTGGTGGTGGTGGTGGTGGTGGTGGTGGTGTGTGTGGGTGTGTGTGTGTGTGGGTGTGTGTGGGTGTGTGGGTGTGTGTGTGTGTCTGTGTCTGTGTGTTTGTATCAACTGCTGTGTGTTGTGTTTTGTTCTAAAATTGTATACAAAACCCATTAGAATAAGCACTTCATCATGACTTGATTTTGACATCTGAATAGGATCCGTTCCTTTATAAGAAACCAATATTGGCTATTGTATATGACGAGGTGTGTGTTTTTGTATGTTTTTAAAATGTATATATATAAATATGACTGCAGTTATTTTATAACAATACAAATATAGTTACATTATCACAAACAATTATAGCATGTATGTGATATTGTAAGAGCTGGCCTGTGTAAATGCCATGAAATGAGTTTGTCGCCATTTAACTTCACAACATGTTCCTCTTTGACCTTCTGATGGTATCACGTCAATACTTTTTATGGAGAATTTGGCTTGTGCATTTCAGGAGAACATGCAGAAGTTGATTGAGTTGCAGCGTGACCTCACGGGCATCGAATCCTTTGTTCAGCCGAATAGGGTGAGTAGACTGGAAATAGAGCATAAGATATTGTCTAATTTCAAACAGCCAATGTAATAATTCAAAGCAATCAAAACAATCCAACAGTTGTACAGATGTTAAATTGTCATTTGCAATAACTACAGGCACCATTAGCAGTATCTGCCTGTACAGTTGCCAATATAATCCAAACTGAAGTTGTTCTGCATATTGCTGGTTTATGTATATCACATCATGAGGTAGTTCATGAATATGCGTAGTCTCACTTAGCCGCCTGCAGAACTACGCCAAGAAGACAGTCTGTTGACTTTGCCGGCTTTTGAATATTATCCGTGTGGTGTAAACAATGCTGCCACCTCACAGATACTGGTTAATCCTGCCATAATTCCTATTCTATAAACAACTGTGAATTTGTATTTCAATTTATTTTGTATAAGTATGTATAAGTTCAATTTTGAATAGTTTTTATAATACAGCATTACCTGATAAAAAGTATCGCTATTTATTTTGTTTTTTCAAATTCGGCCTGAGAACCAATCAGCATCTCTACCCTAATCTGGGGGGTTAGGCCGCCCTGGCAGTTACAACTGCAGCCCATTAATTCCCCAGGCAGAGTTGAATCCTAACCCTTAAAAGTGCTGCCACCTCATGGAGCCTGGGTAACCAAGGCTAGAATGTGCACAGATGTAAAAACAATGCTGTGGCAGACAGGAAGTGGAAGTGTGCTTTATTGTTTCCAATACTATTGTCTGTAGTTGTTCATACGAGAAGGATGTCTGCAGAAGTTGTCTCGCAAAGGTTACCAACAGAGGATGTTCTTCCTGGTAAGTGGCATCCTGACCTTGATGACATCAGGACTGTGATAAGTTGGGAACGATGTATATTTTTATAACTGGGTATAGTAGTATATTCTCCAAATGTGAAGAGAATAGTTAAATTCCAAAATCCTGGTCTGGGATGTTTCGCCCAACTATGACACAATGACAATACAAACTGTTAGCCATTACATTTTGACACATGTTTATCAAAGAACTTCAATGCATACATGATGTTTTCTCAGTGTACAAGTTTTTATATATTCTATGCAGATTTTAGTAAACAAAATAATTAAACCAATAGGCATTGATTTTCCAGTGCAAAAATCAGAAGAATATGTAATTGCCATGTATGTTGATGATTTAGTAGTTTTGTAATATAAATCTTTACAACATTGTCAACTTGCATGTCTTTCATTATAGTATCATGCTGAAAATATCCATGTAAACAATTTTGATTTTTTAAATACTCAGTCATCTCTGGGAGGTTAGAGGAATCTATTATGGATTGTATTATAATCATAAGCATCTTCTGTTTTTTGGTATAATATTCAGTTTGGTCTGTTTTCAGTTTTCGGACATGTTGTTGTACACAAGTCGAACTGCCATGCCCAGCCTACAGTTCAAAGTTCACGGTCAACTGCCCCTGCGTGGAATGATTGTACGTACCCGACCCAATCACATTTCTCCATTTTTTTAAATATTGTTTTACTTACACAAAACATTGACTTGTAGTGTATATTTTAATTGGCATAGTGGTTACAACCATTTGGCAGGAAGGATTACATTTAAAACATAAAACTTTCTGACCATTTTTACTGAAACGATTATCTTTAAGTTTCTCAAATAAACTAATATTTGTTTAAAGGTTTTGTACACACAGAAATAACTACCCGAGTACACTGTAAATTATATTTTCATAGATCACCTTGTGATTTGTTTTATATAAATATGTATATATATGCAGAAAATTAACGAGTTACATTAAATTGATAATATTAAATTTCTTAAAGTAAATAAGAATATATAAATTCTGTATAAAAAATAATAGTAAGAAATAAGATATCTAAAGACGATTATTAAAATAAATGGTATATTGATAATAAATGAGGGAAGACCTTATGTAAAATGTATATAAAAACATGTACAAGATGATAAATAAGTAATATAAATAAACAGTAAAACTTAACCCTGCAGGTGACCAGGGCCGAAAATTGGCCCAAATGCACCTGTTGTAACAATTTTCATTTCCATCACACTAAACTGACACGCGAGAATTTGGTATCATTGGATAGCTGACAGATTTTTCTAGATCGTGTATATTTTTCTTTGCATATATTCAGTGACAGATTCTTCGCAGTCGAGTTTAAAAAGCACGTGATACAGTTGCTGCCCATATTTGGGATATTATACTATGTCCAGATGAATGAATTTACGCATCCATTCATAAAGTCGACACCCCCACACATTCGGTATCAAAAGAAAGCTCTGTGAGTGGCCAATCTGCCACAAATAAAATACGTGGGTTCAGTCCATTCAGCCAATCAGTACCGTGATTTCAAATGTAGCATCATCCTCCCCGTGAAGCCAAAGTTGAAGACAAAATGGCGGCACGGTAAACAACTGTTCATCCGCTTCGCAACTTTCATTTGGATTATCTCAAGTTTCTGCGTTGATATTTTGATAAAATGCTTGACAGTATTCATAAACAAGGTTATTATATTGATTGACTTTGGAGGCGTTTTTGGGGTGAAAATTCACCAAACTTGCAGCGCGACATTTCTCGGCCGGGCGCGCCTGGGTTGCAACGGTAACGAGTGCGGCCGCAATCGGCCGCCTTGAATCAACGTATTTAAATATCATAAATATCATAGTTCTCAATGGATTTGTTTCATTTTTGTTTTATTGTGCAGCTAATATATGAATCTACATTTGTCTAAATGGTGAAGTATATTCGTCCACACGATCATTTTCTGGCAGTAGGATGAAAGGGTGTTTATTTTTTATTGTTTTTAGTTCAAATACAAATATCCGCATGATTTTCATTTGTTCTACATATATTATAATTTTATTATGATAAAGCAACCTTTTAGCGTTAAAATGATGCATCATTCATATTTTATGACCAATATTAGCGAAGTTATGATTTTTATTGGAACAGTATGCCACAGAGGATTATTCTTGGTCACCTGCCGGGTTAAATAACTGACTCACGTCTGCACTGCATACACAGCCACAGTCTTATTGTTTTCCCACGTAATATGCTGCCTTTTGTGACAGGTGGAAGAGACGGATGCCTCCATGGCAGTGGCCAACAGCTTCACGCTCTACAGCGGCAATCGCTGTCTCCTGCTGGCTGCAAGGTGAGATGCCTTTGCCTGTTTTCTGGTGGCTACATCAGACCGGATATTTTTCACGTTTTTGTGATGTGTGTGTTCTCTAAAGGAGTTCTTCATTTGACAAATAAACATTTGTTTAGTGGTTGTTTTTGTGTTACTGAGGTGAATATATATATATATAATATATTTCTAAATTATCCTGTCCTTTGTTTACATTGTAAATACTATATATATATATATATATAATTATATATATATATATATATATATATATATATATATATATATATATAATATTTATATATATATATTATATAAATATATATATATACATATATATATATATATATATATATA
Organism: Oasisia sp. SBJ-2009; assembly: GCA_964017155.1. Lineage (NCBI taxonomy): Eukaryota > Metazoa > Annelida > Polychaeta > Sabellida > Siboglinidae > Oasisia > Oasisia sp. SBJ-2009. Next base: position 5,339,566 of record OZ024867.1, read on the forward strand.
TATATATATATATATATATATATATATATTATAAACAAAATAAACTAGTACGGTGTTGTATAATATCACAATTGATTTTATATGAACAGTGTTTTTTGCCAATGTCTCTTGACTGATTAGTGTAATCAATGTCCTGAGCCATGTAAATATGTCCTGATTCATGTCCCAATTCCTGTAAGTGCGTCCTGATTTATAAAAATGTGTCGTGATTTTAGTATGTGTCACGATTTGTGTGTCCTGATTTATATAAATGTGTCCTGATTCGTGAAAATGTGTCCTGTCCACAGCTCACAGGAAGAGAAGGACAAATGGCTGGAGGATCTACAGACTGCCATCGTCATGGCAACGGACGGTGACGCACAGAACAAAGTACTTTACCCAAGTCTCAAGTCTAACAGTGAGTGTCAGGGTAACACCCTCTAGCTGTCCACCCCACCCTGTTTGTCCTGTTAAACCAAACCCCACCTCGACTTCTCTCTAATAGGATATATGTTGGCTGTTAAAATCAATTTTGGTATCAAAGTCATGTCAATTAGTTGAATAAGTTGAATTAATATTATTTTCATCCTGTTTGCTGTTGTTGCGTAAGTACACACAAGTCAAACCTGACGACAAATAATTTACCCAGAAACGCTTTTACTTTGTCTACGTCATCACAAAACAGGTGATATTATACGGAGACATTCACAGTGTAAGATGCTTTTATTTCGGTTTTGTTTTATTATGTCACTTGTTTCAAAATATGGGTTTATTTTGAATAGTTTCGATTAACAAATAAAGATTAATGTTTTGCGTAGTTATTACACAGTTCACCTTAGAACCAAACTTCATCTGTATGTGTGCGTTACTGAAGGAAGTGTAACAGTTTGTACTAGGCCAGGCACTTGAGTTTTGTTCTGTGGAGTCTTATATTTTCTGTCGTTTTTGAGTAGGTTCGACAGACACCCTTGAGGATGGACTGGATGAGCCCAAGACAGACACACGGAACCCCTCAAGTCCAGAGAGACAGATCCAACACCGCGCCAACACCACGATGCACGTGTGTTGGCACCGTAACACCAGCGTCAGCATGCGCGACCAGAACGTCGCCGTAGAGGTGTGTATTGTGACGGGAAACATCTACACTGCGTACTGTCAGCTTTGTTGCTTTTTGGAGTACAACATTGCTATTGATCTGATATTCAGAGGAAGCAACTGTTTTGTATCCTCATAGTGTCATTTCGTTTACTCTACACAATGTCATGTGTGGACCACTAAATACAGCTAGTTTTGGAGCTCCAACAGATTTCATATGTTTGTTACAAATTATTTTATGTTTCATTATGCTTTGTTCCATTCATCAAACTGTAATATATTCACACAGTTATCTACTTTTAGATTCCCTTGTTTTATTGGCAAGTCTGAGGCTTAAATCTCTCACATGCTGGTTTACTCGTTCTCAAACACTGAAACAAACATGCACGCATGCATGCACGCACGCACGCACGCACGCACGCACGCACGCACGCACGCACGCACGCACACACTCAAAGAAACTCACACACACATAATCACTTGGAAATGCTCACACTGAAACATACACACACACACACTACACACACACACACACCCACACACACCACACACACACCCACACACCCACACACCCACACACCCACACACCCACACACACACACACACACACACACACACACTACACACACACACACCCACACACACCACACACACACCCACACACCCACACACCCACACACACACACACACACACTCACACACCACACACACACACACACACACACACACACACACACACACACACACACCACACACACACACCCACACACACACACACACACACTGTGTTCACCTGTGCGTGTGTCTCACAGAACCAGTTGAGTGGCTACCTGCTGCGTAAGTTCAAGAACAGCAATGGATGGCAGAAGTTGTGGGTCGTCTTCACCAACTTCTGTCTCTTCTTCTACAAGACCTTCCAGGTAGGTCAGGGTAGATAGGGTAGGGCGGGAAATATGTGACCCATCCTTACAAAACCAGTCAGCCTTGTCATTGTCGTTAGTTTGCATTACTACACGTTTGCTATACATGTTAATTAACATTTATTATTGAATATTATTGTTACGTTTTACATACCTGGTCAGTTGTAAAAACTATAAGTATGTGTTACATGTGAAATTACTATTATAACATTATTGTTTATACAGCTATGGTAGGATTGGCAGCGACCAGTTTAATTTATGAGAAATGGTTTCATAATAATTATTATCTATGCCAACTGGTAACAGCCTTAATTGGCTCCGCTGTCTGCCCGGAATCGTACATTATATAATTGATTGTTACAGTTTTAGTTTACAATTAGTTACATTTCTGTTTGCACATGTGCTTTGTACGATTCCAAAAATAAATATTCATTCATTCATTCATGTTAATTGCGACATTGTTTTTCCACATATATCCAGGTAGTTCATCTATGGATCGATTATTTTCCCACAGGACGATTTTCCGCTGGCCAGTCTCCCCCTACTGGGCTACGCAGTAACCACTCCGACCGAGGCCGACGGCATCCACAAGGAATATGTCTTCAAACTGCAGTTTAAGAACCATGTGTATTTCTTCCGAGCTGAGAGCGAGTACACTTTCGAGAGGTAATGGGTGTAGTCTTTTTAAGGCAACAGTTGCATCTTTGAATGTATATTAACCGTGTTTGTTTATAGTGTAATTAGATTTAACTGTTAATATTAACATTCACAATTGCAAACGTTTATCAGTTCATACGGAATATAGGCAGGTCACATTTCCGCATTAGTACTTTAAACTAGTGATCACTTTCTTGATTGTAAATTGTATATATAGGTATGTAACGGCAGAATGAATAATAAGTAGTACTTACATGTAGTATACCTACGTAGGACTAACTACCTAGGAGAGTTTGTTTTGTTCTGACCGTCTGACCCACTGGCGGTAATAGACGTATGACCCTCAAACAAAATGTCCGCCTCCAGAGAGATTTGATCAGTCTCCATAAACACTTACTAAGTCATCTAAGAATTAAATAAAAATTATCGGACGTAATACAGCAGACATTGTAACTGTTCCTTTAATGTGATGATCAGTCGTATCAATTAATTTGATGATTGCAAGTTAAAGGTGCTTCATTTTATCAAACCAATTACAATTTTTTATATCTTAAAAAATACACTTTATAAAGCAAGGATGTTGGTTCCTCAACCCAGAATGGGCCAACATTTTCATATTATTATTTTTAATGTTATCCATAACAGGAAGTCAGCTGTAGTAAATGTGACAAAAAGGGACATGTTTGAACACCAAAAGGTGTTGCTCCCCTTTGGCAATATTGCAAGTGAAACTGGTTTTAAGAGTGGACGTATTGTTGACCATTTGACTTATTTTTTGAAATTGTGAACATTACCAGCTAATTAAATACAACTGGACAAACACATAGTTACTATAGTTTTATGAACATTATATTAAATAATACATAAAAAACTAGCAATAAACTCTTTCTTTTCACACCAGTTAACCTACTTGTTCATCAAGTCGAAGGAGGTTTAGGACCCGTATAGTCAGCACGTGTGACAGCTAGTGACCAGTCTTGTGTCACTGTCCACAGCCTGTGTCCATAGTGTCAGTGATTGGTGTCGTTCTTCTGTCTCTCGTTCCTGCCGTCAGATGGGTTGAGGTACTCACGTGCACTGGATGCAGCCCACAAAGGACACGGCTCTTCAGTCGAAGTGAATAACTCTCCACTAGTGGAGGGAGCTTTCTCTGTTAGACCTCCATGTCGCACTTGTACTTACAAATACACAAGTTCTGTTGAACAATCGAGAGATTTATTTTGGAGACGTTTTTAGACTTCACACGTATTTTTGTACACTTTGTTGTTGTAGTATTTGCTTTTATTGTAAATGGACAAATTGCAGAGAACTTTACAGTCTTGTTGTTGTGTGAACATTGTATTGTTTTGTTACTTTTGTTGTTGTTGTTGTGTTACAGTCTTATTGTTGTGAGACAGTCTTGTATGACAGTCTTATTGTTGTATAACAGTCTTGCTTTGTCACAATCTTGTTGTATGACAGTCGTATTGTTGTGTGGCAGTCTTGTTGTGTCACGGTCTTGTTATATGACAGTCTTATTGTTGTGTGACAGTCTTGTTGTGTCACGGTCTTGTTGTATGACAGTCTTGTTGTTGTGTGATAGTCTTGTTGTATGACAGTCTTATTGTTGTGTGACAGTCTTGTTGTGTCATGGTCTTGTTGTGTGACAGTCTTATTGTTGTGTGACAGTCTTGTTGTATGACAGTCTTATTGGTGTGTGACAGTCTTGTTGTGTGACAGTCTTGTTGTGTCATGGTCTTGTTGTATGACAGTTGTGTTGTTATGTGACAGTCTTGGTGTGTCATGGTCTTGTTATATGACAGTCTTATTGTTGTGTGACAGTCTTGTTGTGTCACGGTCTTGTTGTGTGACAGTTTTATTGATGTGTGATGGTCTTGTTGTATGACAGTCTTGTTGTTGTGTGACAGTCTTGTTGTATGACAGTCTTATTGGTGTGTGACAGTCTTATTGTTGTGTGACAGTCTTGTTGTATCACGGTCTTGTTGTATGACCGTCTTATTGTTGTGTGACAGTCTTGTTGTGTGACAGTCTTGTTGTGTCATGGTCTTGTTGTATGACAGTTGTGTTGTTATGTGACAGTCTTGGTGTGTCATGGTCTTGTTATATGACAGTCTTATTGTTGTGTGACAGTCTTGTTGTGTCACGGTCTTGTTGTGTGACAGTTTTATTGATGTGTGATGGTCTTGTTGTATGACAGTCTTGTTGTTGTGTGACAGTCTTGTTGTAGTGTAAATGTAAATGTGTGACAAACATGTTGTGTAATGGTTATGTTGTGTGACAGTCTCAGTTTGTGATATTCCTACTGAAGGAGGTGTCTTGTCTTTGGACTTTTTGCCATAAGCATGATACATTTTGACACTTTGTGTTATTTTGCAAAACATGTGAAATGGACAGTTCCCTTTTTTCCAGGACACTCTGTGTCTAGCAGCAGGCGGGTTTGTGTTACTTTTAATCCCTTGGTGATGCTTACTTATTTGTAATATAGGATATGGGATCTACAGTGACTTGCATTGGCTGACTAACTGAACTGTCAAAAGATCCACGCTTTAAATATTTTGTGTCAAAGTTAATCTGAAATAACAGTATTAAATTGTTCATCCATGGTGTATTTATCAACAAAGTTTTTTCAATTAGCCATTCCACCAGTTTATGTATGTTTAGTTGTTTACATTTGTGTTCCAGATATTATTTGTGCAACTGTGTTCTTCATTTTATGTTCCACACAACTGTGGTGACGGCTTTCTGCTACCTCTCCATGTACTCATGCATGTAGGCACCAATGTCAGAAGTACCTTTGATCTATTACTAAACCTAATTCTAACCATAAACCTGACTCTAAAACTGCTCCACATTAGAACAACCACAAAGGGCATTTGTACATGGAAACATAGCACAATCCCACCACCCTAAACACATGTCCTGTTGCACCCAACTGTACAGTTTGTTGTATAATCTGCATGAAAATGGATTAAACTATTACAACATATTGAACAAAGCTACGATAGGTCTATCAACTGTTGTGTCCAATTACAGTTAATTTTTGCTCAACGTTATATGTATTGTGAGGTGCGGTGGTCGCGCAGTAGAGCGCCGGACTGTCAATCGAGGGGACGGTGGTTCGATCCCACCTACCGCCGTTTCGAAAGTTAGGCAGTTTCGTTTACCCCACATTTGCCTGTGTCTTTCGGAAGAGACACTAAAAGCCGGTGGTCCCTTCTATCTGGTGTCTATGCCAGGGGAAGTAAAAGATCCCATACAGGGGGTAAATGTGTAACCTGTAATGGACTCACAAATTCTAGAAAAGAACTCCTGCGTTAGCCCAAGTTTGGGCTGTTTGGAGGAAACCACTTAAGAACTAATTACACTCAATTACAGTTGTAACTGGTGATATCCATGTTTTATGTTGTTCTCACTCGCTCTCTCTGTCCGCAGGTGGATTGAGGTGATAGGGAGCGCCACCAGTACGCCGAGACGCACTCGCATGTTCAGTCGACTGGAGAGCGAACCGGCATAGATGGCACCACCAGTACTGTCATGGACTGTGCCATCAAGACTGGCAGCGACATCGCCAGAAGAATGCGCTCACAACTTTTCGAACTTTACAGCATTATCACTTGTTCATCTGAAGGGTTATTTGTTTTTAACGTTTCTGAAATAGTCGTCCTACTAAATACCTGGGTCCTGTGCCAAGATGTCAAATTTTAAAGACATAATGCTTGTATTTTGTCTTGTCGTTCTTTGCTTTCTGTTAACGTTCGGTTTACAGCTACATGTACTTTGTTACTGCTCTTCATAATAAGTCATGTGAGATTATTTCTTTAACAACTGCTGAACTACATGTTGCAATTAATATTTTATAGAAACAATATAGTCAATGATTGTATGTTTGTAATATGGAAAGGATGAGTTTTGATTTTAGAAAGTATTTGAAGACTTGATGCCTGAAAACGGATAAATATTTGAACTGCTATAGCGACCCAATATTCAGTAATAGGAGCACGAAATTTAGATATTTTTGTTAGTCTGGTAGGAACTGCAAAACAGCATGGGAGTAAGCTAATTTAATAATTTATCATCTGTGGGAATGGAGTATAAACGACTGGTTTCTTAAGCAAGGTTTTTATATTAACATGAAATTAACTACAGAAATATTATTCTTCATTAATGTGACATCTCCGATGCATTTATTTAAAAATTTGCAAGGGAGATTATTTCATTACACATAGATGGCTGCCTACTAATTATTTAGGGAAATTGTTCCCGTTTGCTGGACTACCACAAACGAAACATTTTGTCTTCAAAATGAAAGTTTCTATCGGAGGCGATAGCTTGTAAATATGTCATTTGAATTGGCTATTATGTTAAACATGCATGAAATGTAAGTAGCTGATGACAGGTGGCAATTAATATTTTACCTATTTTTAACGAATGTTTAAATAATTATGGTGCTGCATATGTGTTTTGTAGTTGTAGCTGCTAGCGGTGGAATTTATCAAAATGTCAACACGTTTTAATTTCTCACGTCATACGCGGTATAGCCATCACCATATCTTTGCGTGCAGATACGATCACTGGCATCTTGGTGTCTGCAAACTGATTGTTTTGTTTAAATCATTACATATGCGACAAGTTGTCAGTTGCCATGACGATACCCGTGCGTGTGTATTTTTATATGGCTGTTGTCGAAGAAGGTAGTTCATAGTAAAGTGTCTTGCTGTTAATTATTAATTGTCTTCCAAGTTCTATACGATGTATGTACATACACATATAATATATAATTAATATATCATATATATAAAGATATTATATATGTGATATATATCATTATATACTGTGTGCCATTTCCTAATCTGACTTATGGCGATCGCATCTTTCATGTTTTTCAATCTACCAGAAATAATGTTAATAAATTATTATATTGACAAATCAAGTTGCAATATGCATACAACCTGGGAAGCTGCTGTTAGACGGTGATGCAACTCACAAAAACTGCTTATCTGTTTCTAGTATGATATATCTAGCAACTAGCCACGTAATAGACCAGAATTGGGTAAACATATTACTTGACTATATACACAGCTACGTGTCATACAAAGCCATGTGTTATGATAACCTCATAGACAGTTGGATGCGGTATATGGAAGCATGTAGGAGTTTTCACCAGTGATAGAGTTATTGCGTTAAAACATGAAACTTTGTACAGGACATGGATTTGTGCGGCGTACACAACAGTTTATTTTTATTTTGATAGGATTTCTTTCAAAAGTTGTTTGATATAGATAGGTGTATTTTGTATTATGACAGAGGCTGATCAGAGTATCAACGCTGTGGTCCAGTGGAAATATTATATGGATACCAATAAAAGTATGGCATTTATTCAGAATGCAAAGTAAAAATGGTGATTTCAGCGAAAACCTGCATGTGGAAGGTCAGAGGTCAGTCGTGCTATTAAGTAACAAAATAAAACTGGCACAGCACTAATGCCTAGGGTGGCGTCACATGACGTGGTGACAGAATATGTGTCGGTTCTGAGATTAAGCTACTGTATGCATTGGACACATCATAGTGTATGAGAAGAAGAACTTATCATGTTGGTTGTATCCATAAACGGCAAGAGTTCTTGTAAATAAAAAGGTTGTCACGTAAATGAACTTGTTTGAAACTGATTGAGGAGACGCCAGTGGTTCGTCCTCTTCTCAACACGTGGGGACAGATCTTTTTTGATTCTCCAGGTTTAACAGACTTGCCACACTGACCAAAAATCCAGGTTAAAAATGTTAATTAACAGACAAGGGTGCTAGTCTAGCAAGGGTCCAACATATTTTTTATTTTCAATGGATGGCGTTATGAAACTTTGATTAAATATAAAACTTTGTTTAAACACTCATTCCGTTTTATTTGTTTTACATTGTCACTCTGGTGTTCCTGATGACCCTATATGAAACTATGAATGTTGTTTTTAAGAGCCTCCCAAGCTCACTACATCATTCTGCCAGACACATGACTTCTATGACCATACCATTTTTTTTGTAATCCCATATAATTATGAATACATTCTGATGCATTGTTTCATCTTCAAGATAGTTACAGATGAAGTCCTTGAAATGATAGATTGGAACACCAGATGCAACAAGAGAAATGCTAGAACACAGTAATTATTATGTATATTATATGTACTAAGAAGCTGTCTTGGACTATTCATTAATCCTCCAAGTGTTTTTTTAGAGATGAGAGGATCCATGAAACTGGTCATAACAGACAGATAGTCATCCAAAACTGTGGTAAATAAAAACAGTTTTTCAATATCAGATACCTACAATGTGAAATGTGTGTAAATTTTGGATCCATTACATTTGAACTGCTCAATTTTTGTATTTATCATATTTATCATAGTGAAATCATCATAGGTAATTAGTTATTATAAATATATTGTGTTGTTTTATGATAACATTATTTTACATATTTATTATTTATTTTTTAAAGAAAACCTTTGAAGTGGGAAGAGATCAAATAGGCACGTCAATGAGTGCCAGATGTTTCCATTCCACCTCCATAGGACAGTATTTGAGATACTACTGCCCTCAACAATTTATTGTATTTTCTACATCCATTGTTATTGAATAAGTAACCTTACATAAACCATTACTGGACTGAGCAGTGCCTCTAGGAAATGCCTCCATTACATTTTTTTACTGATGCTTAGTACACATAATATGTAAATTTGTACACCAATACAGAAATATAATATTATGACATGCCGTTATTACATTACTGTTATGACTAACCATAACATAAATGCAGATAACTAATTAGTTGAATGTCAAAGAATATCTTTTATGTCAAATAATATCTTTTATACCGTCGATACGATCAAGTAAATTGCTGGAGTAATAAATAATTTCACAAAGAAATAACGCATCCGATACAACTAATATTATTATATTAACACTAAAACGCTGCCTATGCAACCTTCGAAAACAAATATCGCCGAAGTATCCACGAATTGTATGACCGATGAGGTATTGTATTCGATGCGACTTGGAATCGGCGCCTTCAAACTCCGTCAGGTGGCGACACCATCTTTCATAAACTAAAAATGGCGTCTCCCAGTACAAAACATCAGTTACTCACGCTAATTGATGAAATAGACATTGTTACAAGGTACGTAACCGATATCGTAACAGATAGTTTGTATGCTCCTGTATGATAAAGCAGAAGTTGTGATTATAATTTGACCTTTCGCCTTGCACACGTGATGGCAATGGAAAACATGTTTATATACTGCATTATCGCTCGCCATTTATATTCTTTTTCTGTTATTAACTACTCGATGTTTCCCAACAGGGCAAATAATGGCAATTTTATAATTACAGACATTTAAAAAAGCTATTTATGCGTACGTATCAATTTTATAATGTTTTTTTCCTTAAATAAATATTCGACCACAGCTCCCCGTATGACGTTGATGATTTGCACACTTTCAGGGAGCTCTTTGAGTTGATGAGTACAGCAAAACAACAAAGAGGAGACTCAGTAGACAGTTCACAACTCATTGAACTCCTCGTCCACAAAGACAAGGAACTACACGCAACACTACAGACAGGTAAATAAACATACACGCGACACTACAAACAGGTACATAACCATACACGTGACACCACAGACAGGTACATAACCATACACGTGACACTACAGACAGGTACATAACCATACACGTGACACTACAGACAGGTACACAACCATACACGTGACACTACAGACAGGTACACAACCATACACGTGACACTACAGACAGGTACATAACTATACACGCGACACTACAGACATGTACATAACTATACACATGACACTACAGACAAGTAAATAAACATACACACGACACTACAGACAGGTACATAACCATACACGCGACACTACAGACAGGTACATAATCATACACATGACACTACAGACAGGTACACAACCATACACGCGACACTACAGACAGGTACACAACCATACACGTGACACTACAGACAGGTACATAACCATACACGTGACACTACAGACAGGTACATAACTATACACGTGACACTACAGACAGGTACACAACCATACACGTGACACTACAGACAGGTACACAACCATACACGCGACACTACAGACAGATACACAACTGTACACGTGACACTACAGACAGGTACATAACCATACACGCGACATTACAGACAGGTACATAACTATACACGTGACACTACAGACAGGTACACAACCATACACGTGACATTACAGACAGGTACATAACCATACACGCGACACTACAGACATATACACAACTGTACACGTGACACTACAGACAGGTACATAACCATACACGTGACACTACAGACAGGTACACAACCATACACGCGACACTACAGACAGATACACAACTGTACACGTGACACAACAATGTGACATAATAGGGTAGAATTACTGTGTATAGAACGTATCCAGCATAAATTATCCAAAAATATATTTATATATAAGCAATTTTCAAAAGATATTACAATCGATACTGCATATATACAAATATACACACCTCACACAGTGACACACACACACACTTATAGACTTATAATTACTTGGTATAATTATAACTGTATAATTTCTGCAAATTAACAGCATCTTTATTTTGTGACATTATGGACCATACATCTGGTAAAACAATGTCGTTAATGACGGTATCGTATTATGTGTGTCTCCGTGACAGTGTTTCTATGACAACCGTTTCCCTGGCAGCCCAGCAGCAGGGAGAGACGGAGAAGAAGCTGCAGTGTCTGAAGGTGGAGGTGGAGCGGCGAGACCACGACATCCGCCTGCTGCAGACTCACCTCAAGGATGCCGAGGACATCCTGGTGGGTTGACAGTCACCAGGGCTTTATGCAGGATCAAATTATTGCCAGTCACACATGTTTTGGTGGACACATGGATGTTAACTGGTAAGCCAGTTTACGAACTTTCAAATTGTGCCTGATGACCTGAAATGGACTACAAACACACATGTGACACCATTTACACTCACTTTTGAGGCATAAATGACAATATCTACGGTTTTGGAAGACCTTTATTTGCTCCTTCATTCCACTACCCACCCACCCATATTTCTACCTGTCCATGTTCATTTTTACCCATCCAAATGACGGATGGACGGGTCTGCATAAAGCTATGACAGTCACCTCACCTCACAAACACACTATCAGCCAAACTGTCACATACTCTCTCTGGGTCATCAGCCAATTTTCCAAACCTTTGTGTCATCAGCAGGGGTCGACAATAACGTTTTGTATACACTGGCACGGGGGGCCAGTGGACTTTAACAGTTACTGGCCCGAACTTTTGTTGTAGGAATACACATTTATTCTGATAAAAACAGGTACAGTGTACAATAAAATATATTTGTTTATATTTAGGGCACTAAAATAGAAACAGCAGCTGAAATGACAAATAAACAAAAACGTGTTTTTGCCGTTTTCTAATTCTTTTGTATGTATTCTGTCAATAAAGTTCACTTTTATATTAATTACATACCTCTAAGTTATTTGTTTGCCATAACAAATGAGCCCCTATCGATTGTGAAATCCATTTTAATTTTGAAGACGCAGGATATGTTCGAAAATACGTTTATAATATGTTTAGACCTTAGTAATGCCACCGTACTTTCACTGTTCGCCATGTTGTGTGGTACGAATAGAACCGCCAAACTGTCCTCTAACTGCTTACGTAGACGGCATCCCCACCCTTTGACCTGTATTTACGGGAAATCCAAGTAAATATTCGACCGACGATCTCCTTATTTGGCGTTCGCCGTTGTGACGTCAGCTTCGGGGAATTCCGGCCGCTATGCGCGTGACACGAGGTGACCTAGATAATGCCATGGCGCTAGCTAGACGACGTTGTCGTTGGTGTGGATCCGGTCACTGCCAAACGTTATAAATTTACCGCAAGGTGTGAATTAATTAAGTTTAATCGGAGAAAGAAATGGAAGGCGACGATGCCGTGCATAGAAGTATTTACTGCCGGCGACTGCTTAGCGCCGACAGCCGGAGATTGAACGGGAGCTGGGGATCGTTGTCGTTGGTCGTTGCCCGTTGGTGGCGTTTCGCTGTTTGCGGCATGTCGAAATCCTATGACAACTTGACGTTTTACTTATTGCAATGGATATATTTTGGAATGAACAAGTTAGAAAATTCAGCTACAACACGACTATGTTTTATGTGAGTTATTACTTAGCCTATAGTTACGGTCTATCACTTTTTCAATATCATTATTTCGTTACTAATACTATTATTTAGTACAAGTTCACAAGAAGTCCACAAGGGGTCGTCGTGACATGCTCAACATATTTTGTCTATTAGTTTTACAGATTAGGATAACAACAATAATTTAGGTACCACTCGGCTATTACTACAAAATCCGAAGCGTTATCTTAGCTAATTCACTAGGGAGGTGTCTGCCTCGCGTCTCCGCCTCACGTCGCCAGTAGCGACACCGTGCGAAGTTATGGAGAACTTGCAATTCGTAAACAAGATGGTGACTAGTTTCGACTGATAACGCGAGTCCACGCTGTCCCAGATTATGTTTAATTGTTGCGTAATGAGAGACAACTGATGGAAACTATATAAAACAATGGTGAATAATTTCATTGTAACATGTTGAAACCAGTGGCCTGTTGGGCCAGTAAAATATAAAAACTGGTGGCCCGACACCCTCAAAACACGCGTCGGGCCAGCGCTATTGTCGACCCCTGCATCAGCCTACCGTTCACAGGCTCAGTGATGTCAACAACATTTTCCAAATCAGACTAACTTTCCAAGGCTTTGGGCCATCAGCCAACCTGCATATTTTCTTGATGCATCGGTGTGGTCGTTATCTGTTGTCTTTCCCACAACTGGTGTTCATGCTGTTGCAGGCTATTGCCATTTACCAGGCCAAACAGAAGCTGAAGTCCATCAAACGGTCAAATGAGCAGAGGACGTCCTCAGAGGAACTGGTCAAATACGCACACAAAATAAGTGCCAGCAATGCAGTGGCAGCCCCACCAACGTGGGCACAAGGTAAGTTTGTGGCAGTCCCACCAACTTGGGCACAGGGTAAGTTAGTGGCAGCCCCGCCAACGTGGGCACAAGGTAAGTTTGTGGCAGTCCCACCAACTTGGGCACAGGGTAAGTCACTGGCAGCCCCGCCAACTTGGGTACAAGGTAAGTTAGTGACAGCCCCACCAACTTGGGCACAGGGTAAGTTAGTGGCAGGCCTGCCAACTTGGGCACAAGGTAAGTTAGTGGCAGCCCCGCCAACGTGGGCACAAGGTAAGTTAGTGGCAGGCCCGCCAACTTGGGCACAGGGTAAGTTAGTGGCAGCCCCGCCAACGTGGGCACAAGGTAAGTTTGTGGCAGCCCCGCCAACTTGGACACAAGGTAAGTTAGTGGCAGCCCCACCAACGTGGGCACAAGGTAAGTTAGTGGCATTGGTTTAGGGTGGATAAGGCAGTGTTCACCCCATTGATTAAAGTAGAGGGTGAATACGACATTAACCACACATTACTGCAGGGTGGTGCTATGTGGTACAAAAATTGCCATTATTTAACCTCTTGGATCCTGAACACCGATTTTTCGGGTTTCACTGTCGGCCATCTTGATTTTTTTACTTATGCAAATTATATTCTAATTAATTTCTCTTAGTTACACATCAATTATTTTATGACTAACATGTGCACAGAACCTTTCTGAATCAGACAATATATACTTTTTTATACACTTTTGATGAACCATTTTGATTTTACAGTTCATTACATGAACACATGTGAAGATTTGAGTTTCAGACTCTCAGAAACTCAGGGCTTAAGAGGTTAATTGAAACCGCCTCATCTAACAATTTGTTTGCATAAGATATTTTCATATCTAACCGGTTGGAAGTTAGTCAAGTTACCATATAGAGAAATTGCATACAAAATTGTCCTGAATTTTATGAAAACAGCATTTTAAAATTTGTGTGACATGCCTAGTGTATGGATTTATATATCACTGCAGAATCTATAAAGTATAAAATACACAGATGTCATGTTTTCGGCTAACAGATCTGAGATGTCATGCAGATAACCCAGTCATCTGTAGTCATCTGTCACAGGTGACCCCCGCCGACCCTACCCCACCGACATGGACATGAGGCACGGCCTGCTGGGACATCTGAGCGACCAATCACAGGGCACCTTCCCCGACGCCATGGCAACCGGACGGATGCAGTCTCACATGGGTATGTCTCACGTGTCCCCCCCCCTGGGTGTTTACGTGAGGGGGCGATTTCAGCTCTTAAGGAAAATTCATCCTTAAACAAAATGCATTGTTCAATAACAATAAAGTTTTTATATAGTGCTAATTCCCGCATGGCGGATGGATGCGCTGCACAAGAAATATACCAAACATATATTAATAAATAGAAATTAATATAAATCATATTACTTTGTTGGTTTAAGACGTACTAGTAAACTGTTGTATGTAAATTATATCAATTAATTTAAAATAAATTAAACACTGCTTTTAAGATGTATACACTGTAGTACTAAAACTTGTATATATAAATTATATCAGTTAATTTAAAATTAAAACCTTGTACTAAAAAAACTAAAACTGTACGTAAATATATATATATATATAAATCTACAAATTAATCTAAAATATAAACACTTATTAAAATGTGACACTAAAAATAAATTCTAAAGCAATGTACATCATTTCAAAACAATTTTAATTAATTGAAATGTCTAATAAAGAGATGTCTTTAAATACTTTCTAAACATAGATAATGTCCCGGATGCACGAATGTTCACAGGTAATTCATTCCACAGTCGAGGTGCTGATGATCCACAATCATTTTTATTCTTTAAAACGCCAATATCCATCGCTGTAATACTAACAACTCTTTGTCTATGACACTGCAGCTGCACATAGCTTTATGTAGAGACCCGTCCACCCATCATTAGGATGGGTAAAAACGAATATGGACGGGCAGAAATATGGGTGGACGGGTAAAAAATGAAGGAGCAAAAAAAGGTCTTCCAAAACCATAGATGTTGTCAGTTATGCCTTGAAAGTGAGTGTAAATGGTGTCATATGTGTGTTTGTAGCCCATTTCAGGTCATCAGGCACAGCTGAAAGTTGGTAAACTAGCTTAACAGTTAACATCCATGTGTCCACCAAAACATGTGTGACTGGCAATAATTTTATCCTGCATAAAGCCTTGTTCCAGCGACACTCTCCCACTGACGCGACAAGGTGTTGACAGCTTCCAGGCATACAAGATCATTGTTAAGGAGCAAAATTGTGCCTAGGAACTCTTAACAACATTAGTGAGATTGTCCCCCAGGTGACGCCTAGAGCAGGGTTTGTGAATGAAACATATAACGCGAAATATATAAACAACAACTGTGTTTAATCCAAATAAATTGTATTTATTCAGATGTATGTAATAACAGTAACAGATTTCGTTCGAGTTTAAATCAAACCAGCAAACAACCTCTAGTCTTGGATATAAAAACTGTAACATCATACATAGTTTTGGATATTACCAGGTTCAACAGGTTTAGTGTTGAGTTATTTCAGGCATCATGTGGATAAGGAAGCCTTTGGCCTTGACCAAACAAATAACATTTTATTTCTCAACTTATTCACAGAGCTAGCATTACACAATACATAGATCATTTGTTCCAGTCATTCGTCATTTTGGATAACTATAAACAATATTTACAATCTTTTGATAAGTGTAACACTATTTACAATCTGGGATAAGTGTAACAATATTTACAATCTGGGATAAGTGTAACAATAGTTACAATCTTTTGATAAGTGTAACAATATTTACACTCTGGGATAAGTGTAACAATATTTACACTCTGGGATAAGTGTAACAATATTTACAATCTGGGATAAGTATAACAATATTTACAATCTTTTGATAAATGTAACAATGTTTACAATCTGGGATAAGTGTAACAATATTTACAATCTGGGATATTGCGTTACAATAACAATGTCGTCAATTAACATTGAAAACATCTCCCATGCACTGAGCAAACAATTTGTTACTACAAATATCACCAGCAATTAAGCCAATATACTGTTAAATATAACATCTTGCATAAACCCCATATTAACGTACAATCAGATATATATTATGATATTTATACTGCATAATAAAACTTCATTCACTCCAACACAACTTAGTAGACATCACAAGTAGTCACAGAAAGTAGACAGCCCATTTTAAAATATCACATACAATGAGCAACTCCAATCCAAGCTATAGCACTGAAAGCATACTATATATACTGGCCAATGCTGCATGTACATTGCTAAACTTTGTTGGAAAATATATTTACTTTCAGAGAAACATTTGACTCATATTTGAATTAAGATTAGTGTGCACTGACATAGCTACATAACCATAATGTGCACAGCCTGTGCCAACCACAACAACTTGCAACTAAATAGCTTTAGGAAACACATTTGACTTAAAAAAACTATGTCACTGTGTACCTGCACACATCGATGTGTACACTACAGGTGTACACAACTAGTGTATGTAATTGTTTGCTATCGGTGTACACCATTGTGTACATTTACTACATTAACACTGCACATTAGCGATTTCTGCCCACAATACGTCAATTTTTTGGAACTTTGTTTATTTAATAGCATCATTAATAAGTGTCAACAGGCGTAAATACTGACAGCAACGGTGACAGTTAGTGGCTGTTTGTTTTCGTAAACGTCAGACAGTCTGTGCGTAATAGACTCTCTTGAACTCTTGAACTTTTTAAGTCCAACTTAAACACATCTTTTTATGGCCGCATTTGTAAACTAATTGTAAGATATTTTATAATGAATTTATTTTAACTGTAATTATAGTTTTGCAATTATTTTATTTGCCTACTTTATTATTAAGTTATTAATATATTTTATTTTGTCTATTTATTTCTGATAAGTTGAGCTTATGAACTAGGACTTTTAGAAGCTTTATTTAATTATCTATATATTATCATTTAACATTTCGTCTTTACGTGCAAGTTTAAAACGATTATGAATATTCTAAATATGTGTGTGTTACAATGTATTTTATGCGCCTCTAAACGAAAAATAAATCCTGATATACGGTGCTTTACTAATAATTTTTTTCATTATTATTAATATACTTTAAAGAATAAAATATTATGAAAAATAAAGTTCCATTCACAAAGGACAGTTAATGTTCCAAATTGAACACAACACACACTACATGTTTTTGCAGAGCACATTTCAACAGCAACACAACAGTCGACGTTGTCATGGCAACCAGGCATGGACAGCTGCAGTAGTTCAATGGCGCAACAGCAGGTGGAGCCAGCGCAGCATTCGTCAACGACGATGGACTCCACGAAGGGTCACAAGGAGGCGGAGGATGTTGAACTGATGTCATCTGACACAAGCAGCAGTAGCTCTAGTGACGAGTGACAGCAAGTGTCATATACATGACGTGTCATATGTGACGTATCATATATATATGACATGTCATATATGTGACATGCCATCTACATTATCTGAGGTGTCACTTGTTACGTGTCATACAACACCATACATGTGATATGTCATCTACTTAATGTGTCATGTATATGACATGTCATGTGTTGTATACATGACGTGTCATATGTAACATTCTCATATTGTATTGCAAATCTCACAATGGCCAGGCACTGTTTATTGGTGTTAAATTATGACTACATTTGTCTTAAAATACCTATACAATTTGTTTTAGTTAAATGCCTAATCTGGTGCAGATGTGTACATTTTTATTACTGATTAAAAACCACTCTATCATGCATAGCTGTTTGATTCTTAGTTATGATTTTGATACATACAGATTTTACTTTAAAAAAATAAAGCATAATATGTATTGTTAGTGCAGAATCACAGATGAGTGACACAGCTAATGTCATGTGACCATCTGAGAATAACAACAGTCAAAGTTTTACTTAGTGTATCGATTTAAGAACATTCGAAGTTTCAACCGTATACACAGACAACCAAATTTCAGATAATGAAAAGGATGTTTATCTTATCCTAAAATAAACATTGCGTGACGGGACATTCAAATGCTTTCTCCTAAAATATCATTGTATATATCTTAACTGATTATGCTCAAAACCCTAACTTACAATATCGTTCTCGGTTAGTTTTTGTTGCCCTAAACTTACCCCAAAATGAGGGTGGCAAAGTAGTGTCTGATGGAAACAGGTTATATAATGCTATAAAATAATACAGTATAAAAGATTAAAATATTACATCTTAAAATAATACACCATAAACCTATAAAAATAATACATCTTAAAACACCTTAAAATTAGACACCATCATAAAAACATAAAATAACATAATGAGCACCTTAATTGTATTTCACAGGCTGGTATTATAAACCAGTCTCCTACGTCCTACTAAGCTAATACCCCTTCCATCTTACGTTCCTATAGACTGGGGCATCTCCTCCCCCTTTGATAACAACGCGAGAACATTCAGTAGTTTGTCCTTGACAACGAATCGGCCGAGCGTTGACCTTGGCTGGGTGCACTCTTCAATGAGTGCGCTCAGGTTGTGTCTGTGGTCTACTTGGCGGGGGACGTCGTGTAGGAGACCAGCCGTGCCATTTTGTATCAGCATTAGACGACACGCTGCGTAGTAGTTGATGTCGGAAGTGACGTGACTGTAAGAAACAGAAAAGTGTTATTTTATGTCATCTGTATGTATGTAAATTCTTATAGGTTACGTCGACATACACATGTTCTGTAAACGCTGTTGTTAAGGTTTACAGGTGCATGGAAACTGTGTAGCGTTTTGTTAACTGAATTGATCAATCGGGCTGTTAAAAAGAGATATGGAATATTCCCATGATCAAAATACACGCAAACTGATTATCGTACTTGAAGAGTAGTATCCCTTGCTGTTCATAGCAAAGCAAATTTTCATTGTTCTATGTTTGTAAGTACAGTGTACACCGATGAAACTTTTTTAAACTATTAATTTGAGCAGAATGTATGAAATCAGTGTTATAAATGCAACGGTTTCTAGGTTTGTTATTAACACTGAATTTAACATAAAGTACAGTATAATCAAGTATCGTACTTTACAAAAAGAGAATCAACTGATACAAAACTTCGTTGGTAAAACATTTCCTGACACTAATCACGCACGCACGCACACACAATATATAGCAACATCTATTAAATCACAATCACAGATAAGTTGTCCATTGTAAGCAGGTCTATTGGCGTATACACATAGGACAAATGTAAAGTAAACGTTTTTTAGTTTTATGGGATAAGAAACGCACCTGTCAAATAACACCTGTAGATATTTTACACACACAGACTTCTCTAGACACAGGTAAATCCCTGTGAGCTGCGAAATAAAACACGTAAATAAACAAACATAGATTCTCACATATCTGAAGATCAAGTCTAGTTATGCTGAGCCAACCAATCACGTCGCACATTACACAAGCCAATGAGAATGTTTGTAACAGACCTGCACAAGGACTCTGTGCTGAAGTGGAGACATTGACCGAATCCGGTGTCAGTGTCACAGGCAGCGTATCTTGTCACCACAGGTTCTCTCCAGTTTCCTGGCTGTTCTGTCAGTGTCAGATGACGGGATATTGTATTTATTGTAAAAAAATTGTATATATAGAAATAATTTGCTCTTCTTTAACCTTGAGTAATATATCCCGAAAGTGAGATGTATTTGAAATAATTTCCAATGTATTCGTATTTAAATACATTTGCATTTAAAATTATTTTATTTGAATCCCTCAAGAGTATTTGTATTTGTCAACCTTAAATTACTTGTAATTAAAAACTTAGTGGTTTAATTGTAACAGAATGACAGTCGTAGAAAGATAATTGAAATGAGAAGTGAAAAGTCTTTGTAACTGATTTGATTCTGTGTGATTTGACCCAGTCCTGGACACTGTCCCTGGCAGATCCTGTCAGCTCAAAGTCCAATATTCTAATTACAGTATCCCAAAATAAATACTTTACAGTGGACTCTAGGAATATTGTAAAAAAGGCAAGTTTTTAAATAGCACAATATCCAGTCCTCAGGACTGCTCAAAGCGCTTTACACTTTACTTCCCTGACAGACCTGTTCACTCAGACACCATCTTGGCTTCTCTGGGAAGCATCCAGCCATATGCTACAATTAATGCGTGAAGGCTGCTCGTACACATATCCACCACTGTTTATAGCCAGGTACTCATTTATATAGCTGAGTGAACTGGAGCAATGTAGAGTGAAAAAACTTGCCCAAGGTTTTAACACCGCAGCACAGGACTCGAACCTGGGCTCTCGTAGTCGAGAGTCTGAAGTTCTACCCCTGAGCCATTGTGCTCTATATTGTATTGTATTTATTGTATTTATTTCCAACCCAACAGGTTCAGAGGATAATAAAACAACAAAAATAATACATACATACCAACTACGGAATGAATACCAAATATATGAGTCATCATCCATAATAAATATACGTTTTAAAATTGTAGGTCTAAAGGTTCCATTCACGATTTGATTTAATTAAATGCAATATTGTTTAAAATATCGTAATAAAAAGAATATGAATGATATTTATAATTACATAAAAACAACACAATATGAAGTATTCCAGGCAGGGTTGGCATTGATTTAATCAAATTGATTAAATCATTGATTAAATCAACATGAAAAAATCAAGATATTGATTTTTTCGATTTTTTCAGATTATCTTAAATTCATACTTACGTTGCGTGCTACTGCCAGTTGTTTTAACTGTATGTATTTTTAAATAAAGTTTATATTTGTACATTATTCCACCTTTATTTATTTTCCGAATTACATATTATTTTGTATGATTGTCGAGAATATTGAAAAAATCAAATAAATCGATTTAATCGAAAAAATCCGATTTAATCGAAAAAATCATGATTTTTTCCAACCCTGAATTTCCAGGCAATATCCATTACGCATAAAAAAAATTGAGTTGCAGATTTGAAAGTTTCAGTTTATGAAAATATATCAAAAGTTGGACGACTTAAGTACAATCTCCTAAATGTTGTTATATAAATAACAGACATGGGTAAAACACATTTGTATTTGAAAGTTCATATTTTTTTTTAGTATTTGACATTTAGGAATTAAAAGTATTTGAATTTAAATACTTTGTTATTGATATTTATAATACTTGTTTTCAAATCCACAAGACATGGTTGTTAATAAACTGCAATTAAAAATTATTATTGAATGGATTATTAAAAGTCAAGTAATTGTACCGTGTCCTTTGGCAATTAACTCAGAAATAATTTGCTCTTCCTTTACCTAGAGCAATATATCCCTCAAGAGTATTTGTATTTACATACATTTCAATGTATCTGACCATGTGATTTGACCCCATATCTGAGTCAAATAAACATGTAGTTGATAATCACCAAAAGGCCATGTTACATCCAGGGTTGGCTCAATTATGTAATTACAATTGTAACTAATTACAGGCAAATGGTGTAATTGTAATAGGAAATATATAAGAAAATATTATGTAACTGAACGAGTTACATTAAATTGTAGTTTTATGCAACAGTCGCTTTCTACCAGTTCTGCCTCAAGTTCGAGTGAGTCGACCTTACATTACTTTTAATTTAAAACTTACTGGTTTAATTGTAACAGAATGACAATCGTAGAAAGATAATTGAAATGAGAAGTGAAAAGTCTTTGTAACTGATTTGATTTTGTGTAATTTGACCCAGTCCTGGACACTGTCCATGTTTCAGAATCACAGCAAGACGACAGCTGTTCTAATTATAGTATCCCAAAATTAAAACTACAGTGAACTCTAGGTAGATTTGTTCAAAAGATTACCACTTTCTCTTTAACACAAAACCAACCAACCAGTTTTACCTTTCTCAATTTTTTTCCTGTCGACCATCACAATGTGTTCAGCATCGATGACCTTCACCTGCCCACTAGAGGTCACTGCGAGATTGTCAAGACCCATGTCGATCCAGTAGAGGCGGAAGCCTGAGTCGTTGTTTGTAAATAACTCCGCTATTTTCATCACCTGGTGGGCAAATTTCACCTGTGACGAGACAGAGAGGGATATTACATTCTGCGCCATCTGGTGGAAGAAATGCGAGTGAGGTATGGGTGGGTGTATGAATGGGTGGGGGTGTATCTATAGGGGTGTATATGAACTGATATTGTGGAATGCACTGCCCATTGCAGTGTGAAATGTCAAGATGGTAGATGCCTTTAAGGGAGCGTTAAAAACACATCTTTTTAGAGCAGCCTTTGAGGCAATACTTTAATATCATATTCACAACTGCTGACATTTATGGACTCTCTCTCTCCCTCTCTATATATATCTATAGATATAATATATATATATATATATATATATATATATATATATATATATATATATATATATATATTAACACATCATTTTCTTCATCCTCAAAGTAGTTGGCTAACTAATTTAATTTATTGATTTTAACACAAATTATATGAACTGAAAAAACATCAATTAATTTATAGCTGATACAGCTGAATTACCTTAAATTTTTTTTTTAATATATTATATATATATATATATATACTATTATATATATTTTATTGTAATATTTATTAATTTATTATGACATTTTACATTTGTACCACCTTTAATAAGTATTTTACTTGCATTCATTATGCATAATAAATTCTCATATATTATTATTAATATCGTTATATATACATGTATGTCAGTGGGAATGGGTCACCGTGCATGAAGTCAATGTTAATAATAACGAATATATATCATTGTATTTGTAACATTACAACATGACTTTACCAAACATCATAATTAAATTACACCTCATGATTTCATCCAATCAAACCATCTATCAGTGAATCTATCATATTGGTCCGAATTGAGACCTTGACGGAAACAAATAGAAGGTAACGATACCCGTTGCCACCAGGGTGCGTTGTATAGATCGCCGAGAGTCTCCCCGCCGTGCTCAACGACAACCAATCGTCCACAAGCCCCGTAGTATCGCGGGAACGGCCAGCCCTTAGAGGGAGGGAATATCTGAAAGGGAATGTCCCAGTGCAAAGGTCAGCATAAGAGGTCAAGGGTCAGCTCAGCTGTAACTGCAATTAACACACTCATTCTAGATTGATTTACTCATTTGGAATTAGTCGAAATGTAATTCATTAAAATATTTTTAAACTGAGCTAAAACAGTATTTTAGATTATGTTTGCTGTTGTGAGACGAAACTTTATCCGTTGTGTTGAGTCTAGGGAACTCGAAAGTTACATTCTGACATTATCTATTTCACACCTGTTTCACGATAAAGCAGTAGGAAAGATGACAAATTACATATACTTTCTGAGTTTTACTATTCCACTGGGTGAACTTGATGGTCGGTAATTTTGCAAAAAAACACAAATAAGACCAGCTAATACATGTCAAATATGTAAATAACATGTACACACTTTCTTAATATAATTGTTAGAAATGGCAGTTTAAAAATGTTAAGACATCCATTGATTATGTATATATATATTTTAAGACATCCATTGATTTTATATATATATATATATTAAGACATCCATTGATTTTATATATATATATATATGTATATATATATATATATATTAAGACATCCATTGATTTTATATATATATATATATATATATATATATATATATATAAAGACATCCATTGATTTTATATATATATATAATCAATGGATGTCCTTAAACAGTATTATTAATAATATATATATATATATTATTATAATTTTTTTTATATTATAAACATGTATATGTAATATATACACACACATATATTACATATGTTTATAATATTAAATTTTATAATATATATATATATATACGATACTATTAATAATATTATTCATTTTGTTATTATAAATATATATATATATATATATTATTATAGATCAAGTAATAAAAATACCTGCAAGTAATTAGTGATGAATAAATAACCAAATTGTGACGAATGACATGTGACATCACCTGCAGTACGATTGGCTCAGGGTTCACCCAGAGCGTGGTCACTAGTGTCCTGCGTTCTCTTGAGGACAGAGCTTGACCAGCTGACCGCTCCGTGTAGGTGTCCAGTATGAGATCAAGGAGACGCTCAGATGGGCAAGAGGTGATGTCAGGCGGTTCTTTGCTGACCACTGACCAGATGTTTGTCACATTCATAGCTGTAACCATGGCAATGGGTGACAAAGATTAGCTATTTTTTTTACAGATATTTGGGAAAAGTGTTTCGCAGCTTTACATCCTCTTGTTTTTTTTCGAAAATGCATTTAATTAATTCTTAAATATTTGTGTTATGTAACATATTTTTATTAATTAACATAAATCATAAATTAATGTCACATCTGTTTATTTAATTATCTTAATATTTTAGAGACTATCCAATAATTAACACTTGTAGCAACGTAGAGTGATTGAAGCACAAAAGGTTCAACATGGCCGACAGGATTTGACTGTCGGTTTCCTACAGAATGCACAACTCCAGTCACTGGCTCAAGAGAATACAAATGACTCAATCTCAATATGCAAACTGAACTGAACAGATAATAATAATAATTATAGAGAGGTAAGTTCTTATATAGCGCAGTATCCAATCCTCAGGGTTGCTCAAAACACTTTACCCTTTACTTTCCTGACAGACCTGTTCACGCAGATACCATTTCATCTTCTCTGGGAAGCATCTAGCCATATGCTGCAATTAATGCATGAAGGCTGCTCGTACACATATCCACCACTGTCTATAGCCAGGTAATAATTTATAAAGCTGAGTGAACTGGAGCAATGTAGAGTGAACAATTTGCCCAAGGTTTTAACACTGCAGCACAGGATTCGAATTCGGGTCCTCTTAGTCGAGAGTCCGAAGCTCTACCCCAAGCTCTGTAATGCTTCTATAGGTGCTTATATCCATGAAAATTCGAGCTCAGAAGGACAACAAACAAACTCTTTTGGCATAATGACAAACAGGGACAGACAAAAGTCGTCATTGGAACATGGAACCGCCAATTTTGTTTACGTAAAGTGGCTATAGTTTCAGAAGATTTAATTGTAATAGGGAGTTGATTCCAGATTGCTGGCACAGCCACAGAGAAAGCACATTGGATAATTTAAGGGTCCTAGAGAAATCAGAGAAATGTAGCTCAGAATAACTACCAGGTAAGTAAGTCAATTGTTGAGTAGAAAGAGTATGGTAGCCAATTTAAATCGGTAGACAACTGGGGCCGGTCTCACAGTCCCAGCTTACGACGTCGTAGCGGGCGATAACTCGTCGAAAGCCTAAAACGTCGTAAAGTTATGCTAGTTGCGTTTCGCAAATCTGCTCCTTAGTTGCACTTAGCTGCACTATGTATTTAGTAGGTGTAACTTTACGCCAGTTGAAATATTTTCGTGATGGTCCCTAATTTCGTTGATGCTCCCGACAAGCCCACTCTCAACTTATTATTTTTTATTATGTTTACTCATTTGCAATACGAATGGCAAAGGCGGCAGCTAAAGTAAAAAAGGGTGTCTACATACACCACAAATACAGGGATTCCCCACTGCGACCTAATTAGGCCAATTCTAAGCTCATGTGTTTAATTGTGTTAACGCGAATGCTAAATTCGTCTCATGAAACTGGCTGCAAGCTACACTGAATAGTCGCTATTAGCTGCGACCAGTAGACCGCATGATTGCTCCTAAAGTTACATGGCTTTATGAAACTGGGCCCTGGAAGCCAATGCAGCTGCTTAAGTAGGGGTATATAGTGATGGTGAGAAATGGGGGACCTTAAATACCACATATGCTAATCAATTATGATGAGGTGAAAGAACGTGTGTGTGTGTGTGTGTGTGTGTGTGTGTGTGTGTGTGAGTGTGTGTGAGTGTGTGTGAGTGTGTGTGTGTGTGTGAGTGTGTGTGAGTGTGTGTGAGTGTGTGTGTGTGTGTGTGTGAGTGTGTGTGTGTGTGTGCGTGCGTGCGTGTGCGCGTGCCCACCTTCCATGGCGTGGGCGACATCGCAGTGGTTTGACGCGTGAACATGTCCACAGATCTCTCTATCCAGTGTCTCCAGTTCGTAGTCAATGGCCAGTTTCTTCAAAACAACTGTCTCGTTTCTGTACTTCCCGAAATACACATTCTTCCCACTATCCACGTAATTCAGCAAACGGAACCTCGATACGCCAGTCAGATAGATGGCACCACTGTCCATGTGTTCGCACAGACTCGAGCCGAAGCATGCTGGGCACTTGTGTGTTTCGGTGAGGCCACTGTATAATAATGGTTGCCATAGCAACAACCTGGCAACCTTAACCAGGACGATCACGACGATGGCGAGGATGATCAAACGCTGGAGCCGTCTCCATGGTAACGGTGATGTCATCTTTGGTCATGTGACCACGCTGGTGAACCAGTTCTGAGAGACAATGTAATTGAAGATGTACCACACAGCAATTCTCAGAATATTAATTACACTTATTTTATTCTGTGGAATATATAATTATAATGATTGTTTTCACATTTTCTATACAACACTTTGTACTGTAGGCCTATAGACTTCTAGATGTCACTTACGTAGAATACTACAACAAAAATCAAGTGGACATAACAACAACTACACAGGTATAGCTACAAAAATATTCTGTGTGCTTCTTTGTCTTATTTATGTCATGTGATATCATGTGACCTACTGGAACATTGCAAGTTTGAGAACGCTTAGTTATGAACAGAGGAATTTTGTAGCCACAGTCAAAAATTGACAAGATAAAGGCATTGCTCAAAACTGTAACAACTGAGATAGCTGGGCTACAAATATTGTGGATGGGATGAAGATGAGCATGATCAAAGAAACGGATGGATTAGAGAGTGATGACAGAGAGAGAGGTAGGAAGGAGCTGTGTAATGACTAGTCTCGCTTAACCGACTGTCGGTCGGCTGCGGAACTACACCGAGAAGACAGTCTGGTACCATTTATGGCTTTTGTTTGGCATCCACGTGATCTATACAATGCTGCCACCTCACGGACACTGCCGTAATATATATTTTTATAAACAACTGCAAATTTGTATTTCTATTTATTTTGTGTTAATATAATTTTAATTCTGAATAGTTTTTATAATACAGCATTATTTGATAAAAAGGTATCCTTATTTAATCGGTATGCTATCCATGTGGGGCTAAACAATGCTGCCACCTCACGGATACTGCTTAATCCTGCCGTAATTCTTATTTTATAAACAACTGTAAATTTGAATTTTTACTTACTTTTGTGTTAATATAAGTTCAATGTTGAATACTTTTCATATGATATTATTATCTTGTAAAACTATATCGTTATTTTAATTTTTATTTCCTAGTTGGCCTGAGAGCCAATCAGCGTCTCTACCCCAATCTGGGGTAAGGCTACCCGGATGTAGAAACTTAAAACCCATTAATATCCCAGGCGAAGTTGAGGGGCTTAAAAGTGCTGCCACCTCACGGAGTCTGGGTAACCGAGGCTATGTAATGACAAGAAGGATGAGGACAGGAGACTGGGAGGGAGAAGGGTGATTGTAAGGGAAAAAATGGAGAAAGAATGACTGAAAACGTGACATGTAGAATGTGACAGGGGAGAAAATGAGAGTAGAGAAGGAGGGTGGGAAAGGGGACAGGATAGAAGGGACGTGACAGGAGGGAAGATGAAGGGAAGAAAGGAAGTGACAGTAGGTGTGACAAAAGGAAACTCGGTAACAGGGTGACAAGAGGAAGAAAAGAGGCAGGAAAGAAAGGAACAACAGAGAAAGCGACAGGAGGAAAGTTGATGAGTTTGACCTAGAAAAAAACCAGGAGGAGCTACTCTGTGGCAGTGATTGAGGGTGCATTGAGAACAGAAAGGGCATTTCTGGGCGACGCCATTATGTGAAACGCGTCTAAGAGAATGTGGCTTAGCAACACTAGAGACCAGGAGACTGAGAGGAGATCAGATAGAAGTGTTTAAAATATTGAATGGGTATGAAAATATTGACAGAAATATGTTTCCTCAGTTAAGGAAGAGAGAAGGACTAGAGTCTACAGGACATGGAGTTACATTAACAAAGCAGTGAAGACTAGATATTAGAACATTCTTGTTTTCACAAAGAACAGTAAATGAATGGAACAGATTATGAGCTGATTGTGTAGATGCTAGTAGTATTAATATATTTAAAAATAAAATTGACATACACCTCAGAAGGGCGGGATACACTTAGATAGATAGGTTGGACTCTTGATAAGCCAAAGGGCTTCCTAGCCCATCTGCCATCTAGAGTAGATTCTGCAGGAGGCCAAAATCATGGATACAGATTTTTTTTTCAAATTAAACTCTTAAATCATTTTTAATGACTAATAACTGGACTGCTACCAGTGAACATAATAAAATTATTCTATGGACGGTAATGAACCCGGAAGTAAAATACTGATCTGTTCCCTCAAAAAAGTTTAATTGTATCCGCAAGATGGCGACACCTGTCTTTATAGACTGTTCCTTGTTAAATCGCGTGAAATTTATTAACACACTATAGTACTACACAGGATTGTCGTACGCCAATTTAACCACATCGCTGTCATAGGTTACGTTAGCCAAAGATCGCGCGTATCGTAGTTCAGTACCTATCTACTGCCATCAAACGTCGACTGTGACATATCATATATGCCGGCCATATGCTATGCCATGGGAAGTCTTCAAGACTGACTTTTGCCATCCAGTTCGGATTTGTGCTGGTTGTCAGACTACGCGTATGCATAATCACACATCATACACATAAAGGATACTCACAGACATCACAAAGAAAGTTTGCCTCGACGCAGATGTGTCACAATTTTTACCGCCAACGGAAACACCAACGGGGCGGTACTTTTGCCGTTTAGGCCTGTACCTCGAAAAAACATCAAACGATCGCCAGGGGCTGTGGTATTTGGTGTCAAGTTACTTGTTTAGGGGCCCTGTCAACATAGCAAAAACAAAAAATTTAGTCTATGCTTAATACAGCATGAAAACAAATATTATTAAATAGTATTGAGTGTTTTATAACAATTCGCGCTACAATTTTTTTTCGCGACGGTCGAGTTGAAGGGCCAGTTCCCACTAGATGGCGCCACTGACACCGTTCTCCCAGAGCTAGGTGGGTATATACCACCAATTGATTTTCCATAGGCGGCCATTGTAACGTTTCTTTGATTTCCCGCCAGGTTTTTCGATCAATGTTATTGAAAATTTCAGACACTAAGTAGCCTCCATTCACACATATCATATATAAAATTCGTAAAAATGACATATGTTTTTCTCCTACAATCCACTCTATAACCTGACACCCCTTCATTTTTGTTTAAATCAGCGGCCGATTGCCATGTTGACACCTCTAGGCCAAATTACACATGTATGCATACGTACCTTTTCACTGTCTGACAAATTTCATTATTTCCCAGCTGTGATATCACGCTACGCAGAAATATAATTTCCGTTCAACCAGTCCTACATTTAGTGCTTCCAGAAATTTACAAAAAGTGCACAATGCAGTTCATTTAAGCAGGACTACTATGGGTAATGGCGTACGACTCCATTTGGTGGTATGTGGCCAGGTGCTGGAACCACAACAGAAACACTAGTTTCGTTTTCCTAGAATGCCAGTCAGGGTTTCCCCCCCAAACAGGAGTGCTGACGTGGCGGTCAAAATATTATAGAAACTAATTTTCCTGACTGAGCAAACTATTTTCACTTGCGATGCTGTAGGCATAGCTTGTGGCTGATTGCGTTGAACTTGAATTTTGAAGACTAGGTACGCCATTTTTGATTTTAATTATTTTAAATTTAACATTTAAAAGTTGTTAATTATTAATTCCTACGAAAGTGACGCCTTGTCAATGTCATGATATGATCGAGAACATCGTCGATCGTCACCAGCGTTGACATCATGTTAACTTAGTTGGGCCAACATGTTAGTAAAATAGACGTACGTAATCGTAAATAAAGTGAATTAATTGGCGGACGCTGTTCGATCAGCCTCGGAGGCTCGGTCACCCTGCGTGTAGAGCTGTACGTAGATACCGTATTATCTCAAATAGACGTGCAGTGTGCGAGAGCAATGACTTGATTGGGTGGGTCAATTAATTTCCCATTTATACTGATAATTAAAGCCATGTATATAAGGCATTAAGCACTGGCACACTAGCACAGCTTCAGGTTGTCAGTGATGAATATATGTGCACATTGCATAGCCGTTACCTGCTCTAAGCCTAATTAAGGTAGCTAGACGACAATTAGCACAGTGGCTACGCCACAGAGGGGCCAGGGGCCCCCCAATCCCGAAAAAAGTATGATGATGGGACACGGAGAGCCAATTAATAACTGGCTGACTGATGCATAGATCGAGTCACAAAGTACAGGCAGTATATTTTTGTTGAAACGTTGAGGTTCACATGCCTCTTTCTACCTTCATTCGCTTTCTTGCACCGTTAGCCAACTTGCAATGCATTTTAAAAATAGAGATAGTTAATTAGAATGATTTACCTACTACTATGATTTATCCACTATATGCATGCTCTTGTACATAATATTATCAGAAATGGTAACAGCCGACGAGTCACTCTCTTATGGGGCCAATGTTGCACTACTTTTGTTTAATTTTTTCAGCTTAGTATGAATCACCATTTAGCATGCCATAACAGACACAAATAGAAACTAAGTTAACTTCAGCACATGGTTTGACTGTGGTGTGAATAAATGGAAACAAACAAGAAATGTAATTTGTTGTCAGTTCATATCAAATATTCTAGAACAAAACACTTGTGTTGCTTTGTAATAACTATTTTAATGTATAGAAGTTGTACTATATTTAGTAGAACAATGCAGATATTCTACTATGTATATGTAACATATATTTGTGAATTTACAAGTATTGTGTTGATGAACGGTATATGTATTTGTTGTTTCACACAAAAATAATTGTTGCATATGGCCATGTCCAGATTGCATAATAATAACTTTAACTTATATACAAAATTGTACATTCAAACAAAATATTGTTCAAAGATAGTTCCTCATTTTTTAAATTTGAATACAATATTGATATAAAGTTATTATTATAAAATTTTAAGTCAATATAACTTAAAGGACAAAAAAAGACTACGGTTTCGCGTCATACACCTAATAGAGTTTATACAAAGTAACAATTTCCACATATACTCAATTTTTTAACGTCAGCCGTTTACTCAGAATGTGACTTTAAAGTCAAAAATTCTAACGAAATCCACGATGGTCTAGACGCCGCCATAGGTGAAGGGTTAACTTGGCTTGGCCATTCAGCGCGCGGCATTCTATGTCTCTGCTGAAGCCGGTCAGCTTCCTGCGACGTTGTTAAGGGTCAACAACTTCGAGTCTTCGACAGTTCGTTCAGTTGGCGTGACATCTACCAGCTGCTTATAGACGTATATCTAAATCTGTGGTTAAATCTATGGTAAACTTTAGTAATTATGCCTTACAGTTCGGCAAACGGTTGCAATAATAGTTGAAACAACCGGTAGTATTGAAGCAATGGATTCACATTGGTGATTTGCGGGCGTACTGTTTGGAATCCCTCCAGTCCAAGTACAGTTCACTTTGCTCGGTCCATTTTGAGGAGAAATGCTTTGAAGTAGACATGTATCATCAGTTGATGGGATGATTTCAGTGGTAACAATAATAGACAACTTTATATTTACCGTTATCAGCATGTTACGCGCGTTGCCGAGTTGCAGCCATTTCATGACAACAGCCAAACCCCATGCAGGGAATCTACGCGGAGAGTGCCTCACCGTCATGACGTCATTCTTCGTCTAAAATGGGGTAGCTCATAGTATTGGGATGGCTGGGTGTTAAAAAATATTTTTCTGGCAAACCGCTGACGTTAAAAAATTGAGTATATGTGGAAATTGTTACTTTATATTAATTCTATTAGGTGTATGCCACGAAACAGTTAACTTTTTTTGTCCTTAAACAGTGCTTGTACTCAGTTACATGTATACAATTTACCCATATTACGAAAAAAATTGAATTATTCAATTAATCAATTTAATATTATTTCTCAAATATCCTGAATAATTGCACAGGTATTATTGTTTAATATAATATAGATACTAGGCTTACATACTTTAACATGTTTTAACATCTATTTTATTTGAACAGTACGGAAGCCCGTTGGTACTACGGTGAAAGTAATTTTTTCAGACAGCCGCCACTTAATTATCTGGCGGCAGCCACTTAGTTATATGGCGGCGCAACTTAATTATATGGCGGCTGCCACTTTATTATCTGGCGCCACTTTATTATATGGCGGCCGCCACTTAATTATCTGGCGGCCGCCACTTAATCGGCCGCAAGATAATTAAGTGGCAGCTGTCAGAAAAATATATATTCACCATGGCACCAACGGGCTTCCGTAGAACAGTGCTTCAAATTGCCCTGGCTTAGATATGTTACAAAAACGTGTGTCGTACAAAAGAACAGCTTTCTCGTATCTAATACAAGACTAGTGGAGTTCTCAGAAATTGACCTCCAAGTACTTGGAAGTGCAGCTATATGCACCTACAACAATGTTTTAAACTACCTCCTCCTGTTAATAGGTGAGTTTATTACATCACCCAATCATAGAAAAAAATAACAGATGGCTTCTAGAGTGGTCTTTATAAGGGTGTGTAGTAAGTTTATAGGGTAGTTTATTGACACTGGCCCCATTGTGCCAATGACGTCTTTGAAGTGGTTAATTGGATACAATTGTTTCAACCCAATGGAAGCCACTGAGTAGTCTCAGACACTTGACCTGCACTGAGGATTAGGCCATCAGTGACCCAGATTTTGTGGTAGACCACCGGGCTACTGCTGTCTCCAAAAATGTAGTAGTCCACAGCAATTCAGGTAGTCTTTCGATACCGGGCTACCCCTATTTACACTATTTAAAACTCAAAGTCTCTCTGTCTCTGTCTCTGTCTCTCTCTCTCTCTCTCCCTCCCTCTCTCTCTCTCTCTCTCTCTCTCTCTGTCTCTCTCTCTGTCTCTCTCTCTGTCTCTGTCTCTCTCTGTCTCTGTCTCTCTCTGTCTCTCTCTGTCTCTCTCTGTCTCTCTCTGTCTCTCTCTGTCTCTCTCTGTCTCTCTGTCTGTCTGTCTGTGTCTGTGTCTGTGTCTGTCTGTCTGTCTGTCTGTCTGTCTGTCTCTCTCTCTCTCTCTCTCTCTCTCTCTCTCTCTCTCTATATATATATATATATATATATATATGGCTCTCTCTCTATGGCTCTCTCTCTCTATGGCTCTCTCTCTCTCTCTCTCTCTCTCTCTCTCTCTCTCTCTCTCTCTCTCTCTCTCTCTCTCTCTCTCTCTCTCTCTCTCTCTCTCTCTCTCTAGCTCGCTCTCTCTAGCCATGGGTGTCAATCAGTGGGGGACAAGGGGATGTGTCCCCATACTTTACAACTTGAGGGGGGCAGCGTACGAAATGCCCCCCGCCACTTTTTCAGTTTAAAAAAACAATTTACAGTCATATAGTGATACTGATCACTCTCCTCTGTTAAAACCCTACATCGATCTAGTAGTAAACTAATTAATATACGAGGTCAGATATAAACTTCCGATTACCCAGTGAAAAATCACTAGATAAATTGCTTGGTTGGCCACAGCACGCAACTTGATCTTAGTCCAGTAAATATTCATCATGCTGGGCTCTATCATTCTGCACCCTAATTGTGTTGTTATAATAGTAGGCAATAACCATCAAACACATTGTAGATGATTTTTTTGCCCTGTAACCCCATGGATTGCAGCCTTGTCGCCCTGGCGAAACCAGCTTACTTTGTGTAATTTGATCCCATTTGAGTGATGATCAATTTCTTTGCCAAAAGGTGGAATTGGGAATCCTATACAGACACCCCTGTAACCTCTGCATGTTGTTACTCTATGAATCAGGCAAGCAGTTATGGGTCCCAAATCTACCCTCCAAATGTTCAGTGATTGGGGTGGGTAATGGCGTCTATTCAAATACATGTACCAACATAACTATTTTAAATAGCATAAAGCCTTTATTTATTTTAGAATTAGCACCAAACCAACAATAAATTATGTTTTGTATTGACTAAAAACATGTATTTCAGGTCATATATATATATATATATATATATATATATATATATATATATATATATTATACATGCCAAAAATATACACACTTGTATATATATATATATATATATATATATATATATATATTACACTGTATATCCACACTTAAATTATATATATATATATATATATATATATATATATATATATATATATATAATTATATATATATGTATATATATATATATATAATTATATATATATGTCTATATAGCCATACATATATGTATATATATATATAAATTGGTCCCCCATCCTCCACTTTTGATACCGGATTGATGACATACGGGCAGCCATATCACAATATAATTTAAGCTATTTATTGGTATGTCAAAATATGAAAGTATCAGCCTGCTATGCACTCTGTTTGATGTACAATGCTGCCAGTCAGTTATTAGGAATATGGTGTATAGATTTATGTGTAGACTTCATAGCTCTGTTAACTATATTATAAATTATATTCTAATTTCTAGCTTATTAAGTTAAGTTAAGGATTCGTAAACATTGGAACAAGCTTTTATATGCGAACACTTGACTGGAACAATTGTATAAAGTTGTCTAATATATACAACATTAGGTCAGAATGCGTACTGTACATATTGTCTGCCTAATGTACATGAGAGTCACGTGCACTTGCTCTATGTACCCTGTGGAGTCTGGAATAAAGTTATTGGACTGGACTGGACTGGACTGGACTGGACTGGACGGGACGGGACGGGACGGGACGGGACGGGACGGGACGGGACGGGACGGGACGGGACGGGACGGGACGGGACGGGACGGGACGGGACGGGACGGGACGGGACGGGACGGGACGGGACGGGACGGGACTGGACTGGTACGGAAACTGAACTGAACTGAACTTAACTGAACTGAACTGAACTGAACTGAACTGAACTGAACTTAACTTAACTTAACTTAACTTAACTTAACTTAACTTAACTTAACTTAACTTAACTTAACTTAACTTAACTTAACTTAACTTAACTTAACTTAACTTAACTTAACTTAACTTAACTTAACTTAACTTAACTTAACTTAACTTAACTTAACTTAACTGAATAAAAATGATAAGCCCCTGTGCTACACAGTGACTGTACAACAAGACAGTTGTTGACAAGAGAGTATCTGTGTTCCAGTGTGACAGCAATGGGGGAGTGTGCCAACATCCCCGAGCTACTAGAGGGTCAGACCTACCATGCGTTCATCATCCACAACAGTGAGACCGAGCGTGAGGTCTCTCTACAGCTGTATGAAGACCTTGAAAAGAAAGGCTACAAGTGTTGCCACGCCGACCTGGACTTTCAACCCGGGACCAGGGTCGTGGCTAACATTATGAACACTATCAACGTGAGTCGTCGAGTCATTGCCATCGTCTCCCCTCAGTTCCTCAAGAGCAGTTGGTGCAATTTAGAGATGGTGACGACAATCAACCTGTCATACGACCGAGACCGACAACTGTTGATTCCGATCCTGTACAACATCAACCCAGACACGGACTGGCTGCCGACAGAGATCAAGTCCATGACATACCTAGAATACAAGGACACGCACTTCTGGAAGAAACTGACCGACGCACTTGTCAGTGAGTACAACTCAAGGGTTTCTGAACAAAACACGATGCGGTACAACCTTGCAAATGGGGCCACCCCACAAATAAGGTCACCTTCAGTTTGGCCAAAATTACATGATTAACGAGGTGACCCTATTGATGAGGTAAACATACTAATGAAGTAACCCCATTAATGAGGTGACCCTATTAATTAACAAGGTGACCATTATTAGTGTGGTGACCCGATTACTACAACTGATTTCCTGTACTTTTGTGTATATGGAACATATTTTTGGATTGTCCCAGGGCGACCCTAATTGCTAAGTGGCTGGATTATTGAGATAATTGAGATAACCATAGAACATGGTTTGACTGTATTATGTATATACATTTTTTTGTTTTGTGTTTCGCCCTCAAAATTACAATAAAACTTTGCAACTGAAAACTTAAAAAGTCGAACAGCATGGTAACTAATTCCAAAATTGGTTTTCATGTTTTGTTACGAATAAAATGATATTATATAGTTTTTATGAGAAAAAAAAATTCCATGCTGTCAATCTTTGTTGTTGCATGATAGATTAAAAACAACAAAATAACAGTAAATAAACATGCCGATAGTCTACAAAGCCATCCATCAATTTACCAAATCAATTAACTTAACAGTTTTCAAATCAACATGGCGGTAGGCCTGTCACCTTGGAAATGTTCACAAGTCTCTGTGTCAGTCTCACGCCTGCTGTGGTGGGTTCCAGTGGACGTGCCACTGGCCGCGTCCATCCCAGCCGGAAATGTGGCTCACGGACTCGCCTGGTCCTACTTCTACGGCTTCCTCAACCTTGTACTACCAAGTAAGTGCAATCTACCTCAATCTCAGTCAGTGCAATCTACCTCAACCTCATCCTACCTAGTGAGTGCAATCTACCTCAACCTCATCCTACCTAGTGAGTGCAATCTACCTCAACCTCATCATATCTGGTGAGTGCAATCTGCCTCAACCTCATCATACCCAGCGAATGCAATCTACCTCAACCTCATTATAACTAGTGAGTGCAATCTACCTCAACCTCATTATAACTAGTGAGTGCAATCTACCTCAACCTCATTATAACTAGTGAGTGCAATCTACCTCAACCTCATTATACCCAGTGAGTGCAATCTAACTCCACCCTGTCTTACTTACTGTGTGTAATCTACCTCAATGTCATCATACCTAGTGCGTGCAATATATCTTGACTTCATGCTACCTGGTGTGTGCAGTATTTCTCAATCTCATACTACGTAAGGAGTGCAATCTATGAAGTATCATCCTACCTACGGCGTGCAATCTATATAGTCTCATACATAAGGAGTGCAATCTATACAGTCTCATCCTATATAAGGAGTGCAATCTATACAGTCTCATCCTATATAAGGAGTGCAATCTATAGTCTCATCCTACCTAAGGAGTGCAATCTATACAGTCTCATCCCACATAAGGAGTGCAATCTATACAGTCTCATCCCACATAAGGAGTGCAATCTATACAGTCTCATCCTATATAAGGAGTGCAATCTATAGTCTCATCCTACCTAAGGAGTGCAATCTATACAGTCTCATCCCACATAAGGAGTGCAATCTATACAGTCTCATCTTACCTAGGGAGTGCAATCTATGCAGTCTCATCCTACTTAAGGAGTGCAATATATATTCTCATTCTACCTAAGGAGTGCAATCTATGCAGTCTCATCCTATCTAAGGAGTGCAATCTATACAGTCTCATCCCACATAAGGAGTGCAATCTATACAGTCTCATCTTACCTAGGGAGTGCAATCTATGCAGTCTCATCCTACTTAAGGAGTGCAATATATATTCTCATTCTACCTAAGGAGTGCAATCTATGCAGTCTCATCCTATCTAAGGAGTGCAATCTATACAGTCTCATCCCACCTAAGGAGTGCAATATATACAGTCTCATCCTACCTAGGGAGTGCAATCTATGCAGTCTCATCCTACCTAGGGAGTGCAATCTATGCAGTCTCATCCTACTTAAGGAGTGCAATATATAGTCTCATTCTACCTAAGGAGTGCAATCTATACAGTCTCATCCCACCTAAGGAGTGCAATCTATACAGTCTCATCCTACCTAGGGAGTGCAATCTATGCAGTCTCATCCTACTTAAGGAGTGCAATATATAGTCTCATTCTACCTAAGGAGTGCAATTTATACAGTCTCATCCCACCTAAGGAGTGCAATCTATAATCTCATCCCACCTAAGGAGTGCAATCTATAGTCTCATCCCATCTAATGAGTGCAATCTATAGTCTCATCCCACCTTAGGAGTGCAATCTATAGTCTCATCCCACATAAGGAGTGCAATCTATACAGTCTCATCCTACCTAATGAGTGCAATCTATACAGTCTCATCCTACCTAATGAGTGCAATCTATACAATCTCATCCTACCTAATGAGTGCAATCTATACAGTCTCATCCTACCTAATGAGTGCAATCTATACAGTCTCATCCTACCTAATGAGTGCAATCTATACAGTCTCATCCTACCTCAGGAGTGCAATCTATACAGTCTCATCCTACCTAATGAGTGCAATCTATACAGTCTCATCCTACCTAATGAGTGCAATCTATACAGTCTCATCCTACCTAATGAGTGCAATCTATACAGTCTCATCCTACCCCAGGAGTGCAATCTATACAGTCTCATCCTACCTAATGAGTGCAATCTATACAGTCTCATCCTACCTAATGAGTGCAATCTATACAGTCTCATCCTACCTAATGAGTGCAATCTATACAGTCTCATCCTACCTAATGAGTGCAATCTATACAGTCTCATCCTACCTAATGAGTGCAATCTATACAGTCTCATCCTACCTAATGAGTGCAATCTATACAGTCTCATCCTACCCAATGAGTGCAATCTATACAGTCTCATCCTACCTAATGAGTGCAATCTATACAGTCTCATCCTACCTAATGAGTGCAATCTATACAGTCTCATCCTACCTAATGAGTGCAATCTATACAGTCTCATCCTACCTAATGAGTGCAATCTATACAGTCTCATCCTACCTAATGAGTGCAATCTATACAGTCTCATCCTACCTAATGAGTGCAATCTATACAGTCTCATCCTACCTAATGAGTGCAATCTATACAGTCTCATCCTACCTAATGAGTGCAATCTATACAGTCTCATCCTACCCAATGAGTGCAATCTATACAGTCTCATCCTACCTAATGAGTGCAATCTATACAGTCTCATCCTACCTAATGAGTGCAATCTATACAGTCTCATCCTACCTAATGAGTGCAATCTATACAGTCTCATCCTACCTAATGAGTGCAATCTATACAGTCTCATCCTATCTAATGAGTGCAATCTATACAGTCTCATCCTACCTAATGAGTGCAATCTATACAGTCTCATCCTACCTAATGAGTGCAATCTATACAGTCTCATCCTATCTAATGAGTGCAATCTATACAGTCTCATCCTACCTAATGAGTGCAATCTATACGGTCTCATCCTACCTAATGAGTGCAATCTATACGGTCTCATCCTACCTAATGAGTGCAATCTATACGGTCTCATCCTACCTAATGAGTGCAATCTATACGGTCTCATCCTACCTAATGAGTGCAATCTATACAGTCTCATCCTACCTAATGAGTGCAATCTATACAGTCTCATCCTACCTAATGAGTGCAATCTATACAGTCTCATCCTACCTAATGAGTGCAATCTATACAGTCTCATCCTACCTAATGAGTGCAATCTATGCAGTCTCATCCTACCTAATGGGTGCAATATATACAGTCTCATCCTACCTAATGGGTGCAATCTATACAGTCTCATCCTACCTAATGAGTGCAATCTATACAGTCTCATCCTACCTAATGAGTGCAATCTATACAGTCTCATCCTACCTAATGAGTGCAATCTATACAGTCTCATCCTACCTAATGAGTGCAATCTATACAGTCTCATCCTACCTAATGAGTGCAATCTATACAGTCTCATCCTACCTAATGAGTGCAATCTATACAGTCTCGTCCTACCTAATGAGTGCAATCTATACAGTCTCGTCCTACCTAATGAGTGCAATCTATACAGTCTCGTCCTACCTAATGAGTGCAATCTATACAGTCTCATCCTACCTAATGAGTGCAATCTATACAGTCTCATCCTACCTAATGAGTGCAATCTATACAGTCTCATCCTACCTAATGAGTGCAATCTATACAGTCTCATCCTACCTAATGAGTGCAATCTATACAGTCTCATCCTACCTAATGAGTGCAATCTATACAGTCTCGTCCTACCTAATGAGTGCAATCTATACAGTCTCGTCCTACCTAATGAGTGCAATCTATACAGTCTCATCCTACCTAATGAGTGCAATCTATACAGTCTCATCCTACCTAATGAGTGCAATCTATACAGTCTCGTCCTACCTAATGAGTGCAATCTATACAGTCTCGTCCTACCTAATGAGTGCAATCTATACAGTCTCATCCTACCTAATGAGTGCAATCTATACAGTCTCATCCTACCTAATGAGTGCAATCTATACAGTCTCATCCTACCTAATGAGTGCAATCTATACAGTCTCATCCTACCTAATGAGTGCAATCTATACAGTTTCATCCTACCTAATGAGTGCAATCTATACAGTCTCATCCTACCTAATGAGTGCAATCTATACAGTCTCGTCCTACCTAATGAGTGCAATCTATACAGTCTCGTCCTACCTAATGAGTGCAATCTATACAGTATCATCCTACCTCAGGAGTGCAATCTATACAGTCTCATCCTACCTAATGAGTGCAATCTATACAGTATCATCCTACCTAATGAGTGCAATCTATACAGTCTCATCCTACCTAATGAGTGCAATCTATACAGTCTCATCCTACCTAATGAGTGCAATCTATACAGTCTCATCCTACCTAATGAGTGCAATCTATACAGTCTCATCCTACCTAATGAGTGCAATCTATACAGTCTCATCCTACCTAATGAGTGCAATCTATACAGTCTCATCCTACCTAATGAGTACAATCTATACAGTCTCATCCTACCTAATGAGTGCAATCTATACAGTCTCATCCTACCCAATGAGTGCAATCTATACAGTCTCATCCTACCCAATGAGTGCAATATATACAGTCTCATCCTACCTAATGAGTGCAATATATACAGTCTCATCCTACCCAATGAGTGCAATATATACAGTCTCATCCTACCTGGTAAAATAAGCCAAGTGTGTTGATATTGTACGGAAATCCCACCATTTTTGGTTCAATCAACTTTGCAGTTGTGAGACAATGTAACAATGAATACTCAATGAATACTCAATGAATACTCAAAGAATACTCAATGAATACTCAATGAATACTCAATGAATACTCTTCTGTTGTTGACAGAGTTGGGAGAGCGGGTGAAGTCGTGGGACTATTGGGACAAACACCCTGAGGACTGGACACAGACTGGTCAGTTACAGACTGGTCAGTTACAGACTGGTCAGTTACAGACTGGTCAGTCTAATCGTAGCTTTATCTTGACCCGTCTTTTTGGACTAGCATGGTCATACTTCTACGGCTTCCTGAACCTTATATTACCAAGTGAGTACAATCTACCTCTACCTCAGTGAGTACAATCTACCTCAACCTCATTATACCCAGTGAGTACAATCTACCTCAACCTCATTATACCCAGTGAGTGCAATCTACCTCAACCTCATTATACCCAGTGAGTACAATCTACCTCAACCTTAGTGAGTGCAATCTACCTCAACCTCATTATACCCAGTGAGTGCAATTTACCTCAACCTCATTATACCCAGTGAGTACAATCTACCTCAACCTCAGTGAGTGCAATCTACCTCAACCTCATTATACCCAGTGAGTGCAATCTACCTCAACCTCATTATACCCAGTGAGTGCAATCTACCTCAACCTCATTATACCCAGTGAGTGCAATCTAACTCCACCCTGTCTTACTTACTGTGTGTAATCTACCTCAATGTCATCATACGTAGTGCATGCAATAATATGATATCTTGACTTTATGCTACCTGGTGTGTGCAGTATATCTCAGGACTGGATACTATGCTATATAAAAACTTACCTTTTTACCTTTACAGTGTACCTTTTAAATCTGTTGCATAGTGATCCATAAATATATTTTAAATGAACTCATTTATTACTTGAACTGTAACGGAAAAAATATTTTTAAATGTCTGATATTTAATTTATATATTTCATTTAGAATTTTATTCGATGTATTTAGTTTTGTGACAACTTGCAGGAAAGGACGGCCAGAAGACAGTGGGTCATCCAAGGATCCTCCCGAAGTTGATCATAGTCAGTCCTCAGTCATGTCAATGTCCCAACTCATTCACTGAGGTGGATGAGAACATTGTACACGTGGGCCACATTCCTTTCAAGGCCTCCCGTGCGGGAAACATTGACCGCGACTACAAGAACAGCGTCTATAAAGTCACAGACCCTGAAACCCTTGAAGTAAGGAAGAGGGACAGAAATTGTCAAACGTACCAGAATGTTTGGATTTTTTACTTTAATGAAAACAGTGAATTTCATTGGTTAATGGAAAATAACTTGCTGGAGTTTAATTTAGTGAATTGTTCAATCTCAATGTGCATCTGAATTAGCAATGTTTAGGCCTTTATTATTGTAGTCTATTAATTGTAACCTTCAGAATTGTATAAATAAAAAAATAAACATCTGTTTCTTTTAGCAATGAATAGTAACCATTTAATATATACAATGCCAGAAATGTTTCAACTTTAATTGAATTATTTTAGGGCAAAACATGATACATCGAGTGTCTTTGTGTTCAGGTGAAGCCACTTGTGTTTCATGTTCAAAGTTTAAACGAGACCTGAATGAATGAAATTATTAGTATTTCTTAAGAAACAAACATCTCACAGAATGGTAGTGCAATGTATTGTGGACTTGTTACACAAGTGTTGTTCTTGGTGTACAATGTCTGTGGTGTTCTATGTGTACTATGTCTGTGGTGTTCTAGGTGAACTATGTGATCTTGTCTGTGGTGTTCTAGATGTACTATGTCTGTGGTGTTCTAGGTGTACTATGTATGTGGTGTTCTAGGTGAACTATGTGATCTTGTCTGTGGTGTTCTAGGTGTACCATGTGATCTTGTCTGTGGTGTTCTAGGTGTACTATGTCTGTGGTGTTCTAGATGTACTATGTCTGTGGTGTTCTAGGTGTACTATGTCTGTTGTTCTATGTGTACTATGTGTGTGGTGTTCTAGGTGTACTATGTCTGTTGTTCTAGGTGTACAATGTCTGCGGTGTTCTAGGTGTACTATGTCTGTTGTTCTAGGTGTACTATGTCTGTGGTGTTCTAGGTGTACTATGTCTGTTGTTCTATGTGTACTATGTCTGTGGTGTTCTAGGTGTACTATGTCTGTTGTTCTAGGTGTACTATGTCTGCGGTGTTCTAGGTGTACTATGTCTGTTGTTCTAGGTGTACTATGTCTGTGGTGTTCTAGGTGTACTATGTCTGTGGTGTTCTAGGTGTACTATGTCTGTGATGTTCTACGTGTACTATGTCTGTGGTGTTCTAGGTGTACTATGTCTGCGGTGTTCTAGG
This sequence comes from Oasisia sp. SBJ-2009, assembly GCA_964017155.1. Taxonomy (NCBI): domain Eukaryota; kingdom Metazoa; phylum Annelida; class Polychaeta; order Sabellida; family Siboglinidae; genus Oasisia; species Oasisia sp. SBJ-2009. Next base: position 5,383,654 of record OZ024867.1, read on the forward strand.
TGTACTATGTTTGTTGTTCTAGGAGTACTATGTATGTGGTGTTCTAGGTGTACTATGTCTGTGGTGTTCTAGGTGTACTATGTCTGTGATGTTCTACGTGTACTATGTCTGTGGTGTTCTAGGTGTACTATGTCTGCGGTGTTCTAGGTGTACTATGTATGTGATGTTCTAGGTGTACTATGTCTGTGGTGTTCTAGGTGTACTATGTCTGTGGTGTTCTAGGTGTACTATGTATGTGGTGTTCTAGGTGTACTATGTCTGTGGTGTTCTACGTGTACTATGTCTGTGGTGTTCTAGGTGTACTATGCCTGTGGTGTTCTAGGTGTACTATGTCTGCGGTGTTCTAGGTGTACTATGTCTGTGGTGTTCTAGGTGTACTATGTCTGTGATGTTCTACGTGTACTATGTCTGTGGTGTTCTAGGTGTACTATGTCTGTGGTGTTCTACGTGTACTATGTCTGTGGTGTTCTAGGTGTACTATGTCTGTGGTGTTCTAGGTGTACTATGTCTGTGGTGTTCTAGGTGTACTATGTCTGTGGTGTTCTAGGTGTACTATGTCTGTGGTGTTCTAGGTGTACTATGTCTGTGGTGTTCTAGGTGTACTATGTCTGTGGTGTTCTACGTGTACTATGTCTGTGGTGTTCTAGGTGTACTATGTCTGTGGTGTTCTACGTGTACTATGTCTGTGGTGTTCTAGGTGTACTATGTATGTGGTGTTCTAGGTGTACTATGTCTGCGGTGTTCTAGGTGTACTATGTCTGTGGTGTTCTACGTGTACTATGTCTGTGGTGTTCTAGGTGTACTATGTCTGTGGTGTTCTAGGTGTACTATGTCTGTGGTGTTCTAGGTGTACTATGTCTGTGGTGTTCTAGGTGTACTATGTCTGTGGTGTTCTAGGTGTACTATGTCTGTGGTGTTCTAGGTGTACTATGCGATCCTGGAGTTTGCCACGCCCATCCTGTCCCTGTACGAGATGGAGCAGGGCGCCATTGCGGGTCTGAACACTAAACAGAAGGATGCACAGAGGCAGATCTTTGAAGCAAAGTTAGAGGAGATCCTGGAGCATACCAGCAACCGGCAGTGCCGGGGCCAGGCCATCCTGCTGTCATACCGAGGTACCGTCTTTCACATCAGTCACAGTACCGCCCTTCTCCAGAAGTTTTTTTGTCAGTCTTGAATGAATAAACTCACTCACTCACTCGCTCGCTCGCTCAGTCACTCACTCACCAATCCACCCATTCACCAACCCACCCACTCAATCATTCACCAACCCACCCACCCACCCACCCACCCACCCACTCACCAACCCACCCACCCACCCACCCACTCACCAACCCACCCACCCACGCACTCATCAATCCACCCACCTACCCGCTTGCTCACTCACTCACTCACTCACCCACCCACCCACCCACCCACCCACCCACCCACCCACTCATTCACACATGTTGGTGATTGTGTTGAACATTTGTGCTCCCACCTGTCTGCTCCAGGTCCTACTGTGTCCTACCTCTAGGCCTTATATGTGAGAGGATGAAGTGGTTTTTGTTGATATGGTGGTCAAATATGGTCAATTGTTGTAGATAAGCCTACATATGGTGACGACACTGGACGTGAGGTGACCAGACTGTCCACTGTGGTGGTCAGTCGCATACGACACGAGCTAGACAAACAGACCAAGGCTGCTGCACTGCAACCTCAGATGGAAGACACCAGTGAGACACTGGGTCAGCTACAACTGGGAGAGTAAAGAGTTAGGTGAGCTACAGCTTGGAGAGTGAGGAGTTAGGTGAGCTACAGCTTGGAGAGTGAGGAGTTAGGTGAGCTACAGCTTGGAGAGTAAGGAGTTAGGTGAGCTACAGCTTGGGGAGAAATTGGATCAGCTACACCTTGGAGAGCAAGAACCTGATTGATGTAAATAGATTGTGAACGGTGGACATCTGTGAATATGAACATCACTTTTAGTGTAAAGTGCAATTTTTTATTAAATATTACCCCGGGTATATACTTTGCCATACAAATGACAGAGTAAAATTGTTATATTTTTCTTGCTTGTATTACCATTCCAGGTGGGCTGAACTGTCTATTGAGCATTTAGTTTCTTCACTTAATTGTTACTGCGTATAGACCTAGAAAATTGCTTTTACATTTATTATATTTGTTGTATACACATTGTTTGTTTTTTTGACATATAACATATCATATACAATTGTTATATCTATAGCAGTAAGTTTGCAGGAATTATCTGACGTCACATGCGTTCGTTTTGTGAAGATTAGGCTGTTAACATTTGTTCATACCTATATGTGTTTTCTGTAACTGCCCCAAGAAATGTAAGCCATTCACTGGTATGTGTGCAAATATTTGACAAAATTAAATAAACATTATTTAAATTAGATAGCATCAGATATCATGTTCCGCTTTCACAAAAGATGCCGAAAATTCATAATCTTTCTTTGTTACGACCAAAGAATTATTCAAGTTTATAGACATTCAATAGCTTTTTTGCACACCGAATAGAGTTTATATACATGCTACCCCAAGGGCTCCCCTGGACGAATTTTGAAAAGTTGATCTATGAACGTGTGGCCTCCCTAGGCCATGCACAACATATCAGCTGGATACATGATAATAATAAAATTTATTCTCTGACAGCCATAGCGGCTTAAAAGTACAATAAGAACATTATGACTGATAATACAATTCATTAATGTATATTAACACTATGAATGGAAGCATAACTATAAATGAACTTGTTACTAATTAGAATATCTGGTAAAATCATAAAATTAAAACTGTAAATGGCGTATAATATGAATATATATATTTTGACTGATTAAAGTGTCAGAAAAATTCTAAAACATTTCACAAAGTAGATTATTAAAATATAAATGGAATTTACAACCTGAATAAGTGAAATTATAACTCATTAAAATATCTAAATAGTATAAAACAGATCAACTGAATAAATAGCTAAAAAGATTCACAGATGTGAACCTACAGACACACGGATGTGTTCATATTCACAGTATGGTACAAAATGTGATATAGACAAGTAATACAAATAAAGCACCCTTATAAACATATCTGGTAGTAATGTAACTAATATAGATGTCATTCCAGTTGAATTACTGAGTGCTACAATAAATGAAGTAATTAATTGCTATCATTGGAACCACTTTAGGGTTTGACAATCAATTGATAATCAATTGTGCAATTGTTCATATTTAGGTGCATATATATATGTATTATGTTTACTAATGCGTACTTTTGTTATTTTCTGCTTATTTGTGTAAGAAGTAAAAGGTGAATGTGTAATAATAATTGTACTGATGGTCGTGTTGTAGCAAGGATTGATGTTAACTATTCATTCGTGATGGGGTGCACATGTAGTCATTTTAGTTCTGTACATGTTTGTAAATAGTCATGAATGATGCATTTTACATAGCACAGATGTAGGCATATCCTTGAACACTGTGTGTGGTTGTCTTGTCTTGTAAATACATCTGGGGCATTGTTTATTTTACGCAGATTATATGACTTTATTGCAAATTTGTGCTGTCTTGTTGTGTTTCTATATGAAGTGGCTTTATATTTTTTGTATTATCTTCCACTTTTGAAAGAACACACACACTTGTATGTATGTTGTATAGAGATCTATATAAAATCTGTATATTATTATTTGGCAGAACTAAAGTTAAGGAAAACATTGAAAATACAGGAAAAAGTCAAATCCCCACTAAGTAAAAAATTGCCACAATGTTATTTAAGATATAACCTTAATACAACATTCCAGCAACATGAACACATTATAACCTGTCAGCCATACTAAAGACTTTTCGTCATCATCAGACATTGTTTCTGGGGAAAAATTAGTGATCCAGGCAACACTGTATATTGCACCACTACAGGCAATTATTCTGATCAATAAACTGAATAACGTCGTCCATTCACACACGTGAAGCCAAGCGTGATACAATTTGCAGCTCCATCTTGGCCCCAGAAGTATCCCATGATACACTATTTGATACTGAGAATGTGGCCTTTCTGGGTCTTGAATAACATATAACGTTGATATGAACAGCTGAAGTCAGAGATACAACCATTGTAATGGATTAATACAATACAATTAATAGACTACATTGAACAAACGTGATGGAGCAATTTATGATTAATTACATTTGTCATGTGAATGACTTTATGCTCGATATACAAATTCAACGTTGTCATGAATAATATTATAAATTTAATAATTTTATATACGTGGGTAAGAGAGAAGGCCAACATCATTTATGTAGACATGATGGAATAAGAAACAGAGACAGGACAGGTCAGACTGGTGCTAGTGGAATACGAGATAACTGATAGACAGTGTATCAGAACCTGGAAGCCTTCCCAGCAAACAAGGAACCATTGGGCAAGTGTCATACTGGTTCATAATTGGTACCACTCCCGGCGCTTCACCAGTACGTGTATTCATGTGTATTCACGTGAATACACGTGTTCTGCCTGTTGTCACGAATTTTGAACGATTTTTACACGAGTCGTACTGGGTCAGAACTGGTACGGTCTCACCTGTCATCACGTGATTTCACGGTAAACATGTGTTGACACACCAATTGTTTTCACAGAATCCAGTGAATTCGTGTACAGAAACATGTGAATTGAGTCAGTTGAACTCGTGAATTCACTTACAGAACATGTGAAATCACGGGTCGTTGTTTGCCGGGTTATGATGGGAAACGATCTGGAGACAAATCAGCGAGATGGAGATCAGGAATGGCATCATCTGGCAGAGGATAGCGCAAAACAGGAATCTGAAAACGGAAGCTGAGGTCTTCACCCAACAACGGGACACTACGGCGACACAACAACATGTGACTGGTACGGGAACTAGCAACAATACTCAGGTGCTCGCCAGTGTAAAAACTGACAGCGAATCCCCTCTCATGGATCGCCCAGTCAATCATTGTTTGTATTACGTCTTGTTCACGATTATAAGTACAGTAGAACTGATTCAGGCACAGTACTATTTTTGACAAGTTGCTCACTGGATAAGTTTTATTAAAACTAATAATTACTTAAGGGAAAGATTCTGCATTGGAAAGGTATATGTCTATAATGTATGCTGCTAGTAATTATGTATAGGTCAGTAACGGAAGGATCCCTTGTTCTGTCATGGTCCCTCAAGGTGCCGATAGACAGAAGAAAACGTAATTTCATTTGGGAAACACAATGACTGTGGAATCACCGTTACATTACGTGTCGCTGCTAATGTAAGTTGCATTGACATTTGTGTGAGTTTATTCCGTAGTTTTCTCTAGACAAATGGCGCGTAATTGATCAAGAGACAGTTACAGATTCCGTCCATGTTAGGCCACTCATTGTCAGTGCAATATACTGCCTCCATCTTAAATCCCGGAAGTTGTCTTCTAGTAGTACTGTTGTGGTGTCTGTGCCTGGCAGACATCTTGTGGAGGTGTTGGAAGTTGTCTTCTAGTAGTACTGTTGTGGTGTCTGTGCCTGGCAGACATCTTGTGGAGGTGTTGGAAGTTGTCTTCTAGTAGTACTGTTGTGGTGTCTGTGCCTGGCAGGCATCTCGTGGAGGTGTTGGAAGTTGTCTTCTAGTAGTACTGTTGTGGTGTCTGTGCATGGCAGACATGTCGTGGAGGTGTTGGAAGTTGTCTTCTAGTAGTACTGTTGTGGTGTCTGTGCCTGGCAGACATCTCGTGGAGGTGTTGGAAGTTGTCTTCTAGTAGTACTGTTGTGGTGTCTGTGCCTGGTAGCCATGTCGTGGGGGCCCTGCGTCTGTTGACCCAGGATGGCTGCCCTGAAAACACACAAAAGTGTGAATGGAAACATTCACGTATGACATCTAGTGACTGACAACTGGATTACAGCTGTAGGCCAGATTTCTACAAGTCTGCATGTTACCAGTGCAAATCAGTGCATTCCAGTGGTAAGGCGTATTATACAGCAGCATCATCTCTTGACTACAAATTGGTTGAATACCGTCAGGTTATGTATGGTGTTTTACAGGTTTTTAGCATAATGCTATGCAACAGTTATGATACACAGCATTTAGTGACTACTATTACAAATATGGATGTTATGAGTATACAGTGTATGTTTTTATTTTGAATATTGTGTACTGCCGTGAAATAAATCTACTATTTAGCACAAAACAGATCAAACATAACTGAATATTTACAAAGTTTTCACTGGCATTACCTTAATCCTTCTGAGGTATCTTGTGGGAAATGGTACAAAAATGTAAACGTTATTGTTTAAAATATTGAAAATACTTAAATGTTGGGTTGACACCCCTCTTGATTCTTTCAAACACCCTGTGTTAGACCCACACCCCACTAGATCCTCTCAAACACCCAGTGTAGTTCACCCACCTGTACTGGCTGGTAGCCACTGGTCCTTACTGGGTATCCGGACACTATGCTGCCCTTGGGTGGTCCCCCGACTTGACCAGCGGTCATCATGACTTGTGGTTGGGGTTGTGAGGTCATCTGTCAACACACGGCAGACTACAGGTGATCTCTGTATTGAACTGGTGTTGAATAAAACTACACAAAACTGTTCACCGAGAGACGTCACGGAGAGACGTCACGGAGAGACGTCACGGAGAGACGTCACGGAGAGACGTCACGGAGAGACGTCACGGAGAGACGTCACGGAGAGTCGTCACCGAGAGTCGTCACCGAGAGACGTCACCGAGAGACGTCACCGAGAGACGTCACCGAGAGACGTCACCGAGAGACGTCACCGAGACGTCACAGAGAGACGTCACCGAGAGACGTCACAGAGAGACGTCACCGATAGACGTCACCGAGAGACGTCACCGAGAGACGTCACCGAGAGACGTCACCGAGAGACATCACCGAGAGACATCACCAAGAGACCTCACTGAGATGAATTCTGGACTTAGCGAGATTATCACAAGAAACAGGAAGCAGCGAAAATGACTCCTCACATTAAGTTGATGACGTAAGTAAATCATATGACACACAACTGCCCTCAAAGTGTGCACATTGATGGCTGGATGTGTCACTGACCTGCTGAGTCTTGTACTTGTCCTCTGTGGCGTAGCTGGACATCTTGGGAGACGCTGTGTGGTCCTGGGCACTGGTGGGTGACATCAGGTAGGCTGGAGACAGCGGAACAGACACAAACGTTGACAGAGTCACCAGAAGAGACATTATAAGATGACAATTACCATCTCTTACAGACACAAACGTTGATAGAGTCACCAGAAGAGACATTGTAAGATGACAATTATCATCTCTTACAGACACAAACGTTGACAGAGTCACCAGAAGAGACATTGTAAGATGACAATTATCGTCTGTTACAAATATACAAATAATTTATTCAGTAAATAAATCCCTCCTTCGCCAATGCCATCTATGCTGGTGGGGACATCTTGACACATGTACCATCCAAACCCTATGACTTTGACACAAACTAAAACAGCAGGGTGGTGACGCCTGAGTGGACAGCCGAAGACTCCGTGGTCCAATTCAGCTGCCCATTACTTGACCACTGACCAGAACTGGTATTGACAACACCACCATGTACCCAAACCACTCCAGTTGGAAAACATTTGTCAGAACTGCCCATGCTTGTATTCTAGCAAGGCATTTAAGTCAAGTCAAAATATTGAGACAATTGGCATATATAAAAGGTAGAAAATATGTAGCTTTCAAATGTAAATAACTTAGCAATACAAACATTTATGTAATGTAATATTGAGACTTACATGACTGAGCTGGCATGTAAGAGACAGAGAGACTTACATGACTGAGCTGGCATGTAAGAGACGGAGACTTACATGACTGAGCTGGCATGTAAGAGACGGAGACTTACATGACTGAGCTGGCATGTAAGAGACAGAGAGACTTACATGACTGAGCTGGCATGTAAGAGACAGAGAGACTTACATGACTGAGCTGACATGTGAGAGACAGAGAGACTTACATGACTGAGCTGACATGTGAGAGACAGAGACTTACATGACTGAGCTGGCATGTGAGAGACAGAGAGACTTACATGACTGAGCTGGCATGTAAGAGACAGAGAGACTTACATGACTAAGCTGACATGTGAGAGACAGAGACTTACATGACTGAGCTGGCATGTGAGAGACAGAGAGACTCACATGACTGAGCTGGCATGTGAGAGACAGAGAGACTTACATGACTGAGCTGGCATGTAAGAGATAGAGAGACTTACATGACTGAGCTGGCATGTGAGAGACAGAGAGACTTACATGACTGAGCTGGCATGTGAGAGACAGAGAGACTTACATGACTGAGCTGGCATGTGAGAGACAGAGAGACTTACATGACTGAGCTGGCATGTAAGAGATAGAGAGACTTACATGACTGAGCTGGCATGTGAGAGACAGAGAGACTTACATGACTGAGCTGGCATGTAAGAGATAGAGAGACTTACATGACTGAGCTGGCATGTGAGAGACAGAGAGACTCACATGACTGAGCTGGCATGTGAGAGACAGAGAGACTTACATGACTGAGCTGGCATGTAAGAGATAGAGAGACTTACATGACTGAGCTGGCATGTGAGAGACAGAGAGACTTACATGACTGAGCTGGCATGTAAGAGACAGAGAGACTTACATGATTGAGCTGACATGTGAGAGATAGAGAGACTTACATGACTGAGCTGACATGTAAGAGACAGAGAGACTTACATGATTGAGCTGGCATGTGATAGACAGAGAGACTTACATGACTGAGCTGACATGTAAGAGACAGAGAGACTTACATGATTGAGCTGACATGTAAGAGACAGAGAGACTTACATGATTGAGCTGACATGTGAGAGATAGAGAGACTTACATGATTGAGCTGACATGTGAGAGACAGAGAGACTTACATGATTGAGCTGACATGTAAGAGACAGAGAGACTTACATGACTGAGCTGGCATGTGAGAGACAGAGAGACTTACATGACTGAGCTGACATGTAAGAGACAGAGAGACTTACATGATTGAGCTGACATGTAAGAGACAGAGAGACTTACATGATTGAGCTGACATGTAAGAGACAGAGAGACTTACATGATTGAGCTGACATGTGAGAGACAGAGACTTACATGACTGAGCTGACATGTGAGAGACAGCGACTTACATGACTGAGCTGACATGTGAGAGATAGAGAGACTTACATGATTGAGCTGACATGTGAGAGATAGAGAGACTTACATGATTGAGCTGACATGTGAGAGACATAGACTTACATGACTGAGCTGACATGTGAGAGATAGAGAGACTTACATGATTGAGCTGACATGTGAGAGACAGAGAGACTTACATGACTGAGCTGGCATGTGAGAGACAGAGAGACTTACATGACTGAGCTGGCATGTGAGAGACAGAGACTTACATGACTGAGCTGACATGTGAGAGACAGAGACTTACATGACTGAGCTGACATGTGAGAGATAGAGAGACTTACATGATTGAGCTGACATGTGAGAGACAGAGAGACTTACATGACTGAGCTGGCATGTGAGAGACAGAGACTTACATGACTGAGCTGACATGTGAGAGATAGAGAGACTTACATGATTGAGCTGACATGTGAGAGATAGAGAGACTTACATGACTGAGCTGACATGTGAGAGACAGAGAGACTCACATGACTGAGCTGGCATGTAAGAGACAGAGAGACTTACATGATTGAGCTGACATGTAAGAGACAGAGAGACTTACATGATTGAGCTGACATGTAAGAGACAGAGAGACTTACATGATTGAGCTGACATGTGAGAGACAGAGACTTACATGATTGAGCTGACATGTAAGAGACAGAGAGACTTACATGATTGAGCTGGCATGTGAGAGACAGAGACTTACATAACTGAGCTGACATGTGAGAGACTTACATGATTGAGCTGACATGTAAGAGACAGAGACTTACATGATTGAGCTGACATGTGAGAGACAGAGACTTACATGACTGAGCTGACATGTAAGAGACCCAGAGACTTACATGATTGAGCTGGCATGTGAGAGACAGAGAGACTTACATGACTGAGCTGGCATGTGTGACACGGGTCTGAAGCCAGGAGGGTAGTGGTCCTGCTTCTGTTGGTGGGCGTAGTGGTTCGGGTATGACGTGAACGCCGACTGTCCGGGCATGGGGTACTTCCCCCCACCCTGCGGTGCTGCCACCTGGTAGCTCAAGGGTGCAGGCTGTGACTGGGGTGGGGTCTGGGGGTAGGGGTGTCCGCTGGAGGTCACATATGTCTGTTGGGGGTATACCCCTGTCTCTATAAATAAAAAAAGACATTGTATGTACGACCTCAACACACAACCTCATCTCAATGTCAAAGTCAGAACAAGTCATGAATAAAATAGCAAAATGTATGTATTACCAACAAGTCTTTAGAAATGTGTAAATTTGTATTAATTAATTTGTTAAATATTACCTAGGTTATAAAATGGTAAAATTAACGAGATATGAATATCTATGCAAAAAGAAATTATTAATAGTCTTTGTGGAGTCAGTGTAAAAGGAAGACATAAAGATTAAGGCTAACAGTTGTTAATAGTAAAACTTTTGTGGTGCCTCAGTGCCTGTGAACCTCAGCTGAGTGGCTCAACAAATGGGAATTATTCAATGTGATATGATGTTGCACAGATGAAGGTGGATTCACTAGTTAAAGGGATACTCCTGTCAGGGAGAGGTTCACAGTAACCTACAGTTACTTACATATGTATAATATACTGGTTGTGCACAGTAAGTGTGCACAAAGATCTTTAATAAACAATTAATTATAGTATAGCTACCAAAAAATATGCTATCTTGGATTCAGGGCGCTGCCATCTTGAGGCACACAACCAGTTATGGTGCATGTACAGTACGTACAAACATCCCATGTGACCCCTGAACAGACATCATGTCTGTCCAGGGGTATTCTATTTGACATATCCAGTATGTCACAGTTTGCTTGCGTCACTATCACAATTACGTGCAAGGCCTCCACCACGCTTTGCCTTTTCCAACAATTCGCCAATGACGTAAGCGATTTTATACATCACTGGTTCTATGCACCAAGATGGCAGTGCCCTGAATCCGAGTACGCATTTGTTGGGTAAAATTATACTGTAATTTTTATTAATGATGTGTCCGCCATTAATATGCACAACCAATATATTATACATATAAGTAAATACTGTGAATGTCTCACTAACTGGAGTATCCCTTTATGACAAGCCAGTGTAAGTGTAGCAGTGGGAGTATTGACGGTGAGACATTCTACCTGTTTTGACGGCCTTGCCATACACTCCACCAGCAGGAGGGTAGGCTTCTGGTTTCACTGCACCCCCGTAGGCCGATGTGGGGTATTTACCCCCTGGGTAAGGGGCGTAGGCTGAGGTAGTGGGTGGGGGAGATGGTGACCGTTGTCTCTTCACCCCCTGAGGACAGACACATAGAAACATTCAGAAGTTGTCACTTGCAGTGTGATATCATGGTTATATACATCACTGCACTAAGATATTATATTTGTGGTGCGTCCTAATTTGTTATGGCATTTAAAACAAGATTATTCTATGAGATATCCACATGCTAAATGTGTAACATCTATCACGTCAAATTTTTGTAAATAAATTGGTGGAAAGTTGCTTTTAGTTACTATTAATTACCTCCATACTCATATTAATTTTAAAAGCTGTATGTACACATACTGGAGGTCGCTATTATACATATAACATTTGTATTGTATTTTTTTAATCAATATTTTTATTTTTATAACTTATTTAATTAATTTCCTGATATATTTATTCAGAATTTTTTAACTTTACACTTATATCTTTACGTTGATCACATCATTGCTTTGATTGCATTATATGTATTGTACTTTTCGTATTTTTTAATTGTATTTTATGTATATATATGGACGACGTCTTGTCTGAAATAAACTTTATTATTATTATTAGTGAATTACCGAATAATCTGAATTTAGTAATAGGTGCCCAGATAAAATACTGTTCACCCTGTCTGTCTGTGTATATCACTCTAAGGCCAGAACTTGTCACGGGAGTCAGACCGAGTCAGTATAAGACCAGGCAGTGCATTAAAAAGGCCAACAGGTTTCAGAAACAAGACCCAGCCTGACACGAGTTGTCTGGTTGAGTACAACACACCTACTGTGGAGCACAGTCAGTGGATCTCCTACCGGGTGTCTGAGGCACTCACTTATTCTATGTTCACAGGCCTCTTTAGACCACTGGCCTCTTTAGACCACTGGCCTCTTTAGACCACTGGCCTCTTTAGACCACTGGCCTCTTTAGACCACTGGCCTCTTTAGACCACAGGCCTCTTTAGACCACTGGCCTCTTTAGACCACTGGCCTCTTTAGACCACTGGCCTCTTTAGACCACTGGCCTCTTTAGACCACTGGCCTCTTTAGACCACTGGCCTCTTGAGACCACTGGCCTCTTTAGACCACTGGCCTCTTGAGACTACTGGCCTCTTTAGACCACTGGCCTCTTTAGACCACTGGCCTCTTTAGACCACTGGCCTCTTGAGACCACTGGCCTCTTTAGACCACTGGCCTCTTGAGACCACTGGCCTCTTACACTACTGGCCTCTTTAGACCACTGGCCTCTTTAGACCACTGGCCTCTTTAGACCACTGGCCTCTTTAGACCACTGGCCTCTTTAGACCACTGGCCTCTTTAGACCACTGGCCTCTTGAGACCACTGGCCTCTTTAGACCACTGGCCTCTTATAATTTAGACCACTGGCCTCTTTAGACAATTGGCACCTCTTTAAACCACTGGCCTCTTGAACCTACTGGCCTATTTTAATTTAGACCTCTAGCCTCTTTCAACCACTGGCCTCTTTAGACCACTAGCCTGCCTATTTAAACCATTGGCCTCTTTAGACTATTGGGCTCGTTAAGCTACTGGCCTCTTCTAATTCTTCTAATAACTGCCCTCGCTTGATAACTCTTTAAACCGCTTTAGACCTTTGGCCTTTTTAAATCATTGGCCTCATTCATCTTACACCACTGTCCTCTTTAAACCACTGGCCTCTTTCACTTTAAACCATTGGCCTCTTTCACTTTAAACCATTGGCCTCTTTCACTTTAAACCATTGGCCTCTTTCACTTTAAACCATTGGCCTCTTTCACTTTAAACCATTGGCCTCTTCAGATGACTGGCTTTAATTTAACAATTCCAATTGTTAGTGGATCCAATGCATTTATGAAAACACGATAGGTACTTGGTTATGTTTGTTTTTATTTATAATTCTTTATGTTATGGAAGTATTGAAGGGGCATCTACTTGACATACTGACGAGATGTACTGTTGGTGTGGTAGGGACATGTACTTGACCTACCGTGATGTATTGTTGGTGTGGTAGGGACATGTACTTGATGTACCGTGATGTATTGTTGGTGTGGTAGGGACATGTACTTGACCTACCGTGATGTATTGTTGGTGTGGTAGGGACATGTACTTGATGTACCGTGATGTATTGTTGGTGTGGTAGGGACATGTACTTGATGTACCGTGATGTACTGTTGTTGTGGTAGGGACATGTACTTGATGTACCGTGATGTACTGTTGTTGTGGTAGGGACATGTACTTGATGTACCGTGATGTATTGTTGGTGTGGTAGGGACATGTACTTGACCTACCGTGATGTATTGTTGGTGTGGTAGGGACATGTACTTGATGTACCGTGATGTACTGTTGGTGTGGTAGGGACATGTACTTGATGTACCGTGATGTACTGTTGGTGTGGTAGAGACATGTACTTGATGTACCGTGATGTACTGTTGTTGTGGTAGGGACATGTACTTGACCTACCGTGATGTATTGTTGGTGTGGTAGGGACATGTACTTGATGTACCGTGATGTATTGTTGGTGTGGTAGGGACATGTACTTGACCTACCGTGATGTATTGTTGGTGTGGTAGGGACATGTACTTGATGTACTGTGATGTACTGTTGGTGTGGTAGGGACATGTACTTGACCTACCGTGATGTATTGTTGGTGTGGTAGAGACATGTACTTGACCTACCGTGATGTACTGTTGGTGTGGTAGGGACATGTACTTGACCTACTGTGATGTACTGTTGGTGTGGTAGGGACATGTACTTGACCTACTGTGATGTACTGTTGGTGTGGTAGAGACATGTACTTGACCTACCGAGATGTACTGTTGGTGTGGTAGAGACATGTACTTGACCTACTATGATGTACTGTTGGTGTGGTAGAGACATGTACTTGACCTACCGAGATGTACTGTTGGTGTGGTAGAGACATGTACTTGACCTACTGTGATGTACTGGTGGTATGGTAGAGACATGTACTTGACCTACCGAGATGTACTGTTGGTGTGGTAGAGACATGTACTTGACCTACTGTGATGTATTGTTGGTGTGGTAGGGACATGTACTTGACCTACTGTGATGTACTGGGGGTATGGTAGAGACATGTACTTGACCTACCGAGATGTACTGTTGGTGTGGTAGAGACATGTACTTGACCTACCGTGATGTACTGTTGGTGTGGTAGGACATGTACTTGACCTACTGTGATGTACTGTTGGTGTGGTAGGACATGTACTTGACGTACCGTGATGTACTGTTGGTGTGGTAGGACATGTACTTGACCTACTGTGATGTACTGTTGGTGTGGTAGGGACATGTACTTGACCTACTGTGATGTACTGTTGGTGTGGTAGGACATGTACTTGACGTACCGTGATGTACTGTTGGTGTGGTAGGACATGTACTTGACCTACCGTGATGTACTGTTGGTGTGGTAGGACATGTACTTGACCTACCGTGATGTACTGTTGGTGTGGTAGGACATGTACTTGACCTACTGTGATGTACTGTTGGTGTGGTAGAGACATGTACTTGACATACCGTGATGTACTGTTGGTGTGGTAGGGACATGTACTTGACCTACCGTGATGTACTGTTGGTGTGGTAGGACATGTACTTGACCTACCGTGATGTACTGTTGGTGTGGTAGGGACATGTACTTGACCTACTGTGATGTACTGTTGGTGTGGTAGGACATGTACTTGACCTACCGTGATGTACTGTTGGTGTGGTAGGGACATGTACTTGACCTACCGTGATGTACTGTTGGTGTGGTAGGGACATGTACTTGACCTACCGTGATGTACTGTTGGTCTGGTAGGGACATGTACTTGACCTACCGTGATGTACTGTTGGTGTGGTAGGGACATGTACTTGACCTACCGTGATGTACTGTTGGTGTGGTAGGGACATGTACTTGACCTACCATGATGTACTGTTGGTGTGGTAGGGACATGTACTTGACCTACCGTGATGTACTGTTGGTGTGGTAGGACATGTACTTGACCTACCGTGATGTACTGTTGGTGTGGTAGGGACATGTACTTGACCTACCGTGATGTACTGTTGGTGTGGTAGAGACATGTACTTGACCTACTGTGATGTACTGTTGGTGTGGTAGGGACATGTACTTGACCTACCGTGATGTACTGTTGGTGTGGTAGGGACATGTACTTGACCTACCGTGATGTACTGTTGGTGTGGTAGGGACATGTACTTGACCTACTGTGATGTACTGTTGGTGTGGTAGGGACATGTACTTGACCTACCGTGATGTACTGTTGGTGTGGTAGGGACATGTACTTGACCTACTGTGATGTACTGTTGGTGTGGTAGGGACATGTACTTGACCTACCGTGATGTACTGTTGGTGTGGTAGAGACATGTACTTGACCTACCATGATGTACTGTTGGTGTGGTAGGGACATGTACTTGACCTACCGTGATGTACTGTTGGTGTGGTAGGGACATGTACTTCACCTACCGTGATGTACTGTTGGTGTGGTAGGGACATGTACTTGACCTACCGTGATGTACTGTTGGTGTGGTAGGGACATGTACTTGACCTACCGTGATGTACTGTTGGTGTGGTAGGGACATGTACTTGACGTACCGTGATGTACTGTTGGTGTGGTAGGGACATGTACTTGACCTACCGTGATGTACTGTTGGTGTGGTAGGGACATGTACTTGACCTACCGTGATGTACTGTTGGTGTGGTAGGGACATGTACTTGACCTACCGTGATGTACTGTTGGTGTGGTAGGGACATGTACTTGACCTACCGTGATGTACTGTTGGTGTGGTAGGGACATGTACTTGACGTACCGTGATGTACTGTTGGTGTGGTAGGGACATGTACTTGACCTACCGTGATGTACTGTTGGTGTGGTAGGGACATGTACTTGACCTACCGTGATGTACTGTTGGTGTGGTAGGGACATGTACTTGACCTACCGTGATGTACTGTTGGTGTGGTAGAGACATGTACTTGACCTACCGTGATGTACTGTTGGTGTGGTAAGGGCATGTACTTGACCTACCGTGATGTACTGTTGGTGTGGTAAGGACATGTACTTGACCTACCGTGATGTACTGTTGGTGTGGTAAGGGCATGTATTTGACCTACCGTGATGTACTGTTGGTGTGGTAGGGACATGTACTTGACCTACCGTGATGTACTGTTGGTGTGGTAAGGGCATGTATTTGACCTACCGTGATGTACTGTTGGTGTGGTAGGGACATGTACTTGACCTACCGTGATGTACTGTTGGTGTGGTAAGGGCATGTATTTGACCGGCCGTCCACTCATTGGTCCTCCGGGCATGAAGATGGGGTGGCCAGGCATGGGCAGAGTGGGGGTGTGGTATTGCTGGGGCATGGCCAACAACTCACTGCAAGGGAACACAACTTGTTACTTGTGGTTACCATAGCAACCGTGCTTCTAATGACAACATGAGACAACCCACTGATGTGTGTATCAGTGTGTTAATATTGTGATATTAAGTTCTTAAAGGTAGAATTCTACTTCCACTGATCAATATTAATAAAGAGTTATAAGTAGTTTATTTGACACAATAAGATAAGGCTGAGGATTGGCTACTGCATTATAGTCTGAATAAATAACTACATTTATCGATAAAATAACTACCCGGGTAGTAAAAAGGTGACACTCGAGCGCCATTTTAAACTGGTTAAGAAACACATATAACAAATTGTTCATCAAGGTATGACAAAATGTTCATCAATGTATAAAAAAAAGTTTGTCAACATATAACAAACGTTTGCAACATATAACAAAATGTTCATCAATGTATAACAAATTGTTCATCAACATATAACAAACGCCCGTCACCTGTGGTCCTTCATCTGCGCCCGCTTGCGAGACTCGTCCTCCTGGTGCAGCACCTTCTTGAGCTGAGAGAACAACTCGTGCTTCTCCTGTTTCAACTGCTCCATCTTGTGCTGCAGCTGGCTGATCTGTCACATGACACACGGGTCACATGACACATGGGTACAGTCACATGACACACGGGTACAGTCACATGACACACGGGTACAGTCACATGACACACGGGTAGTCACATGACACACGGGTACAGTCACATGACACACAGGTACAGTCACATGACACACGGGTAGTCACATGACACACGGGTAGTCACATGACACACGGGTACAGTCACATGACACACGGGTACAGTCACATGACACATGGGTACAGTCACATGACACACAGGTACAGTCACATGACACATGGATACAGTCATATGACACATGGGTAACATGACATATGGGTACAGTCACATGACACATGGGTACAGTCACATGACACATGGATACAGTCATATGACACATGGGTAACATGACACATGGGTACAGTCACATGACACATGGGTCACATGACACACGGGTACAGTCACATGACACACGGGTACAGTCACATGACACACGGGTATAGTCACATGACACGTGGGTCACATGACACACAGGTCACACGACAAACGGTTGTAGTCACATGACACATGGGTACAGTCACATGACACACAGGTATAGTCACCATACACTCGGGTACAGTCACATGACACATGGGTATAGTCACATGACACAGGGTATAATCACATGACACATGGGTATAGTCACATCACTCACATGACACACAAGTGTACTGCTACATCTCCATTAAAATCATGGCTATGACAGGTGTATACATCCTCCGTTTTTGACGTGACATGACTCAATAATAAATATACAAGACAGCTAAATATGGTGTCTAGATGATACACAATTCAGATGCTGGGACCAGATCTACTGGGACACTGAGGGATTTAACATGGATGATAAATTTTGCAAATTGAACAGCCTCATAATTATGATTGGAACCAGTAAATACAGGATGAATAATTTTACAAATATCACACACGTAAAGGTTTGAACAAATGTTTGTAAATATCGTTTGATGAAATGGGTTGGTATATAGGAAATATGTGAACATTAATTGGTCCCATCTGTGTGATTGTCACATCAATTGACAGTTTAGATAACGGCATAAACTAGACAGTATCAGCTGTATGAGTCAATAGCTCCGCTAGGACCATAGCTTTATGCAGAGACCTGTCCTCCCGTCATTTGGACGGGTAAAAACGAATATGGGCGGGTAGAAATATGGGTGGATGGGTGGTGGACGGGTACAAAAATTAAGGAGCAAAGTCTTCCAAAACCATAGATATTATTAATTATGCCTTGAAAGTGAGCGTAAATGGTGTCACGTGTGTGTTTGTTGTCCTTTTCAGGTAAAAAAATACATTTAAAGTTTGTGAACTGGCTTAACAGTTAACATCCACATGTCCACCAAAACATGTGTGACTGGCAATAATTTGATCCTGCATAAAGCCTTGGCCAGGACCTACCTGGTCCTTTGTCTGCTCCAGAGTGAGGCTGTCTTCAGCTTCTTTTTTCCTCCTCAATTCCTTTTCTTTCTTCTGTCGTTCCAGTGCCTCATCGTGCTCTTGCTCTGTAACCATGGTAACAGAGTGAATCATTGTGTGGCAGGGGATACCGTAACTACTACGATCCAGTCCCATGAGTAAAAATCAGCATTTGTATTCCTTAATGTTTGAAATCTGAAAGGATTGTATATTAAGGTTATGAAGCCACTGGCCAAGGGTGCCGGTTGATTTCATAAATTACTGGCCCACCAAAAAGTCACTGGCCTGAGTTCTGTGGGAATTTGTTCAATATAACATGCACTCTATCTGTGGCAGAGCAGTTCAATGGATACTCACTAGATGTCACTACATGAAAGCGTGATCCAGTTAGATGCGGTTCTTCATCGCATAACTCGATACCCGCTGGTGTCCATATTGTTTATTTAAATTAATGGTGTCTACAGGGTTTATTCATAAACAAGGCATAATGACTATTAGTAACCAAGAGAGGCAAACCTCATAATTTGGCACATACCTTGCTTCTTTTTGTTCCGTTCATTCATGATGTGACGTTTGAGGGCCTGATACATGGAACAGGTCATCTTGGGCCTCTCTATCATTGAGGTCGGCATGATGGAAGCAGCACCAACGTGTCTCTAGAGACAGATGTCCTTTATGAAGAGAACATTGGTAAGTACAAGGGAAAGAGGCAAGTGACGCCAACTAGAAAATGTAGTCACAACAAACATTATAACAGATGAATAACATACAACTAAAACAGGTTAACACTGAAATCTACATAACAATGCTGAATAGCAAGATTAAATTAGATTTTTGTTAATGCTGAGCAGTGCCAAATGTCCATCGAACAGCAAAATTAATTTAGATGAATTAAGATTTTTGTTAATTTAACAAGATTGCCACCTAGAGACTCAACTCTAGATGGCAAGTGGACTAGGAAGCCCTTTGGCTTATCGAGAGTCAAACCTATCTATTTAAGTATACCCCGCCCTTCTTATGTATATGTCGATTTTATTTTTAAATATATTAACACTACTAGCACCTACACAATCAGCTGATAATCTGTTCCAGTCATTTACTGTTCTTTGTGAAAATGGAAATTTTCTAATATCTAGTCCTTCTCTCTTCCTTGACCAAGAAAAAAAAATTCTGACAATATTTAACAAGATTTAACAAGATTGCCACCTAGAGAATCAACTCTAGATGGCAGGTGGACAAGGAAGCCGTTTGGCTTATCGAGAGTCCAACCTATCTATCTAAGTATACCCTGCCCGTCTTAGGTATATGTCAATTTTATTTTTAAACATATTAACACTTCTAGCACCTACACAATCAGCTGATAATTTGTTCCATTCGTTTACTATTCTTTGGGAAAATGAAAATTTTCTAATATCTAGTCTACACTGCTTCTTTGCTAATGCAACTCCATGTCCTCTAGTCCTTCTCTCTTCCTTGACCGTGAAAAAAATATTTCTGTCAATATTTTCATACCCATTCAATATTTTAAAAACCTCAATCTGATCTCCTCTCAATCTTCTGGTTTCTAGTGTTGTTAGACCACATTCTTTTAGACGCATTTCATAACTAATATTCCTGAGTTTTTGTATCATTTTTGTTGCTCTCCTTTGTACTCTTTCTAGCATATCAATATCCTTCTTGCGATATGGCCTCCATGCTTGTATACAATATTCTAAATGAGGCCTAACTATTGTTTTATAAAGCGGTATTATTAGTTCTTTTTCTTTGTATACTATATTTCGCCTAATTAATCCAAGAATTTGGTTTGCCTTCGCTGCTGCAATTCCACACTGCTCTGATACCTTCATGTCAGCACTAATGGTTAAACCTAAGTCCTTTTCCTTTACAGTAGTATTTAGTACAGTACCACCCATTGTATATTGTGCATTTTCATTCCCATGTCCTGTGTGGAGGCACTTACACTTTCCAAAGTTAAACAGCATTTGCCATTTCTCAGACCATTCTATCAACTTATTTAGATCATCTTGTAAATGCTGTCTATCTGCATCACTTTTTATTTTCCTAAACACTTTTGTGTCGTCCGTTTTCATACCCTTTCAATATTTTAAACACCTCAATCTGATCTCCTCTCAATCTTATGGTTTCTAGTGTTGCTAAACCACATTCTTTTAGACGCATTTCATAACTATTATTCCTGAGTAGTGAGTATTGGTAAAATTTGGGTTGTTACTCTTTGTAGCATATCTTTTTTTTTTCTGTATCAATATCCTTCTTGCGATATGGCCTCCATGTGTATATGGTGAACAACTTTTCAGTGAGTAACTGTCTGGTTTTTAATTTCCACAGTGAACAATTGTCCCAATATCCCGTCTGGTCGGGGAAATAACCACTCCCACCTGGCATTTCCGTATTTCGTTGTGAATTTACAATTACAGCTTGGCCTTGGCCAATATATTCACTTGAATTTGTTTAAGATTTCTTGAAAAAAGTCGCATATTATGTATCTGTCAAAACACGCGTTTGCCTTTAAAACGTGGCGAAGCTGTCCACAATCAAAGAAATTACAAAACTCCATTACTTACTTTAATTACGATTATAATATATGAAACATATCTATTATCGCCCACTGTCGCTTTACACGGAGATTATTTGCAGTTTGAACACCGTATAATTTGCAGACTGAACCACCGTATTCGAATTTTAAATCAATATTACACACTGTCTATGTAATTACCTTCAGAAACGTGTTGACAGCACCCGTCACCTGACACAAGAACAACAAAATGTACTAAGTTGTATATTTTTTTAGATCTCAGTGACCTAAATTATTCAGAATCCGGGACGTGGCGCCACTGGTACCTAGCTGTGGCCAAGTATATTTGTTTACTTCCTAGTTGACCGTCATGTCAAAGTATAACATTTGGAGCTGACTCACACGAGCACGGAAGACTGTTTTATCAAGTATTCAGAATACAAAATTCACGCAAGCAGTCGCTAGCATAAGACAATTAGAAGTAAGACCATATTTGAAAAAAATCTAAAATAAATTGAATTTGTCTGTTAATTATTAAAATGTTGAGAGCATATTAACCTCCACGCACGTACTGACCACAAAAGTGTTCTGCTGGAAAATTCGTGACATTTTAATACCTTAGTTTCCCATAAACCGCTTTTAATTCTGAGACCCCATAATATAATATTTATTTATTCATTTATGCTAGAATTAGTCAGTGATCTAGTCGCCAATCGTGATGAGTGCATATTTACATCAGTCACATCACCAATTAAAATAACATCCTATTAAAATAACATCCTCCCTATATCAACACGCAGAAAAACCGACTAACATCTTATAATTTGACAGCTGCAGCGCTGCACAAAATTAAAATGTCTACTCACTCAAGACTATATACATGTCATCACAGAAATTCAGATAATCATAATAAAATTATATTAATTAATAAAAATTAAATATATAATGCCGCATTAGACCCGGGGTGTAGCTGATGTAACAATTTGAATTAAATTCCCGCACATCGACCTTTTTACAAGGGCACATTATGGATCTACGGTTATATCAGTCCTACTGACCGCAAAAAAAGGTTAGAATAAGGCTCTTATGCATTACAAAGGAAAGTGAAACAATAATTAATTAATTAATTGATCCATCGCCTGGTGCCGTATAATGTATGTATGTATGTATGTATGTATGTATGTATGTATGTATATATGTATGTATGTATGTATGTATGTATGTATGTATGTATGTATGTATGTATGTATGTATGTATGTATGTATGTATGTATGTATGTATGTATGTATGTATGTATGTATATATATATATATATATACATATATATATATATATATATATACGTGTATATATATTACATATATATATATATATATATATATATATATATATATATATATATATATATATATACGTGTATATATATATATATATATATAGCGATCGAATATTAATTTTATATACTTACAAGTATAGGTAGTAATTATGGTCTGTTTGCTAGACTATAAAGCAATATCGTTAATGTTTTCAATGACAATTCATAATTATAATCAAAATTTCATTTTTACATGTGTTCACGACAATAATTATGAAAAAACAGGTGCCTTACATTTTTTTGAACTGTTTAATTGTAATGACTTAAATTTTAGCACACGAATTATCCCCTTGACTCACTTTCGTTATGTTGTTGGCAGGGGTTAGTAGTTTCCATGAAACTTTGAAGAGTTGTGGGTACACATGCTTCAATCTCTGTCAAATATACCCTGTGAAATAGCCTGGATTTTGTTTCAGAAAAACGAAACCACTGCATGCTGAGCCACTGTTTCCAAGAAAAATTCTACTTTTAAGCCGCAGCGAATCACGTGACGTGCTGAACATGAGAAACACCGTGCAATGACTCACTCGTGTGACGTGGTAACAGTGCAGTTCGACTCAGACGTCAGACGACAGTAGACGTGTTGGCCGCGCCACCGGAAAGCCGAGATGACGGTCGGTGTACATTAATGAGTACGGTCGTCAGTGAGTCGATCGACAGACATTTCATAAACAGACCACAGTCGTGCTTTTTCGTGATCAGAAGAGTTGTGGTGAGGCGGGACAAAAACCAGGCCGACATCGTGTGTCCAAAGTTCATTCCTTGGTGCAGCTATGCCTTGATTACAGGTTTGCAATTGCTTTCATTTTCATGTCGTTACGCTTTTGCACATTATATTTGTACAGCAACCTACATTGACGTAATTTTTGGTTTAATACTAATCTATCAGTCGACACGAACAACATTTCGAAAACCTGTGGGCATTTTAAAGTACCGATTGCTTTTTATTTATGAAGCTTCTGGAATAATTAAAAAATATTATATTTTACATTGTCGATAGCTTGTGTCTCCAGGCCATTATAATTAGTCTTCTCTTAGACGTTTTTGAATGTGCCCCACTATGCGTCCCCTAGATAAAAAAAAATTATCATTAGAACCCCCGCCCCACCCGTCTTCCGATTTCACAAGCGAAACTGCTTAAACGAAAGAGAAACTGGAGTTGTGACATTTTACAACAATAATCCAATGTCAAGATTCGAAACAGCGTGATAGCATGACAGCGGAGACGACCTTCTTTGGCGTCGCACAAACTGGACATTTTATGAGCTCCCCCCTCCCCAACTAGTCTACTCTCTCTTGATCCGCCTCTGTGTCTGTTGGAGTACTCTATGTTTCAAATAGTGTCAAATTTGTGTAAATGGTCCGGATATATAGTTATTTGTCACACGTCAAGAGTCAACGTCACCCAATCATGCAGAAAGTCCGCGTACCAGTGGTAGCTAGCTTTCACAAGTGAGGCCAAATATAAAAGAAACTTGTTTCTCGTCCCCACCCTCTTCATTTTTGGTGCCGCCTCCTTATTTGCTGTTGAACACAAATTAAACGTGTTTTCGGACATGGGAATAACTATCTCGACAAGTGATGCGCGGCATATTTACTGTGCGAAGAGTGTAGGACTATTTCTAGTATCCAAGCCATTCCCGAAACCACGCTTTTTAACATACACTAATGTGGTTGCAACTCATGTGAATTGTGAATACTAATTCAAAACATGTTAGTTATTAAACATATCATATGATATTATTACTATTATTTTAAAAACACATTTAAACACCCTTTAGGCTCGATTTCTTCATGTCTAACATGGTATCAATGACATATCGTGACTTTTAAGTATCATCTCATATCCGTCAGAGTAATATGAAAGGAGCGAGCTAATTACATAAACCACATTTTCAACTACTGACATGTTCCGTAAAAGTGTACATTTTGCACATGCGTTGTGATCACTTTCTATACAATGTGCATGTCAAAACGAGTTATTTTTAACATGGGCCCAGATAGTTTTTTAACGTTTATAATAAGAGCGATATTTATGCGTTCCACTAGACCGATAGATCCATACCAGGTTCCCAGTTCCTTATTTGGAAGATCACGTGAACGATCACGAGAATGACCGCGTGAACGATCACATGAACAACCACTTGAACGATCACGTGTACGATTCGCGTACACGTCTACCGTGTCAAACTGGTTCAAAACTCGTGAAATCTGGCAAAACACGTGTATTCACATAAACACACGTGAATACATTGGTGAAGCCTTACCAGTTATTAACCGATATGGCAAAAGTATGTGTGCCAAACTGATTGGAAACTGGTTCCTTGTTTACTGGAATATTATATGATGATTCTAGATTGTTAAGCAGATAATGCCACAAAATAACAGTGAAATTCGGCAAGATCCGCCATTGTCAACAGCGTCGTCGCGCGCTCTGCTCCTACGTGTTGGTGTGCACCCGAATATCACCGATACAGTATCAAATAGGGCACCTTTGATTTAGGTGCACATTAACGCAATTAAAACCAGGTTCTGACAAATCTGGCAAAACTGGAAATTGGTCAGTAAGGGGTCGCTTCAAGTTAAAATGCATGAATTCTTCTTGGGAAAATTGTTTCCGCCTAGTTTCCGAAATATACCGAAATACACATTTATTAAAATTAGACATTTCTGCCTCTCGCGAGACACCGGGATGTAACACGCGTCGAAATGTTCAAATTAGCTCACATATTCATCCGCTCGTGAGTCATATAGGGCCTATATCTATTACAGCCAAACATCCTTCCGCTCATTAACTTTATCTAGCAATCCTCCATTTTGCACTCAGTGAGTCAGGGCAGCAAAACTGAAACCGGGAATCTGCCTAACGTTTCTGATAACATCTACACCTCGAATGATCAACAATTCCCAATAATGAGTTTACGTGCATATTGCTGCTTATTAAAATTGATAAATTCACCATAGGAAGTTCCAACTTCCCAGCGGAAAATCGACTCGAAATTACTTTGGTTATCATGTGCAATTTGATCTTGCGCATTGACCGGGCAACTACTATTTTGCATCCTTGTGTTGCTCAGTTAATAACCATCGTCGATCAGTACGCACATTGAGAATGAAGACATTTTCGTATCCTGTCACCAATTAGGCTGCAGCCAGCTTGGTGCTTATCGCTTGCGGCAGAAGTGGAGGATTTTGGGTCACTTAATCTTATTTGAATGTCAAATTTCGCTGTCAATGCTCAGGCTGCTGTGAAGGGAAGTGCTACGCATAATTAATCATGTTCCTCTGTCTCATTCATGACGTGTTTGCTATTTCAGACAAAATGGGGTAGGCACTTGTGGAAGTTCACTGCCGGCGTCATGGCAAGGCGTCGTACACCGCCGTTGCTCTGTCACCGAGAAAACAACAAGTTGTCATCTAGAAGGGCAGCAATGTGGCAAAATATACCCGTGATATGGTATGTCGATAAGCATGCATTATATGTGTTACTTAAACTAATTTAATTGTTAGTAATTAGTAGAAGGGATTTACAATCATGAATCATATATTTGTACTGTCTTGGGTTACTGGTACATGATACATTCTATGTCCCCATTTCTGCACGTTTTATCAGCACATGATAATGTTTTTAATACTTCTGCCTGCTGGATTGATGATTAATTTTTAGCTATATTATTATAATTTTAATAATTACTTAATATAATTATGTACTTTCTTCTTCACGGTCCAGTAAATAGTGATGGTTTCCGTTCAGCTCCCGCCATCTTCTACTGCGCTCTGGAAGGTAGTAGATGTCACACCACGAGAGGACTGGTGTGACATCCGCTACCTTCCAGAGGGCAGTAGATGATCGATAAAGATGGTGGGAGCTGAACGGAAACCATCATTATGTCCCCATTTCTGCACATTTGACCAGCACATGTGAATGTTTCTTTCTTCTTCACGGTCCAGTAAATAGGGATGGTTTCTGTTCAGCTGCCGCCATCTTTATCGATCACCTACTGCCCTATTGGAGGTAGTGAATGTCACACCAGTCCTCTCCTGAATGTTATCTTCTCGCCTTACTCTCTGACTTCGTCTTTCCCTTCTTCCTGCCACAGGGTACGGTGTCTTGCAGGGTGGTTTATGAGGTTGAACCAGTAACGTAACTTCAGCTTATGTTTCTTGATTGTCGTCAATATGTCTTCGAAGGGCCCCATAGCTTTTGTAATTATGTTGCGGGCTTCAATGGTGGTGATTAGGTCCTGGTATGAGCTACATAGATTCTTGCAGCAGCATCACATCTGTGTTACCTGGACGTACTCTTCTTTGTAAATGACGTCTGCTGTGAAAGAACACTGACATCACGAGAGAGAGAGAGAGAGAGAGAGAGAGAGACAGAGAGAGAGAAAGAGAGAGAGAGAAAGAGAGAGAGAGAGAGAGAGAGGGAGAGAGGGAGAGAGAGAGACAGAGAGAGAGAGAAAGAGAGAGAGAGAGAGAGAGGGAGAGAGACAGAGACAGAGAGAGAGAAAGAGAGAGAGAGAGAGAGAGCGCGCGCGCGAGAGCGAGAGCGAGAGCGAGAGCGAGCATCTATCTGAATTAGTATTTAAGTGAAGCTAAATTTGTTGCACTTCTATATGTTTTTTTTACTTTTACACGCTCCTGTTCTTTATTGATCTTCGCATTTTCTCCAACAGTTTCACTAGTACACCGTTGCTTATGTATGGTCTAGGAGGATCGCACAGTTGGTCGTAAACGCCTTCTACTTCATTGTCATCGTAATTAAACTTTGGGGCTTAAGTTTGAATGATGTTGATTTTAAAGGGGGTTGTCCTTAACGGATTGGTGGGGAGTCAACTGAATATTAAGCGGCGACACATCGCACTGTTCAAAGTGTTTAGTAAGAATAAACCATATGTCATGTCCGTACATGTTAGCTAGTCATCTCTGTCAGGGTAGTAGGTCGATCGACCGTCGTCAGTTGTGGCATCTGAAAGTTCTTCCAATGTACTGATTAACACATCTACTTGAGATAATCCGATATTTAGGTTTAATAACTTAAAAACCTAATTATGCAACATATGTTATAATACTTTGCACTCTACAAAAATGGATCGTAACTTATTTTATTTCATTTTTCTCAAAGGTATGTTACTGTAGGGATGCTAATGTTTCCTAGTACGTATATACGTACATATAAAACATTGAATGAACATTAATAAATGTAGTATACAATAGTTTGCAGATACTGAAGCCTTAGGAAGCATGGCTGAGCCAAGCCGCTTCCAGGACAGCGGCTACGTGAACTGGCTGAAAGCGGGCCAGGCACTGGTCTGCACGGCCGAAGGCATCTATGACTTCTGCAATGGCACGATCAAGAACTATCACTTAGCGCTGCACCATAAGTTCCCACGCCATCCGTGTGACGGACCTTGTCAGTATGTAGCTCCTTTGGTTCTGTCATAATTGCATAGCAATTTTAGAAGCCTACAAACCGTACGGTGTAGGATTGGAGGCTTCCCCACTTTTTTCCATTCTTTCGAAATTAAATAATAATTTTTATCGACACTGGTACGGCTGTGTGACTTCATCAGGAAGAGAATGAGGGGAGAGAAAGTGCTGCTGTAGTTGCAGTACTTTTAGCGTTCGAGGGTAGATGTGTAAAACTGTACTGATGCGTTTATTTGACTCATGTAGTTGTGATACCACTACGCCGACTGAATCGTTTGAGGATGCTTCCCGCTTATAACGAATACACAGTGTCACGTGATACAACCAACTTCATGATAACTTACTTCCACTCTGTATCTGATGTTGTATATCCTCCTTCTAAGTGTTTGGATATAGTTATGGTCACAAATGTTGAATGAATGATATAATGCATGGGTACCGTTTGTAAGCAGTATGTTTACAATTTGCCGTGCTTTAGAACTACGTGGATACATTGTTTCGTGACGGGTATTCTAAAGATATGCTACTTATGTTAATTGTGAGTAACGCTCTGTCGAATGTGCTGAACATAAGGACTTAATGAAACTGATTCACTACGATTTATTAAATTAACCTCTATGACAAATTGTGATAAGAGAACAGATACACATCACGCGTATATTATTTGCCAGGGAGCAGAGTTTATGTTCTGCTTGTATCACACGGCATTCGAACTGGGAAGATGACATACGCCGCCAGCTGACACCAGGCTGGGTCCCTAGTTGGGCAAACTCAGACGTGTCTCTATGGGAGAGCGAGGCGTGGGAGCTGGCGAAGATCTTTATGGCTGAAGGTCACAAGTCATTCAGAGCCGGAGGAGGGGACACCATCGCGTTGCTACAGTTGGTGACCAACTGTCAGCTGTTTGCCTCCTCCATCGCCAACAGACAGTCGTTTGAGGATGCAAGTATCTACGTATTCATTAAAGAGTTTGCCATAATTTTATAATTCATTCTAAATATCAATATTTCGAGGTTGGTTTATTAATTCATTATCAATTGTGTGCATTTGTCCAAACATATGCGTTAAAGATCGTTATGTAAGGCCACTGTATAAGACTTAGTATGATGATTTAGAAAACTAATTTGACACCTTATACTTAGCTGTTCGTGTAATGATTGCTCAAGTCATTGCAAAATTTGCTTATATTTTAATAAGCCAGCCAAGTGTTATATGCAACATCGCCGATTACACTAAAGCTAGAAATGTTTTGTATTGTTGTCTTTCTGCAGGTGAAAGAGATCCGAAAGACACTGTTCCAGTCTGCTGATTTCAAACTCACTACCACCGAGTTGAAGGATCACATCAAGGCAATGGTGACTTTACTGGAAGATCCGACCGAGCTGAAGAACGACGCCCACGCCACCCAAGCCGTGCAGCAACTTCACATGGTAAAACAAAACTACTGAACTGGAATAAGAACTAAAATAAGCATGCATTGAACAGTGTTCCTTAATGCAAAACAACAACAAGATATGTAGTAAAACACTATTCCATGTGCCTTTATACAAACGAGTTACCTATTCTACTGAACTAATGTCATACGAATAACATAACGACCTTGTAACTCCATATAGCATTTGCAAATATGTGTGTTTCTTTGGTTGTTGTTGAGAATATGCATGTGTTCAATGACATGCTATAACATTAATAATGATTTGTATTCGTATTATGCCCAACATTATGCCCATATCCAACACTGTCTATAGTCAGGTAATCATTTATTCAGCTGAGTAAACTGGAGCAATGTAGAGTGAAAAAACTTGCCCAAGGTTTTAACACCGCAACCAGGATTCGAACCCGGGTTCTCGTAGTCGAGAGTCCGAAGCTGTACCCCTGAGCCACTGCGCTCTACGCAGGGATTACTATAATGAACTGGTAAATCTTTATTATATAATTTGGATGTTAATTGCTGTTAGAAATCTGATATGTCCAATTTTATATAAATCTAATGATTTGTATTATGATAAAGAATAGTGTGATATAAATTTAGTAACATAATAAATTCATTCTTATTGGTAAACAAGTTACTATTTTATCTCCTATCTGATTAATATGGCTGGATGAAATGTAGAAGTAGAACTACTGGATTTTCCTTAATTTTGTTATGATAGATACATAAAATCTAGTAAATTGTGGTCATTACATAGGTTCAAGATTTCCATTTTGTGACTTATAAATGACTCAGTTTGGTTCTATTAAAGATTGAAGCACGACCACTACAAACAAACGACCCACAAGTCCTTGACCTTGAGCGAATGCTGTGGAAACAGAAGATTGACTGCATCAACCAGGATCAGTCGCTGAGTCAACAACAGGTAGTTACGCAATATCCAAATTACTGATGTGTTTAATAATGACATATGTGTTTGTGTGTTTGTGTGTGTGTGTGTGTGTGTGTGTGTGTGTGTGTGTGTGTGTGTGTGTGTGTGTGTGTGTGTGTGTGTGTGTGTGTGTGTGTGTGTGTGTGTGTGTGTGTGTGTGTGTGTGTGTGTGTGTGTGTGTGTGTGTGTGTGTGTGTGTGAGTCACAGATAAACATTATTTATACTGTTTTTAACTAAATACATCTGGTTCATGTAAACATTCAGCGAAGCCTGCAAATAAATATACATAGACAGTAAAAGGAAACGGGACTAATTTATTTGCGTTCGTTTTTCATAATTCTTTATCAAAGTAAGCAGAGCACTATTTGATGAAACGTTGTTTTTTGCTCTTGGAGATTTGTAGTTACCAAAGAAATTTAAAACAAACATTAGGTGTTCTGTGCGGTTTCGCAATTACTGTTATTGTTGTTAGAAGCCTTTGTGGGTATTCCCATTCTCTTTATAATATTAGAATCATCTAGAAGAAGGTGAATACCAGCTATAACAACAAAAAGCCATGCGGTTAGTAAAGAAGGCGAAGCGACGATCTTGTGACGTCATTTCGCGCCGTTCTGGCAGTTGTTAACGTGCAATGGAACCAGGCATTACCATACTATGGTTGTGGTACATTCTGCTCTGTACAACAATATAAGTACAATTTTTGAAACAATTGGCTACTGAAGGTTGTCGATTTCATAGTTATGCAAAAAGTAAAAGTTAGCCCAGGTCCAAGCTCTACACATCCCAGCTGTTTATTACAGGGTATGGGTTTATATCCATATGCATAAACGTGTATGGAGTCTTACCATAATGGTGGTTTTGTTATTTTTAGTTGAACAACGTCATTGGCTTTGTCACTGCACAGAGTGATCTCTACAGTGCTTTCCACGCGGAGATCGACTCTTTGAAATCCCACGTGGACAAGGAACGCACAAGAACGGATGAAATGCAAGGTTCGTTAATATTAATATGTACTGTTTATTACAAATCCTGTCACTGGATTATCGCAACCACCACAAAGAGTCACTTTCGTGCACAAATAGCCTAATAGAGCGAAAATGCAAATTCACTGGCAACTGGGAGGAAATGCACTTACAATAATTGAGGTTGCCATATTGATATTTGTGCTACTGTAAGAAAGACGTAATATTATGCAGAGTTAATTTCCTTAAATAAGTCCTAATATTGGACTGCAATGTCATCATATCATGACGTATTGTTACTGATTTCTTATAAAACATTCGAATTGTAGCTGCAGTTTCAGAAGGATGTTTCTGCAGTTTGCTGTGAGACTTTCACCGTACAGTACAGTTGACATTGGCCGTGGGAGCAGGGTGTGGTGGTTATAATTAAAAATGTGATGTTGGAACAGTTGATATATGTGTCGTATGAATTCTCAACAGAGCAGTACAGTGAACTGGGAGACAGACTTGCTACTTTGGAAGTGAGCGATGTATCTTCACGTTGTACAGGTAGGTAGATATATATCTTAAGCACTGTGCTGTAACACGATTCATGATCATCCCTTTTCTGTCACAGCAGCATATTGTTTTTTAAATCCAATCAGTGTTAGCATCAAAAAGAAATATTTGTTGCCAGAACCTGAATATTAGTCAGTTTATCTGTGCTTGTCATCAATAACTCAGTTGCCAATATACATCTTGTGTTTAACAAGATTATATAAACTTTTTGTTTGATTTAAATCGTCACAATTTCAATTTAAAGATATATGAGAGACAGCAAGTGAAAGAGAAAGATTGAGTGAGGGAAAGAGGGATAGAAAGAGAGCGAGAGAGAGAAAGACAGAAAAGAAAGAAAAAGAGAAAGCCAGGTTTTAATCTTTGCGAGTGTTATCTAATTTATTTTGCTCCGCAAGAAACAATAATGAAATTATTAAGTGTTACATTCTTTTAATTGATGCACTTACAACATAGCCAGTGTTTCTATTTTTCAGCAGACCAACTGGAACCCCACATCCAGCAAGATGGACTACCTTCCCGCCTTACCGATATGGAGAGCAGTGCTGAGAGTTATCAACAATACATCAACGGTACTCTGTGAAAATATACAATATATTTGGTTTGAAAATATAAATAACCATTAGAGGCAATGCAATATACTACCGCTCCAATTGGCAGTAGGGAATATGACTAACTGGGAACTCCAATTGTAGGTATTAAAACGGAGACAGTTGTATAAGGTACAGCGGCAGTCAGTCGGAATTAACAGTAGGCCGAGTATATTATAAATGAGCCTGGCTACATCGTGTGGTTTTATGGTTTGATAATCATTCGCAATAACTTCATCCTTTGCTTCTGACGCACTATTACCTAAATCAGAAGACGTTATAGTGAGTATCACGATTTATGTCACGTGTTAGTTTCCCATGTTGCTTATAACAGCAATAACCTGAATCCGTTTTATGTCCATCAACAACAAGAATGATACTGTATGGATGTTTAAAGTTGTTGAATCAGAGAGTGTTAGAGTATTTGATTTTGTAAAACGTTTAAACAAAACAATATTATCAAACAGATAAAGACTTTGTCAAAACGTGTGTTACGGTAAACAAAACAATAAAATACTAATTAATTAGCCAAATCAATTGCACAATTCCCTGTACAGATAACGTGTAATATGTAAAATATAAGCTGCAGAGCTTGGAATCAGTACCAATATAATTTGTTATTAATTAATTCCTACAACAATATTTATTACCAGACAAACAAACATTCTTCAAATTAATTCTAACGTGACATGCTAAATAGAGCAACACTATGAACATCTCCTTTGCACTTACAAAAGCAAGCAGAGTGGATGTGTATATATATATATATATATATATATATATATATATATATATATATATATATATGCGATACACAAAGGGAATGCACACGCTTAAGATGTCATTTGAAGTTGTTTGGGACATGAATATCACATAATGATTGTAACTTGTCAAACAATAAACTAATTATAATAGCAATTACATAATTTCCTACAGCAATCGAAATACGTTTTATTTACGAAAATTTTCCACTTTTCAGAAAAGCTGCAGCGTCTGAAGCAACAGTTCAGAAGCGTTCAGAAGCGCAAGATTGAGACATATCTGAGGGAAAAGAGCTACACCGAAAACATCACAATCAACAATCTCAGTGACATCTACGTTGAACCACATATATACGTTGAACGCGGCAGACAAGTCAAAGTTGAAGAGTTACTTTCCCCAGATCCGTTCAGTGGGAAGATCCCAGAGAAGGTGTTGCTAACTGGCCCAGGAGGCATTGGCAAGACAATGACTGCATTGACCTTGCTCAGCATGTGGGTGGACGGTCGGTTGCCATCCATTGAGAACCTCTTCTTCTTTTCGATGCGAGAGCTTTCACTTCTCAGAAAATGCTCTTTAACCGATCTTCTATTTACGCACCAAGGAATCCAGAAGCCAAACGATGAAATCGTTGTCGAATATTTGGCGAGAATGTCACAGAGTCTCTTCATTTTTGAAGACTGTGAGTCTGGACTTTACACATCTGAATCAGAGTCTGAGCCCATTCGTTATGACACATATGTCGATGTTTCCAAGTTGGTAGGGTCCATCATCTGTGGGAGAACCATGCCGGGAGTAAGAGTGTTGGTGACTGCACGGGCTGGTGCAGTAAACGAATACCATGTGTTCGACCGGAGCGCCGAGATGTACGGCTTCGATGCATCGAGGATTGATCAGTATGTGTCTGTGTTTTGTAAAGGAAATGACACAGAGAATGTCAATCTAGAATCACACATACGAAACTACATCGACACCGATACTAACGTCTGTAGTTTTTGCTACGTGCCCATGTTTTGCAATCTGATTTGCCGAATCGCAAAGATGATACTGGAGCAACCACGTCGGGTGTCTATGCCAACAACAATCACGCAGTTGTTGAAATTGAGCGTACTAAGCTTTGCAATTGAACATCATCCGGACTTCAAAGGAAAAACAATCTCTGAAGACGATGATATAATTGCTCATATCAAAGACCCACTTCTCCACCATTCCAAGCTGGCAAAGGAAGGCATGAGTCGTCTGCCAATTAAACTTCTTTTCTCAGAAGACGACTTGAAGAGATGGGGTTTGTCAAAGTCCACCGCGAGACACTTCGGTCTCTTGACGGTTTCTAGGTACATGGTACACGGGCCGGTGTACAAAGAAGAAAGAGAACTGTATTACTTCGTGCATTCGATTATGCAGGAGTTCCTCGCAGGAATCAGCCTTACTTCAAACATTGACGACATTG